>CM076569.1:537343320-537498600 GCA_034641835.2 Pinus albicaulis | reverse complement strand
AATTAATTGTAATTTTTCTCATTGGCCTTGATGCCATCCTGTACAGCTCCATTCTTATTTTAATACCCAAGAGGTGATTTTTGAAATACTTTCATATCTAGTTTTCATATCTGGATTTCACATTTCAAGTTGACAATATAACAGATAAGTTGACAATTTTTTCAAATGAAAATCTAGATAAAAGCATGGCTGTCTTTGTCAATGATTTTTGGAATACCTCTTATCGTCTAAATTATTAAAATATGAGTTCTGATTTGTTGCATTGTTTGTCAAACCACCTTTTTTGTTGCAGTATTTGTAAAAACCAAAGTTTGATAATATAAGTTTATTAATGTCCAGCAAATGATCAAAGGAGTATGTCAATGGGAAGACCAAGGGTTAGCTCAACTGGTTTTTTTTCATGTTGTTGGGCATCTGCCTAGTTCAACCCTCCTGGTTAGGCACACTAGTCTATGACTTTAGCGAACAGGGTTACTAGGGATGCCATCCACAAACATGAGGAAGCATCTCTTGGGTTTCCCCACAAGGTTTTCCTTGGGGAAAATGTTAGGTCAATGGGATTATAAGAGTACATCACTAGCCAAAATACAATGTGGAAGTGTGGAAGTGTGGACTATAAAGATGCTAAAAATCATATCAAAACAGATTTTTAATTGTGCTAGAAGCAGAACAACAAGAGAAGATAAGAAAGTACATGACTCGGAGTGGAGATAAAGTAATTACAAGAAAAAGATAATATGTATGATATCTGAGGACCAAAGGAACTTTAGTTTGAACTAGTCATGGTATGCTAGTGCTGACAGGTGAGGACGAGCAATTAGATCAAGGGGGGTCTCCCTGCTAGAGTCCTCAATGACCGCAAAATTTTTTTTGGACTAGTGGATGATGTCCTTTGGAGTGTGTCTGGGACTGATAGGGCTCTACAGTATGATCCTTGTGGGAAGCCCAAATTTGAGCAAGCTCTCCTAACATCCAGGCATGGAAAAATTCTCCTGATGGATGGTTGGCTGTGTGGATTTGGGGGCACCCAGCTCCAAGGCCTTGTCGAGTTGTCTACTAAATTGTCTTGTTGGTAAAATGGTGTGCACGTGTGGCCTGGAACAACAACTCCATAAGGACCTTGTGAGGTAAGTGACTAGTCCACTCCTTTCCCATATGGGAAGGGGATATTGAGAAATATATGCACAGATCGACAAAATAATTGTATTAGCGCTGAGAACTCTATTATCACAGTGGTTTGTGAAGCTTTCCAATGAATGAACAAAATGTATTTCATTCTGAAAGTACCCTATAATATATTCTACTATCCTATTATCAACTATATAATTTAGTTTAACTAATTATATAAATGGATGCAAATTAATGCTTATTTAGAGTCTTGTTGATCAAAATAATAGTTTATTGCACCTATATTTTATAGTATTATAGTATTTTGGTATTAAAAATAATATCTTCTAAAATTTGGGTTTCGAAAATTGTTGATAACTTCTTGACTGAAGTGCTTGAGTCTCTCCAAGGAGATGCAATGAGTCACAAATCAATCAAAGTAAGGCAGCAAGCTTCACATTAACAAATCAGCCATATCTTCATCTTCTACTAGCTTCTTAACAAGAAGCCTCCTATCACAACTGCGTCCTCCCTTTCCTGATCTGCGTCCTCCAAAACCCAACCTGCTGCCAATCCCTCAGATCTATGCTAGATCTGGAACTATCTCCTCAGATCTACAGCCTCTAGGGCCAGATCTGGTGTTTCCCCTTCAGATCTGGACTAGATCTGTCAATATCTCCTCAGATCTGTCACTCCTCAAGCTGGATCTACTGCAAAACCCTCAGATCTGCAACATACAAGGCTAGATCTGTAACATACAGGACTAGATCTGCAAGATCTATCCTCCACAAAGCTGGATCTGACAAGAAACCTTCAGATCTGCAACCCTCACCTCCAAGAATGGACAGCGTCCTCACTCTAGGCTTGATCAGCGTCCTTCTGCCCCTCAAACAGCGTTTTCTCTGCCAGTCTGGAACAACGTCCTCTCGGGACAGCCGTCCTACCTTCCCGCAAGGAACAAATGCCCTCTCTTCGATGAGACAACAGTCTTTCTCCTCTAAGAATCGTCCTTCCTTTTCTTGCTCGCCCACAAGAGGGCTTTCTCCCTCGATATGCACCGCTTACCGCCGGCTTCCGTCACCCCAACTGAAAGATGGAACTCATAAAAACCTTACTAGGGCGGGCACTCGAAGTCCCCCGAAGCTAAGGGTGAAACCAGAAAACCTTACCAGGGCCGGCACTCGAAGTCCCCCGAGGCTAAGGGTGAGATCTCCGACCGGAGACACTCGTGCACTAAACAGTGCTGCAGACCGACTAAACAACCGGCGTGCTGAAGCAGACAAGAGTCCAGCTATCAATAAGAATATCAAATCATGGATCCTCAAATGAGGTGAGAGCCTCTCCTTTTATAGCACCAATCTCCCTCCAAACTCACTCACCCTGGATCTGCGCAGTTTACCTTGGGTTAACTTTATGTCTCCTCCATCACCCACGTGGACCCCCAAGGCCCCCTCTCTAAGTTACAACGTCAAGCTACTAGGAAAAAGAACACTTTATTATAAAGTGAGGTGGCGAAAGTGAGGTGACCCCTCTTATTTCTCACTTTATTTATTATTTCTATCTAAAGCAACAAAATAACACAAAAAATGTAATATTCCAATTAGCTATTGCTAATTGGGAATATTATAGTCCTCCCCAGAAAAATGTTGCTTGTCCTCAAGCAACTGCAATGATGGATGCCACAAAATCTTCTCACTCTCCCAGGTGGCATCCTCATCCGGTAGATTCCTTCGTCTCACCAGGTACTCTCTGACTGTCCTGCTCCACAGCTGCCTCTCCCTAGTGTCAATAATGGCCTCCGTCTATAGCACCAGATGCCCCTCATCATCTGTGGGCGGAAGCTCCTCCGTTGTAGGCACTTGCTGTCCTAGTGCTTTCTTCAGGCATGACACATGAAAAATGTTATGAATCCTGTTACCAGTGGGCAACTCCAACTCATATGCAACCTGTCCGATCCTCCGAATCACCCTGTATGGTCCATAAAAACGAGGCTTAAGCTTCTCTGTCCCCTTCTGTTTGAGTGAAGACTGGCGGTATGGCTGTAACCGCAAGTAGACCAAATCTCCTACCTCAAAGTGTCTCTCCACTCGTCCCCTGTCTGCATATAACTTCTGCTGATTTTGGGCGGTGGCTATGTTGTCCTTGAGAGTCCGAAGGATGTCTTGGCTCTCTTGGATCCATAGTTTGGCTCGTGGAGCCCTGCTAACCCCAAACATCACATCCACAAAAGACAAGGAATGATATCCATATAACGCATAAAACGGTGTCATGCCGATAGACATATGATGGGTGTTGTGTAGCAGTACTCGCCCAGATGTAGCCATTTCAGCCACGCTCGCTGCTGCCCACTGACGTAGTTACGCAAGTAGCCCTCCAGCCACTTGTTAACTATCTCTGTCTGCCCGTCCGTCTGGGGATGATAGCTGGTGCTCGGTGTCAGCTCAGTCCCCACTAGTCGAAAGAGCTCCTGCCAAAATCCACCCATAAAGCGGCTGTCCCTGTCACTAACAATGGTCTTGGGTAGACCATGCAATCTGAAAACCTCCCGGAAGAACAACTCTGCCACCTGTGCTGCTATGTAGTGTGCCGAAATGGCGAAGAAGTGAGCATACTTCGTTAGCCGGTCAACTACCACGAAGATGCAGTCCTTTCCTTGCACTGTGGGCAAACCCGTGATGAAGTCCATCGAAACACTCTCCCACTTCCCTTCTGGAATGGGAAGCGGCTGCAACAACCCTGCGGGATGGTTCATCTCTCCTTTGTTCCGCTGGCAAACCTCACACTCCCGAACATGCCGGAGTACGTCCTCCTTGAGGCCCTTCCATGCAAATCTCTCTCGGATGGCCCTGTACATCTTGGTGAACCCCTGATGGCCCGCCAATGGTGAATCATGAGAGGCATGGAGTATCTTCTCCTTGAGCTGAGATCTCTCAGTCAAGAAGATCCGATCCCTGTAATAGATGACCTCATCTGCCACCCTATATCTGCTATCCGCTATCTGTCCATCCAGCACCTCGCATGCAAATCTATCCTTGGAATACTCAACCAGTAGTCGAGCCTTCCAATCAGCGTCCAAGCTCATGAGGGATAATGTAGCTGGTCTACGAGAAAGGGCATCTGCTACCACATTGTTCTTCCCTTTGACATACTCTATGTCAAAGTCATAAGCATGGATCTTGCTGATCCACTTCTGCTGCCTCTCCTGCAACTGTTTCTGCTCCAAAAAGTACTTCAGGCTATTATGATCTGTCCTGACTCTAAATCTGCCGCCTACCAAGTACTGCCGGAATTTGGCCAAGGCGTGCATAATGGCCAACATCTCCTTATCATAGATAGGATAAAGTCTCTCATGTGGAAGGAGTTTCCGGCTCTCGAATGCAATCGGGTGACCCTCCTGCATCAAAACTGCTCCAATCCCTTCTCCTGATGCATCGCACTCTAGGATAAAGGGCTGAGTGAAATCAGGCAATGCCAACACTGGACAACTACTCATCACCTCTTTGAGCTTATCAAAGGCTCGCTGTGCGGTGTCCGTCCAACTGAATGCCCCCTTCCTCGTCAGCTCCGTGAGGGGTGCAGCAAGCTGTGAGAAGCCCTTGACGAACTTCCTGTAATAAGTGCAGATACCCATGAACCCTCTAAGTTCTGTCACATTCCGCGGCTCTGGCCAGTCCCTGATAGCCCGGATCTTCTCGTCATGGACTCTCACTCCGTCCACTCCTATGATGTGTCCCAAATACAACATCTCTGTCAAACCAAACTCACACTTGGAGAGTTTGGCAACGAACTGCTGCTCCTCCAGGATGCGCAAAACTGTCTCTATGTGCTGGAGGTGCTCCTCCCAAGTCCTGCTGTATATGAGAATATCATCAAAGAAGACCAAGACGAACTTCTCGTATGCTCCTCGAAGATATGGTTCATGCAAGACCGAGTGGCAGCATCGTCGATTCAAATGGCATGACCAAAAACTCAAAGTGCCCATAATGACACCTGAAAGCAGTTTTGGGAACGTCCTGTTCCCTCATGCGTATCTGATGGTACCCGGACCTCAAATCAATCTTTGAGAAGAAACGTGCCCCTCTCAACTCGTCCATCAACTCATCGATCCTGGGAATGGGGTACCGGTTCTTCAACGTCTTCTTGTTCAGTGCCCTGTAATCAATGCACATGCGTAATGTGCCGTCCTTCTTCTTCACCAACACTACTGAAGAAGCGAAAGGACTGGTACTGGGCCGAATGTGCCCAAGGGCTAGCAGCTCCTGAATGGCCCGCTCTATCTCATCCATGTAGGCCTTAGGATGCCTATAAGGGGTGGTGATCACTGCCTGTATCCCCTGCTCCAACTCTATCGTGTGCTCAAACCCCCGATCTGGTGGCTGTCCCGGTGGAATATCTCCAAACACCACTGCATATCTGTCAAGAAGAGTCTGTAGATCAGGGTGCACCGCCCTGCCTGTATCTACCATCTCTGAAGCCCGCAGCTCAACTGCCCACTCTATGTCTCCCCGGCGGAATGTCGCATCCATGCTGTGTGCCGATACTGTCTGGGGCGGATATGTGTTCTGACCTCGGATCTTCTCATGCCTCCCCGTCTTGGGATCATCCCACTCCATTTGCAAGGCCTTCCAATCTGTGGTGACCTTTCCCAGAGTGATAAGCCACTGCACTCCCAATATCACATTGGTGTCCGGAATGTCCACCACAAAGAAGTGATCAGTCAACGTATAGGTGCCCATCGTCACTGATAACTCAGGTACATATCGAGCACAGGCCATGGTCTGATCTCCTGGAACCAGAACTGAAAACCCATCAAAGCTCTCTGTGGGTATGCCTCTCCGTGCTACCATCTGGGCATCGATGAAATTGTGGGTGGCCCCACTGTCAACTAGAACTGAAACACGCTGACCCCGTACTGTCCCACGTACGCGCAATGTCAGATACTTGGGGACTCCTCGTAATGCTGCTAGAGCTCCCCCAGTAGGTGCAAATGATGCCTCTCCCGCCTCTGGTGGTGGAGGTGGTAAGGCACTCTGCGCTGCATAACACTCTCCTGCCTCCTCATCCTCCAACTCATCCTCTTCTTCGCTGCCCTCGGAGAAGACCTCTATGAAATGCGCCTTCCCTGCGGTGCATTTGTGTCCTGGTGCCCACGGTTCCTGGCAGGTGAAGCACAATCGCTTCCGTCTCAGCTCTCTCCTAGCCTCATCATCATACTGTCCTCGTCCGGGATTCGCCTTGGGAGGCGGAATCCTCATGTCCTTACCCTTAGGCTGGAAAGCCTGTCTCTGGGGATAAGGTGGCCGAGTCCTGGGCAACACATCCTGTAGGTCACGGGCCCTGCTGATAGCATCCTGGAGTGTAGCCGGCTTGTTTGACCGGACTAGACCACGAAGTGGTTCTGATAGCCCGTCCAGGAACATCGTGACCAACCGAGCTGCTGATATGTCAGGAACCATCACTGAAACCCTCAAAAAGTCGGAGATGTATGCCTCTGCACCACCTGTCTGTTTGAGCTTGGTTAGCTCGAGGAAAGGCTGATCCGGGTCCTTTCCGATCAAAGCGTTTCACCACCCTCCTGTGAACTCAAAGATATGTAGTCACTCGGGTGTGGAATGCCCCAAAGGTGGTCAACTCATGAAAACTACCCGCCCGTCTCACCCTAGATGTAATGCACCTATCTTAATGGCCTCCTTCTCCGGCATCTGGTTAAGCTGAAAATAGAGGTCTAGTTTTTCCACCCAAGACCTGGCTGTGGTCTTTGGAGACCCATCAAACATTGGCAAATGAAATTTGCTGGCTGCACGGTTACTGTCACGGTGGGAACCCCGTCCCTTATTTCGATCATGAGGCTTATTGCCGCCTCGGTACTGCAGATATTGATTGAAAGGGAGAGCCTCCATGAATTCCGGCCCCAAACTTCGCCAATCTGCAAACCAAACTGCATGAAGATCGGGACCCTCATCTCTTGATGCCGTTTGCTCCACTTCCTCTACCGGGAAAGTAGGCATGGTAGGTCGCGTGTCCATGGAATCGGCCTTCTGCGCTGTCACAATGGGTATAGCATCTGGTATGCAACTAGATGTTCCCGATCCTTCCCCTACCTGAGAGACCCTAGGGGGTTCCTTCTGCGTTCCCCCTGCAACCTTCCTGGTCACCTCCTGCATGAATGCATCCATCTTTGCATCCATCTTCTCACTCAACTTCTCAGCCAATCTTGCCAACATAGCCTCCATTGGATTCCCCCGTTCGTCTTCTGAATCAGAATCACCTCCCCCAAGGAGAGTGGGGTGACCCCTAGGTGCCATAGAGTGCTAGCACCACAGGCTGAGCCAGATCTAAGCTCCGATACCACTGTAATATCCCCAAAGGGAAATAACCAGTAATAAACAGAAATGCACTAATACAGATATAAACCGAACCAGATCACTGAATCATGACACATGTAACACCGAAATCTGAGCCATTTTATTAATCAGAAAGTACATAGAGAGGAGTACAATAAATCAGAGTAAGTGCACCTATCCTTGCCCTAGGCAAGTGGAGACCCTCTCAACAGAAAAGTGGCTGCAACAAGGACAGCGTCCTGGCTGCTCTGCAAACTGAAGATGGACTGCGCTGGGGCTGAAGACTGCAAACCCTCTCAAATGGAAAAACGCTGTCTCTGCCAGTGACAGCGCAGAAGCAGATAAAGCACCAAGCCCTCAACTCTCCAGACAGATGAAGCTGCTACAGGATCCTGGAAAACGCTGTTAAGCACTCCTCTCAATGATCTGCTCCTCATATCTGCGTCCCACCTGATGGATCTGAAGCCTTCTATCACAACTGCGTCCTCCCTTTCCTGATCTGCGTCCTCCAAAACCCAATCTGCTGCCAAACCCTCAGATCTATGCTAGATCTGGAACTATCTCCTCAGATCTACAGCCTCTAGGGCTAGATCTGGTGTTTCCCCTTCAGATCTGGACTAGATCTGTCAATATCTCCTCAGATCTGTCACTCCTCAAGCTGGATCTACTGCAAAACCATCAGATCTGCAACATACAAGGCTAGATCTGCAACATACAGGACTAGATCTGCAAGATCTATCCTTCACAAAGCTGGATCTGACAAGAAACCTTCAGATCGGCAACCCTCACCTCCAAGAATGGACAGCGTCCTCACTCTAGGCTTGATCAGCGTCCTTCTGCCCCTCAAACAGCGTTTTCTCTGCCAGTCTGGAACAGCGTCCTCCTTGGACAGCGTCCTACCTCTCCTGCAAGGAACAGCGTCCTCTCTTCAGATGAGACAGCGTCCTTCTCCTCTAAGAATCAGCGTCCTTCCTTCTCTTGCTCTGCGCAGCCACAAGAGGGCTTTCTCCTCCTCAGATATGCTTCAGATACTGCTGCTGCTCTGCTGCTGGAACTGAAAGATGAAACTCAGAAAAACCTTACTAGGGCGGGCACTCGAAGTCCCCCGAAGCTAAGGGTGAAACCAGAAAACCTTACCAGGGCCGGCACTCGAAGTCCCCCGAGGCTAAGGGTGAGATCTCCGACCGGAGACACTCGTGCACTAAACAGTGCTGCAGACCGACTAAACAACCGGCGTGCTGAAGCAGACAAGTCTGACTATCAATAAGAATATCATATCATGGATGATCAAATGAGGTGAGAGCCTCTCCTTTTATAGCACCGATCTCCCTCCAAACTCACTCACCCTGGATCTGCGTAGTTTACCTTGGGTTAACTTTATGTCTCCTCCATCACCCACGTGGACCCCCAAGGCCCCCTCTCTAAGTTACAACGTCAAGCTACTAGGAAAAAGAACACTTTATTATAAAGTGAGGTGGCTAAAGTGAGGTGACCCCTCTTATTTCTTACTTTATTTATTATTCCTATCTAAAGCAGCAAAATAACACAAAAATGCAATATTCCAATTAGCAAAGCTAATTGGGAATATTACAGTCTCCCCCGGCAAAACGTTGCTTGTCCTCAAGCAACTGAAGTGAGGGATGCTGCAAGATCTTCTCATCCTCCCAAGTGGCATCCTCATCTGGCAGATTCTTCCATCTCACCAGAAACTCTCTGATCTTCCTGCTACGCAGCTGTCTCTCCCTGGTGTCAATAATGGCCTCTGGCTGTAATACCAAGTGCCCCTCATCATCTGTCGGAGGTAGCTCCCCGGTGACTGTCACATGCTGGCCCAGTGCCTTCTTCAGGCATGATACATGGAAAATGTTATGAATCCGGCTGCCTTGGGGCAGCTCCAACTCATATGCAACCTGTCCGATCCTACGAATCACCCTGTATGGTCCATAAAAGCGAGGCTTAAGCTTCTCTGCCCCCTTCTGTTTGAGTGAAGACTGGCGGTATGGCTGTAACCGTAGGTAGACCAAATCCCCTACCACAAAGTGTCTCTCCACTCGGCCCCTGTCTGCATATAACTTTCCGCTCTTGTTGGGCTATGGGCTATGTTGATGTTGAGAGTCCGAAGGATGTCTTGGCTCTCTTGGATCCATAGTTTGGCTCGTGGAGCCCTGCTAACCCCAAACATCACATCCACAAAAGACAAGGAATGATATCCATACAACGCATAAAACGGTGTCATGCCGATAGACATATGATGGGTTGTGCTGTAGCAGTACTCGCCCAGATGTAGCCATTTCAGCCACGCTCGCTGCTGCCCACTGACGTAGTTACGCAAGTAGCCCTCCAGCCACTTGTTAACTATCTCTGTCTGCCCGTCCGTCTGGGGATGATAGCTGGTGCTCGGTGTCAACTCCGTCCCTACTAGTCGAAAGAGCTCCTGCCAAAATCCACCCATAAAGCGGCTGTCCCTGTCACTAACAATGGTCTTGGGTAGACCATGCAATCTGAAAACCTCCCGGAAAAACAACTCTGCCACCTGTGCTGCTGTGTAGTGTGCCGAAATGGCAAAGAAGTGAGCATACTTCGTTAGCCGATCAACTACTACGAAGATGCACTTGCCCGCACTCGTGGGCAAACCCGTGATGGGAAGTCCATCGAGACACTCTCCCACTTCCCCTCAGGAATGGGAAGCGGCTGTAACAACCCTGCTGGATGGTTCATCTCCCCTTTGTTCCGCTGGCACACCTCGCACTCCCTGACATGCCGGAGTACGTCCTCCTTGAGGCCCTTCCATGCAAATCTCTCGCGGACGGCCCTGTACATCTTGGTGAACCCCTGATGGCCCGCCAATGGTGAATCATGAGAGGCGTGGAGTATCTTCTCCTTGAGCTGAGATCCCTCAGTCAGGAAGATCCGATCCCTGTAATAGATGACCTCATCTGCCACCCTGTATCTGCTATCAGCTACCTGTCCATCCAACACCTCGCATGCAAATCTATCCTTGGAATACTCAACCAGTAGTCGAGCCTTCCAATCAGCGTCCAAGCTCATGAGTGATAACGTGGCCGGTCTACGAGAAAGGGCATCAGCTACCACGTTATTCTTTCCCTTGACATACTCTATGTCAAAGTTGTAGGCCTGGATCTTGCTGATCCACTTCTGCTGTCTCTCTCTCTCCCCGGCAGAATCGTTTCCTCGCTCCAAAAGTACTTCAGCCGGCAGATCCGTCCCGACTCTAACCGCCGCCTACCAAGTACTGCCGGAATTTGGCCAATGCATGCATAATGGCCAACATCTCCTTATCATAGATAGGATAAAGTCTCTCATGTGGAAGGAGTTTCCGGCTCTCGAATGCAATCGGGTGACCCTCCTGCATCAAAACTGCTCCAATCCCTTCTCCTGATGCATCGCACTCTAGGATAAAGGACTGAGTGAAATCAGGCAATGCCAACACCGGACAACTACTCATCACCTCTTTGAGTTTATCAAAAGCTCGTTGTGCGGTGTCCGTCCAACTGAATGCCCCCTTTCTCGTCAGCTCCGTGAGGGGTGCAGCAAGCTGTGAGAAGCCCTTGACGAACTTCCTGTAATAAGTGCAGATACCAATGAACCCTCTAAGTTCTGTCACATTCCGCGGCTCTGGCCAGTCCCTGATAGCCCGGATCTTCTCGTCATGGACTCTCACTCCGTCCACTCCTATGATGTGTCTCAAATACAACATCTCTGTCAAACCAAACTCACACTTGGAGAGTTTGGCAAAGAACTGCTGCTCCTCCAGGATGCGCAAAACTGTCTCTATGTGCTGGAGGTGCTCCTCCCAAGTCCTGCTGTATATGAGAATATCATCAAAGAAGACCAACACGAACTTCCTCAGATGCTCCCTGAAGATATGGTTCATGCAAGACTGGAAAGTGGCAGGTGCATTGGTTAGTCCAAATGGCATGACCAAAAACTCAAAGTGCCCATAATGACACCTGAAAGCAGTTTTGGGAACGTCCTGTTCCCTCAGGCGTATCTGATGGTACCCGACCTCGAAATCAATCTTCGAGAAGAACGTGTCTTCCTCAACCTCGTCCATCAACCTATCGATCCTGGGAATGGGGTACCGGTTCTTCAATGTCTTCTTGTTCAGTGCCCTGTAATCAATGCACATGCGTAATGGGCCGTCCTTCTTCTTCACCAACACTACTGAAGAAGCGAAAGGACTGGTACTGGGCCGAATGTGCCCAAGGGCTAACAGCTCCTGAATGGCCCGCTCTATCTCCTCCATGTAGGCCTTAGGATGCCTATAAGGGGTGGTGATCACTGCCTGTATCCCCTGCTCCAACTCTATCGTGTGCTCAAACCCCCGATCTGGTGGCTGTCCTGGTGGGATGTCTCCAAACACTACTGCATATCTGTCGAGAAGAGTCTGTAGATCAGGGTGCACTGCCCTGCCTGTGTCTACCATCTCTGAAGCCCGCAGTTCAACTGCCCACTCTATGTCACCCCTGCGGAATGTCGCATCCATGCTGTGTGCCGATACTGTCTGGGGCGGATATGTGTTCTGACCTCGGATCTTCTCATGCCTCCCCGTCTTGGGATCATCCCACTCCATTTCCAAGGCCTTCCAATCTGTGGTGACCTTTCCCAGAGTGATAAGCCACTGCACTCCCAAAATCACATTGGTGTCCGGAATGTCCACCACAAAGAAGTGATCAGTCAACGTATAGGTGCCCATCGTCACTGATAACTCAGGTACATATCGAGCACAGGCCATGGTCTGATCTCCTGGAACCAGAACTGAAAACCCATCAAAGCTCTCTGTGGGTATGCCTCTTCGTGCTACCATCTGGGCATCGATGAAATTGTGGGTGGCCCCACTGTCAACTAGAACTGAAACACGCTGACCCCGCACTGTCCCACGTACTCGCAATGTCAGGTACTTGGGGACTCCTCGTAGTGCTGCTAGAGCTCCCCCAGTAGGTGCAAATGATGCCTCTCCCGCATCTGGTGGTGGAGGTGGTAAGGCACTCTGCGCTGCATAACATTCTCCTGCCTCCTCATCCTCTAACTCATCCTCTTCTCCGCTGCCCTCGGAGAAGACCGCTATGAAATGTGCCTTCCCTGCGGTGCATTTGTGTCCCGGTGCCCACGGCTCCTGGCAGGTGAAGCACAATCGCTTCCGTCTCAGCTCTCTCCTAGCCTCATCATCATACTGTCCTCGTCCGGGATTCGCCTTGGGAGGCGGAATCCTCATGTCCTTACCCTTAGGCTGGAAAGCCTGTCTCTGGGGATAAGGTGGCCGAGTCCTGGGCAACACATCCTGTAGGTCACGGGCCCTGCCGATAGCATCCTGAAGTGTGGCCGGTTTGTTTGATCGGACTAGGCCACGAAGTGGTTCTGACAGCCCGTCCAAAAACATCGTGATCAACCGAGCCGCTGATATGTCAGGTACCATCACTGAAACCCTCAAAAAGTCAGAGATGTATGCCTCTGCACTACCTGTCTGTTTGAGCTTGGTCAGCTCGAGGAAAGGCTGATCTGGGTCCTTCTGATCAAAACGTTTCACCACCCTCCTGGTGAACTCAACATATGTAGTCACTGTGGAATGCCCCAGTGTGGTCAACCCATGAAACCACCAGTTCTGGGCCTCACCCTCTAGATGTAATGCAGCCATCTTAATGGCCTCCTTCTCCGGCATCTGGTTAAGCTGAAAATAGAGGTCTAGTTTTTCCACCCAAGACCTGGCTGTGGTCTTTGGAGACCCATCAAACATCGGGGCAAATGAAACCCGCCGGCCGCACGGCTATCGTCATTTCTGGGTTCCCCCGTCTTTATTTCGACTTCACACGCGAGGTTTATTGCCGCCTTGCATCAGCAGGCATATTGACGGAAGGGAGAGCCTCCAGAATTCCGGCCCCAAACTTCGCCAACTGCAACCAAACTCGCATGAAGATCGGGACCTCATCTCTTGATGCCGTTGGCTCCACTTCCTCTACCGGGAAAGTAGGCATGGTAGGTCGCGTGTCCATGGAATCGGCCTTCTGCGCTGTCACAATGGGAATAGCATCTGGTATGCAACTAGACGTTCCCGATCCTTCCGCTACCTGAAAAACCTTAGGGGGTTCTTTCTGCGTTCCCCCTGCAACCTTCCTGGTTACCTCCTGCATGAATGCATCCATCTTTGCATCCATCTTCTCACTCAACTTCTCAGCCAATCTTGCCAACATAGCCTCCATTGGATTCCTCCGTTCGTCTTCTGAATCAGAATCACCTCCTCCAAGGAGAGTGGGGTGACCCCTAGGTGCCATAGAGTGCTAGCACCACAAGCTGAGCCAGATCTAAGCTCTGATACCACTGTAATATCCCCAAAAGGGAAATAACCAGTAATAAACAGAAATGCACTAATACAGATATAAACTGAACCAGATCACTGAATCATGACACATGTAACACCAAAATCTGAGCCATTTCATTAATCAGAAAGTACATAGAGAGGAGTACAATAAATCAGAGTAAGTGCACCTATCCTTGCCCTAGGCAAGTGGAGACCCTCTCAACAGAAAAGTGGCTGCAACAAGGACAGCGTCCTGGCTGCTCTGCAAGCTGAAGATGAACTGCGCTGGGGCTGAAGACTGCAAACCCTCTCAAATGGGAAAACGCTGTCTCTGCCAGTGACAGTGCAGAAACAGATAAAGCACCAAGCCCTCAACTCTCCAGACAGATGAAGCTGCTACAGGATCCTGGAAAACGCTGTTAAGCACTCCTCACAATGATCTGCTCCTCAGATCTGCGTCCCACCTGATGGATCTGAAGCCTCCTACCACAACTGCGTCCTCCCTTTCCTGATCTGCGTCCTCCAAAACCCAATCTGCTGCCAATCCCTCAGATCTATGCTAGATCTGGAACTATCTCCTCAGATCTACAGCCTCTAGGGCTAGATCTGGTGTTTCCCCTTCAGATCTGGACTAGATCTGTCAATAACTCCTCAGATCTGTCACTCCTCAAGCTGGATCTACTGCAAAACCCTTAGATCCGCAATATACAAGGCTAGATCTGCAACATACAGGACTAGATCTGCAAGATCTATCCTTCACAAAGCTAGATCTGACAAGAAACCTTCAGATCTGCAACCCTCACCTCCAAGAATGGACAGCGTCCTCACTCTGGGCTTGATCAGCGTCCTTCTGCCCCTCAAACAGCGTTTTCCCTGCCAGTCTGGAACTGCGTCCTCTTGGACAGCGTCCTACCTCTCCTGCAAGGGACAGCGTCCTCTCTTCAGATAAAACAGCGTCCTTCTCTTCAAAGATTCAGCGTCCTCCCTTCTCTTGCTCTGCGCAGCCACAAGAGGGCTTTTCTCCTCCTCAGATGTGCTTCAGAAATGCTGCTGCTTTGCTACTGAAAAACCTTACTAGGGCGGGCACTCGAAGTCCCCCGAAGCTAAGGGTGAAACCAGAAAAACCTTACCAGGGCAGGCACTCGAAGTCCCCCGAGGCTAAGGGTGAGATCTCCGACCGGAGACACCCGTGCACTAAGCAGTGCTGCAGACCGACTAAACAACCGGTGTGCTGAAGCAGACAAAGTCTAGCTATCAATAAGAATATCAAATCATGGATCATCAAATGGGGTGAGAGCCTCTCCTTTTATAGCACCAATCTCCCTCCAAACTCACTCACCCTGGATCTGCGCAGTTTACCTTGGGTTAACTTTATGTCTCCTCCATCACCCACCTGGACCCCCAAGGCCCCCTCTCTAAGTTACAACGTCAAGCTACTAGGAAAAAGAACACTTTATTATAAAGTGAGGTGGCTAAAGTGAGGTGACCCCTCTTATTTCTCACTTATTTATTATTTCTATCTAAAGCAAGAAATAACACAAAAATGTAACATTCCAATTAGCAAAGCTAATTGGGACACATGGGGGCTTCCCCGCAAAACGTTGCTTGTCCTCAAATCGAAGTGATGGATGCTGGAAGATCTTCTCATCCTCCCAAGTGGCATCCTCATCCGGCAGATGCTTCCATCTCACCAAGAACTCTCTGATCTTCCTGCTCCGCAGCTGTCTCTCCCCGGTGTCAATAATGGCCTCTGGCTGTAATACCAAGTGCCCCTCATCATCTGTCGAAGGTAGCTCCCCGGTGACTGTCACATGCTGGCCCAGTGCCTTCTTCAGGCATGATACATGGAAAATGTTATGAAGCCGGCTGCCTTGGGGCAACTCCAACTCATATGCAACCTGTCCGATCCTACGAATCACCCTGTATGGTCCATAAAAACGAGGCTTAAGCTTCTCTGCCCCCTTCTGTTTGAGTGAAGACTGTCGGTATGGCTGTAACCGCAGGTAGACCAAGTCCCCTACCTCAAAGTGTCTCTCCACTCGGCCCCTGTCCGCATATAATTTCTGCTGATTTTGTGCGGTGGCTATGTTGTCCTTGAGAGTCCGAAGGATGTCTTGGCTCTCTTGGATCCATAGTTTGGCTCGCGGAGCCCTGCTAACCCCAAACATCACATCCACAAAAGATAAGGAATGATATCCATACAATGCATAAAAAGGTGTCATACCGATAGACATATGATGGGTTGTGTTATAGCAGTACTCGCCCAGATGTAGCCATTTCAGCCACGCTCGCTGCTGCCCACTGACATAGTTACGCAAGTAGCCCTCCAGCCACTTGTTAACTATCTCTGTCTGCCCGTCCGTCTGGGGATGATAGCTGGTGCTCGGTGTCAACTCAGTCCCTACCAGTCGAAAGAGCTCCTGCCAAAATCCACCCATAAAGCGGCTGTCCCTGTCACTAACAATGGTCTTGGGTAGACCATGCAATCTGAAAACCTCCCGGAAAAACAACTCTGCCACCTGTGCTGCTGTGTAGTGTGCCGAAATGGCGAAAAAATGAGCATACTTCGTCAGCCTGTCAACCACTACGAAGATGCAGTCCTTGCCCTGCACTGTGGGCAACCCCGTGATGAAGTCCATCGAGATACTTTCCCACTTCCCCTCCGGAATGGGAAGAGGCTGCAACAACCCCGCAAGATGACTCATCTCTCCCTTGTTCCGCTGGCAAACCTCGCACTCCCTGACATGCTGGAGCACGTCCTCCTTGAGGCCCTTCCATGCAAATCTCTCCCGGATGGCCCTGTACATCTTGGTGAACCCCTGATGGCCCGCCAATGGTGAATCATGAGAGGCGTGGAGTATCTTCTCCTTGAGCTGAGATCTCTCAGTCAAGAAGATCCGATCCCTGTAATAGATGACCTCATCTGCCACCCTGTATCTGCTATCCGCTATCTGTCCATCCAACACCTCGCATGCAAATCTATCCTTGGAATACTCAACCAATAGTCGAGCCTTCCAATCAGCGTCCAAGCTCATGAGGGATAATGTAGCTGGTCTACGAGAAAGGGCATCTGCTACCACATTGTTCTTCCCTTTGACATACTCTATGTCAAAGTCATAAGCCTGGATCTTGCTGATCCACTTCTGCTGCCTCTCCTGCAACTGTTTCTGCTCCAAAAAGTACTTCAGGCTATTATGATCTGTCCTGACTCTAAATCTGACGCCTACCAAGTACTGCCGGAACTTGGCCAAGGCATGCATAATGGCCAACATCTCCTTATCATAGATAGGATAAAGTCTCTCATGTGGGAGGAGTTTCCGGCTCTCGAATGCAATCGGGTGACCCTCCTGCATCAAAACTGCTCCAATCCCTTCTCCTGAGGCATCGCACTCTAGGATAAAGGGCCGAGTGAAATCGTGCAATGCCAACACGGGGCAACCACCATCACCTCGAGCCGACGGTGCCCGCCGTGCGTGTCCGTCCAACCGAAATGCCCCTTCCTCGTCGCTCCGTAGTGGGTGCAGCAAGCTGTGAGAAGCCCCTGACGAACTTCCTGTAGTAAGTACAGATACCAATGAACCCTCTAAGCTCTGTCACATTCCGCGGCTCTGGCCAGTCCCTTATAGCCCGGATCTTCTCGTCATGGACTCTCACTCCGTCCACTCCTATGATGTGTCCCAAATACAACATCTCTGTCAATCCAAACTCACACTTGGAGAGTTTGGCAAAGAACTGCTGCTCCTCCAGGATGCGCAAAACTGTCTCTATGTGCTGGAGGTGCTCCTCCCAAGTCCTGTTGTATATGAGAATATCATCAAAGAAGACCAGCGCAAACTTCTCGCATGCTCCTCGAAGATATGGTTCACAAGATCGAGTGGCAGTATCGTCGATTCAAATGGCATGACCAGAAACTCAAAGTGCCCATAATGACACCTGAAAGCGGTCTTGGGAATGTCCCGTTCCCTCATGCGTATCTGATGGTACCCGGATCTCAAATCAATCTTTGAGAAGAACCGTGCTCCTCTCAACTCATCCATCAGCTCGTCGATCCTGGGAATGGGGTACCTGTTCTTCAGGGTCTTCTTGTTCAGAGCCCTGTAATCAATGCACATGCGTAAGGTGCCGTCCTTCTTCTTCACCAGCACTACCGAAGAAGCAAAAGGACTGGTGCTGGGTCGAATGTGCCCAAGGGCTAGCAACTCCTGAATGGCCCGCTCTATCTCATCCCGATAGGCCTTAGGATGCCTATAAGGGGTGGTGATCACTGCCTGTATCCCCTGCTCCAACTCGATCGTGTGCTCAAACCCCCGATCTGGTGGCTGTCCCGGTGGAATATCTCCAAACACTACTGCATATCTGTCAAGAAGAGTCTGTAGATCAGGGTGCACCGCCCTGCCTGTATCTACCATCTCTGAAGCCCGCAGCTCAACTGCCCACTCTATGTCTCCCCGGCCGAATGTCGCATCCATGCTGTGTGCCGATACCTCGGGGGCTGACATGTTCTCGACTCCTGATTCTCATGCCTCCCCGTCTTGGGATCATCCCACTCCATTTCCAAGGCCTTCCAATATGTGGTGACCTTTCCCAGAGTGATAAGCCACTGCACTCCCAATATCACATTGGTGTCCGGAATGTCCACCACAAAGAAGTGATCAGTCAACGTATAGGTGCCCATCGTCACTGATAACTCAGGTACATATCGAGCACAGGCCATGGTCTGATCTCCTGGAACCAGAACTGAAAACCCATCAAAGCTCTCCGTGGGTATGCCTCTCCGTGCTACCATCTGGGCATCGATGAAATTGTGGGTGGCCCCACTGTCAACTAGAACTGAAACACGCTGACCCCGTACTGTCCCACGTACGCGCAATGTCAGATACTTGGGGACTCCTCGCAATGCTGCTAGAGCTCCCCCAGTAGGGGCAAATGATGCCTCTCCCGCATCTGGTGGTGGAGGTGGTAAGGCACTTTGCGCTGCATAACACTCTCCTGCCTCCTCATCCTCCAACTCATCCTCTTCTCCGCTGCCCTCGGAGAAGACCTCTATGAAATGCGCCTTCCCTGCGGTGCATTTGTGTTCTGGTGCCCACGGTTCCTGGCAGGTGAAGCACAATCGCTTCCGTCTCAGCTCTCTCCTAGCCTCATCATCATACTGTCCTCGTCCGGGATTCGCCTTGGGAGGCGGAATCCTCATGTCCTTACCCTTAGGCTGGAAAGCCTGTCTCTGGGGATAAGGTGGCCGAGTCCTAGGCAACACATCCTGTAGGTCACGGGCCCTGCCGATAGCATCCTGAAGTGTAGCCGGTTTGTTTGACCTGACTAGGCCACGAAGTGGTTCTGACAGCCCGTCCAAGAACATCGTGATCAACCGAGCTGCTGATATGTCAGGTACCATCACTGAAACCCTCAAAAAGTCAGAGATGTATGCCTCTGCACTACCTGTCTGTTTGAGCTTGGTCAGCTCGAGGAAAGGCTGATCTGGGTCCTTCTGATCAAAACGTTTCACCACCCTCCTGGTGAACTCAGCATATGTAGTCACCGTGGAATGCCCCAGTGTGGTCAACCCATGAAACCACCAGTTCTGGGCCTCACCCTCTAGATGTAATGCAGCCATCTTAATGGCCTCCTTCTCCGGCATCTGGTTAAGCTGAAAATAGAGGTCTAGTTTTTCCACCCAAGACCTGGCTGTGGTCTTTGGAGACCCATCAAACATCGGCAAATGAAATTTGCTGGCTGCACGGTTACTGTCACGGTGGGAACCCCGTCCCTTATTTCGATCATGAGGCTTACTGCCGCCTCGGTACTGCATATATTGATTGAAAGGGAGAGCCTCCATGAATTCCGGCCCCAAACTACGCCAATCTGCAAACCAAACTGCATGAAGATCGGGACCCTCATCTCTTGATGCCGTTTGCTCCACTTCCTCTACCGGGAAAGTAGGCATGGTAGGTCGCGTGTCCATGGAATCGGCCTTCTGCGCTGCCATAATGGGTATAGCATCTGGTATGCAACTAGATGTTCCCGATCCTTCCCCTACCTGAAAGACCCTAGGGGGTTCTTTCTGCGTTACCCCTGCAACCTTCCTGGTTACCTCCTGCATGAATGCATCCATATTTGCATCCATCTTCTCACTCAATTTCTCAGCCAATCTTGCCAACATAGCCTCCATTGGATTCCTCCGTTCGTCTTCTGAATCAGAATCACCTCCCCCAAGGAGAGTGGGGTGACCCCTAGGTGCCATAGAGTGCTAGCACCACAGGCTGAGCCAGATCAGGGCTCTGATACCACTGTAATATCCCCAAAGGGGAAATAACCAGTAATAAACAGAAATGTACTAATACAGATATAAACTGAACCAGATCACTGAATCATGACACATGTAACACCAAAATCTGAGCCATTTTATTAATCAGAAAGTACATAGAGAGGAGTACAATAAATCAGAGTGAGTGCACCTATCCTTGCCCTAGGCAAGTGGAGACCCTCTCAACAGAAAAGTGGCTGCCACAAGGACAGCGTCCTGGCTGCTCTGCAACTGAAGATGAACTGCGCTGGGGCTGAAGACTGCAAACCCTCTCAAATGGAAAAACGCTGTCTCTGCCAGTGACAGCACAGAAACAGATAAAGCACCAAGCCCTCAACTCTCCAGACAGATGAAGCTGCTACAGGATCCTGGAAAACGCTGTTAAGCACTCCTCACAATGATCTGCTCCTCAGATCTGCGTCCCACCTGATGGATCTGGAGCCTCCTATCACAACTGCGTCCTCCCTTTGCCGATCTGCGTCCTCCAAAACCCAATCTGCTACCAATCCCTCAGATCTATGCTAGATCTGGAACTATCTCCTCAGATCTACAGCCTCTAGGGCTAGATCTGGTGTTTCCCCTTCAGATCTGGACTAGATCTGTCAATATCTCCTCAGATCTGTCACTCCTCAAGCTGGATCTACTGCAGAACCCTCAGATCTGCAACATACAAGGCTAGATCTGTAACATACAGGACTAGATCTGCAAGATCTATCCTTCACAAAGTCGGACCCTCGACAAGAAACCTTCGCACCGCAACCCTCCAAGAATGGCCGTCCTCACTCTAGGGCTAGACAGCGTCCTTCTGCCTCCCTCAACAGCGTTTTCTCTGCCAAACCAGAACTGCGTCCTCCTTGGACAGCGTCCTTCCTCTCCTGAAAGGATCAGCGTCCTCTTTCCAGATGAGACAGCGTCCTTCTCCTTCAAGAATCAGCGTCCTTCCTTCTCTTGCTCTGCGCAGCCACAAGAGGGCTTTCTCCCCCTCAGATATGCTTCAGAAACTGCTGCTGCTGCTACTGGAACTGAAAAGTATACTCAGGACAAACCTTACTAGGGCGGGCACTCGAAGTCCCCCGAAGCTACAAGGAAACGGCAAAACTCATTGTGGCCGCACTCGAAGTCCCCCGAGGCTAAGGGTGAGATCTCCGACCGGAGACACTCGTGCACTAAACAGTGCTGCAGACCGACTAAACAACCGGCGTGCTGAAGCAGACAAAGTCTAGCTATCAATAAGAATATCAAAATCATGGATGATCAAATGAGGTGAGAGCCTCTCCTTTTATAGCACCAATCTCCTCCAAACTCACTCACCCTGGATCTGCGCAGTTTACCTTGGGTTAACTTTATGTCTCCTCCATCACCCACGTGGACCCCCAAGGCCCCCTCTCTAAGTTACAACGTCAAGCTACTAGGAAAAAGAACACTTTATTATAAAGTGAGGTGCCTAAAGTGAGGTGACCCCTCTTATTTCTCACTTTATTTATTATTCCTATCTAAAGCAGCAAAATAACACAAAAATGCAATATTCCAATTAAGAAAGCTAATTGGGAATATTACAGTCCTCCTCGGCAAAACGTTGCTTGTCCTCAAGCAACTGCAATGATGGATGGTGTAGAATTTTCTCACTCTCCCAAGTGGCATCCTCATCTGGTAGATTTCTCCATCTCACCAGATATTCGCTGACTGTTCTGCTCCGCAGCCGCCTCTCCCTAGTGTCAATAATGGCCTCCGGCTGTAGCACCAAATGCCTCTCATCATCTGTGGGCGGAAGCTCCTCAGTTGTAGTCACCTGCTGTCCTAGTGCCTTCTTCAGGCATGACACATGGAAAATATTATGAATCCCGCTACCAGTGGGCAACTCCAACTCATATGCAACCTGTTCGATCCTCCGAATCACCCTGTATGGTCCATAAAAACGAGGCTTAAGTTTCTCTGCCCCCTTCTGTTTGAGTGAAGACTGGCGGTATGGCTGTAACCGCAAGTAGACCAAATCCCCTACCTCAAAGTGTCTCTCCACTCGGCCCCTGTCTGCATATAATTTCTGCTGATTTTGCGCGGTGGCTATATTGTCCTTGAGAGTCCGAAGAATGTCTTGGCTCTCTTGGATCCATAGTTTGGCTCGTGGAGCCCTGCTAACCCCAAACATCACATCCACAAAAGACAAGGAATGATATCCATACAACGCATAAAACGGTGTCATGCCGATAGACATATGATGGGTTGTGTTGTAGCAGTACTCGCCCAGATGTAGCCATTTCAGCCACGCTCGCTGCTGCCCACCGACGTAGTTACGCAAGTAGCCCTCCAGCCACTTGTTAACTATCTCTGTCTGCCCGTCCGTCTGGGGATGATAGCTGGTGCTCGGTGTCAACTCAGTCCCTACTAGTCGAAAGAGTTCCTGCCAAAATCCACCCATAAAGCGGCTGTCCCTGTCACTAATAATGGTCTTGGGTAGACCATGCAATCTGAAAACCTCCCGGAAAAACAACTCTGCCACCTGTGCTGCTGTGTAGTGTGCCGAAATGGCAAAGAAGTGAGCATACTTCGTTAGCCGATCAACTACTACGAAGATGCAGTCCTTGCCCTGCACTGTGGGCAAACCCGTGATGAAGTCCATCGAGACACTCTCCCACTTCCCCTCAGGAATGGGAAGCGGCTGTAACAACCCCGCGGGATGGTTCATCTCCCCTTTGTTCCGCTGGCAAACCTCGCACTCCCTGACATGCTGGAGTACGTCCTCCTTGAGGCCCTTCCATGCAAATCTCTCCCGGATGGCCCTGTACATCTTGGTGAACCCCTGATGGCCCGCCAATGGTGAATCATGAGAAGCCTGGAGTATCTTCCCCTTGAGCTGAGATCCCTCAGTCAAGAAGATCCTATCCCTGTAATAGATGACCTCATCGGCCACCCTGTATCTGCTATCTGCTACCTGTCCATCCAGCACCTCACATGCAAATCTATTCTTGGAATACTCAACCAGTAGTCGAGCCTTCCAATCAGCGTCCAAGCTCATGAGGGATAATGTGGCTGGTCTACGGGAAAGGGCATCTGCAACCACGTTGTTCTTCCCTTTGACATACTCTATGTCAAAGTCGTAAGCCTGGATCTTGCTGATCCACTTCTTCTGCCTCTCCTGTAGCTGCTTCTGCTCCAGAAAGTACTTCAGGCTGTTATGATCTGTCCTGACTCTGAATCTGCCGCCTACCAAGTACTGCCGGAATTTGGCCAATGCATGCATGATGGCCAACATCTCCTTGTCATAGATAGGATAAAGTCTCTCATGTGGAAGGAGCTTCCGGCTCTCGAATGCAATCGGATGACCCTCCTGCATCAAAACTGCTCCAATCCCTTCCCCTGATGCATCGCACTCTAGGATAAAGGGCTGAGTAAAATCGGGCAATGCCAGCACCGGACAACTACTCATTACCTCCTTGAGCTTATCAAAAGCTCGCTGGGCGGTATCTGTCCAACTGAATGCCCCCTTCCTCGTCAGCTCTGTGAGAGGTGCAGCAAGCTGTGAGAAGCCCTTGACGAACTTCCTGTAGTAAGTACAGATACCAATGAACCCTCTAAGCTCTGTCACATTCCGCGGCTCTGGCCAGTCCCTGATAGCTCGGATCTTCTCGTCATGGACTCTCACCCCGTCCACTCCTATGATGTGTCCCAAATACAACATCTCTGTCAATCCAAACTCATACTTGGAGAGTTTGGCAAAGAACTGCTGCTCCTCCAGAATGCGCAAGACTGTCTCAATGTGCTGGAGGTGCTCCTCCCAGGTCCTGCTGTATATGAGAATATCATCAAAGAAAACCAGCACGAACTTCCTCAGATGCTCCCTGAAGATATGGTTCATGCAAGACTGGAAAGTGGCAGGTGCATTGGTTAGTCCAAATGGCATGACCAAAAACTCACAGTGCCCATAATGACACCTGAAAGCAGTTTTGGGAACGTCCTGTTCCCTCATGCGTATCTGATGGTACCCGGACCTCAAATCAATCTTCGAGAAGAAACGTGCTCCTCTCACCTCGTCCATCAACTCATCGATCCTGGGAATGGGGTACCGGTTCTTCAATGTCTTCTTGTTCAGTGCCCTGTAATCAATGCACATGCGTAATGTGCCGTCCTTCTTCTTCACCAACACTACTGAAGAAGCGAAAGGACTGGTACTGGGCCGAATGTGCCCGAGGGCTAACAGCTCCTGAATGGCCCGCTCTATCTCATCCATGTAGGCCTTAGGATGCCTATAAGGGGTGGTGATCACTGCCTGTATCCCCTGCTCCAACTCTATCGTGTGCTCAAACCCCCGATCTGGTGGCTGTCCCGGTGGAATATCTCCAAACACTACTGCATATCTGTCAAGAAGAGTCTGTAGATCAGGGTGCACTGCCCTGCCCGTATCTACCATCTCTGAAGCCCGTAGCTCCACTGCCCACTCGATATCTCCCCTGCGGAATGTCGCATCCATGCTGTGTGCCGATACTGCTCGGGGCGGATATGTTCTCACCCCGGGATCTTCTCGCTGCCTCCCCGTCTTGGGATCATCCCACTCCATCTCTAGGGCCTTCCAATCTGTCGTGACCTTCCCCAGAGTAATGAGCCACTGAACACCCAATATCAGGTTGGTGTCCGGAATATCTACCACAAAGAAGTGATCTGTCAATGTATAAGTGCCCATCGTCACCGATAACTCTGGAACATACCGAGCACATGCCATGGTCTGATCTCTTGGGACCAAGACGGAAAATCCACGGGAAGCTCGTGGTGCGCCCTCCGTGCAACCATCTGGGCATCAATGAAGTTGTGGGTAGCCCCACTGTCGACTAAGACCGAAACTCTCTGTCCGCGCACTGTCCCACGTACGCGCAATGTCAGATACTTGGGGACTCCTCGTAACGCTGCTAGAGCTCCCCCAGTAGGTGCGAATGAAGCCCCACCTGCATCGGGTGGTGGAGGTGGTAAGGTACTCTGCGCTGCATAACATCCTCCTGTCTCCTCATCATCCCCCTCATCCTCTTCCCCGCTGCTCTCGGAGAAGACCTCTATGAAATGTGCCTTCCCTGCCGTACACTTGTGTCCTGGTGCCCACGGCTCCTGGCAGGTGAAGCATAATCGCTTCCGTCTCAGCTCTCTCCTGGCCTCATCATCATACTGTCCTCGTCCTGGATTCGCCTTGGGAGGCTGATCCCATTTCTAGTAGCAATGAATCAATGATGAGCTTCATGAGAGACCATGTTGCTCAGTGAGTTGTAGTTTTGATGTCTATTTTTGCTACTACTACTACTACTACTACTATAGTTGTAGAGGAGTTTTAGGAGTTCTCAAACTCTGAGCCATATTATTTATGTAGCTCATGTTGATGATCCCTTGTCTAGTAGTGGTGATGATTTTGATCATGATGAGCAGTGATCATGTTATTGATCACTAATATGTAGTCTTTTAGTAGGCCAATGGCCTCATAGCTTGTAGTATTGTTTTTGGACTTTATAGGACATTTGGAGCCTCATTGCTTATGTATTTTTTCGATGATATGTATTGCACTTGGTGCCATTTTGATTTATTCACCTTTACATGGTATATAAATGAACAAACTTTGCATATTTTGTCTCTATTGGATTGGAATCATGGTTACAAATCTTACAAATAGTTTTTTTTATTAAAAAATAATTATTTAATGTATTTTTTTAAAAACTAGTTCATTTAGACCCGACCAGTACTGGTTAGACCGGTTTCGGTCAGAAACCCGGTTCATTAGGTCCACTGGTCCGGTCACCGTTTCCGGTTTTTAATACTATGATGTGGGGTTGCCCCCTAGTTTTCCCTTTCCACGTGACAATGTGGCCTCTCAATGGAAAGATCTATTAACCATATTGTAATTTTACTTATATTTTAAAGAAATTATATTAAACATGAATAACACATAATCAAGAAACAAGATGAAAATAAAATCCACTCCACACGATGTATGAAACTATACAAATATTTGCAAGAAGTGAGTTCCTTTTATTCATGATGGCACCAATATGAAATGACAACAACAATACAATGAGGGAAGGCTATCCTTTTTTACAAAAAATTGTAATGGCTAGCTAATGGATAATTTTGACTCATCCCCAAGAAAGTGTTTTACTTGTCATCCAAAGTTGGAGGCTTAGTGAATTATTCATAAAATATTACTATAAATATTTTAATTCATCCACTAGAGGGTTGAATTGGACAAATTCCTTCGATTTAGCCAATGATTTCCCTTGCTCATGGTCCAAAATGGTCAATAGTCAAATAGTACACTTAGTTTGCTCAACATTCGACTTGATCTTGTTGTTGTTGCGACCATAGTCACCATGTTCGTGTTCGTGTTTGAGTTCGACAACTTTGAAATTCTATCAAAGTTTGACGATTAAAATTTTGATGATAATATTTGGCATCAAGTTTGACATTATCTATATATATATATATATATATATATATATATATATAACTCAATTAAAATTTAAACACAAATGCCAGAAATAAAAATAACATTGCCAAGTTGCCAACATGATTAATAATTAAATGAACACATGCTTTGACCACATATCTCAATGGTTTTGTCATCTTCATGCTTTGACCACACACACACACACACACACACATATAACTCAATTAAAATTTAAACACAAATGCCATAAATAACATTGCCAAGTTGCCAACATGATTAATAATTAAATGAACACAGTGACTTAGCCTATGTCTCGATGGTTTCCTCATCTTCATGCTTTGACCACATGTGACTCACCCTATGAACCCATTATTTCATGAAGTTTATAAATATATTAAAAATCGTATATTATTATATATAACTATAATGATAAATAAATAAATTATATACATTTAAATTATGAATAAAACTTTAAATTATTATGTAAATATTTTTTTTACATATAAATATATTGAAATTTATATTTATTTTATATAAATAAGTTATGTAAATACTAAATGTAGACCATGTTATTTAAAAGTTCTATAAATATATATATATATATATATATATATATATATATATATATATATATATTTTACATATTACGAATTTACAACTTGGACATCATTGTTGGCATTGTGCGACTTCATTATGTAGATCTCGACACTCAGATTTCGACAATCGTCTTTGCATTGGCATTAGACAGTTTCACTGTGCAAATATCGACACTACAAATTTCAACAGTCACCTATTCACCATTGCAAACAACTAAACAAAAAAAAACAATGTTAGACGTATCGTTATTTTCTGCTTCTCAGATTGCAGAGTCACGAGACAAGTCACGACTCATGAAACCAACTCAAGATTCAAGAATCAATGGAGGCAAACCACAAGAAATAAAACAGTGAGTGCAATGCTAGCGGTGTGGTCTTTAGAAATTAGGTTTTAGTCCAAGATTAAACCGTAGTTGAATTTTACGGGCGAATTTAAACGAATAAATTCGAATTCGTTTAAGGTTCGACGAATTTCGAATTTCAACCTTAGAATTTGCCGAACCCGGTGACAGGTTGCAACTTAGAGAGAGAGACTCGACTTGGTCTTTAGAGGATAAATTCATCTTGAAACAACAACTACTTTTGTGGTCCAACGTCTAACTTCCTTGGTCCATTACCTTCCAACATGTAGTTCAACTTGACCTTTTTACCTTTTATTGCTCTACTTAGCCACCTATTTGCTAGATATTCAATGCCCTTGCCCTTTTGACAATTCTGGAACCTAGGTATTGCTTTACTAGTCCTGATCTCTACTAGGTATCTCATATTCTCCACATCCTACAGGGCATTGCCACATCATCAACTCCTCGACCACATTGTGTGCCTCTTGTGTTGGTTGTCTATGCCCTAGATGATCATTGAAATCTAGCACATGGGTATTGTCATCTCTTTGGATTGATCATTTTTGACGTAATGCATGTTTGATATTGCCCAACGCTTCATTTGTTTTGCCAGCTAGAAATATGCTCTAACTTGTTGATCAAGTTTGAACAAGTGATAACTAGCCAGTGCCACCTCTAATTTGAAACTGGAAGGTGGCATGGAGTCCCCTCATCAATCCGCATAATTTGAGACCAAGTTGACTTTTTGACCACTAAGACCACTTTCCATTGAGTACCGCGAATTTCCTCGCGAAATGTGAAAGTTGTCAAATGATACTGCCATGTTCTAAGAGCTATTTGAGGAAAACTACACCAAATCCAAGGCCACCTATAGATTCTAGACTATTAGAAAATCAGAAAGGAAGAAATATTTTCTTATACTTCATAATTACTTGTGAAATTTTTGTCTTCTTATTAACTTTCTTATATTCTTCTTTTCTTAGTTCATCAAGCAATTACCAAAATAGTAGCACACAGATCAAGGACACTATATATAGGAGGACAACCAAGGCAAAACCCAGTCAGTAATTCTTCCTTCAATAGTTTTTCCTGAGATAATCCAAGACTCTAGACTTTGACACAGACTTCCTCCACACCAAGTCAGACCTCTTCTTCTTTTGCAGATAATACTATCTTTGACATGGTAGCAACAACACTATGATGCAACACTCTTGTAGCATCTTTGATCTTTCTCCAATGACTTTGATCTCGACCCAATGACTTCTATCTTGACCCAATGACTTCGATCTTGACCCAATACTTCTTCTTGAGGCAACAACAACCAAAAATAACAACTTCGACCTATTAGCAACAAACTTGTCCTTGTGGCAATTGGCAGCAGAAACTTCGATATAACTTGAGAGACTTCGATCTCCCTAGAGAACCCACACAAGTGAAAGATAGATGCACTAAAAGTTCGATCTTGCCTAATTCTTCCTTGTTCACCAATCTTGCACTTCTTTTATCCGTCTTCCTCACTTCACACTTTTTTCCAGCTTCTTAGTAGATATCGAACTTGATGTGTGTGATATGTTCCAAATGAATTCGATTTTCTCAATATATAGCCTTTAGGTGAGGTTGAATTGATCTTCTTGTGGCCGAATTGGTTTGGAGGTGACATAATTCAATTTTGACTAAAAAATAAGCCTTTTTACATAATTCAGAAGCCCAAGAAGGGTCTCTTTAAATGTACAATGATTGTCTTGACTTAGAATAAATCCTCGAAGTCCTCAATGGGGACTTTGACCTAAAACATGATGACCCAAGCATGAAACCCATGCTTTAATAAGTCATTGTAACAATAATAAAAGTTCTTTTCTTTATACTTCTGACAAGTACATTACATAATGACTCAATCACATTTATGAAGACCGAACCTAGTTACATTCTTCAACACTCCCTCTTAACTAGGGAGGTATTCATAACAAGTACAAGGAAGATCTCAAACTATATGAACTATGAATAATTTAGGCAACTTAATGCCATGGACTATATTCCTGACCAGGGTAAGCTATCTAAGGTCTCTCATTAGTTTAGGCACTGCTGTGCCATGGACTAGATTCCTGACCAGGGCAATCTATCCGAGTGGGTCTAAGATGGACTACAACTTTCAACCTCTCTAGGTACCATCAAGCTTACTTACTAACCATCAACCAGGGATCCAGGTGCTTGTTAGAGCTCAATGACCAATGCCACCTTTCGTACTTCGGGAACTAGACATCAACACATAGTGTCGGCCAGATGTACTCCCAAGCAATGCTTCACTTACAAACCTCAACACTCCCGATTATTCAATCGGTAGCAATCCTCCCCGTTCAAACATATCGACAACAACAAATCTCTCCCGATCAAACTGATCGATAACTAGCATGTAAAAACATGCTATCAAATCTTCGAGAGATTTACCTATATAAACACAACCCCAATCGGTAATAAACTTTCAGATGTTCATAAGCAAATACAAACCCTCAAGGTTTTTCAGGCAACTAGATGTTGCTCTTCAATTTTTCATAGTAGGACTTAGAGCTTTTCAACTGAATCTTGACAGAAGATTCCTTAACCATACAACTCTCTTTCCTACTTCCCATGTAGCAACATATTCTACAATGCATTCTCCAATTTCTTCTTTCAAGTTATTCATCATGACTATAATATGCCCTCCCTCTTAACTAGGGAGATTTTTTCTATCCAGACTCCCTCTTAATTTAGGGAGATCATCTTCTTGTATGACATTGGAGAATCTTTCTTGGCTTCCATCCTTGACCATCATTATTCATATATCATGTTATACAGACATCTTAACAATCTTTGAAGATTATGTACTTGCACAACTTAGATAGTAAGTACAACCCAATCTATAAAAGCATGAAGTTAATCATATCAAAATCTTGTAATGATGGAAGCATTTAGACTTCATGATCAACAAGAGACTTTACTTCAATATTTCAACTTCTTGCCTAGGTTTTGTTAGAAACCCTAAATCACATCAATAGCTCAATATCAATATCATTATATCTAGTGTTTCAGTATCTTTTATATGGCAATCGCTAGAAACAATTCAAACAAGTATAACAATGTATCTAACAACTTTTAGGAATCACATGTTAGACTTCCCACTAGGATTTAGTGCAAACCTTTTAATCTTCAACAATCAAAACCAATCATAGCTTAGTTTCAGACTTCAATAACTTCGTCATTATATATTAGAGAAATGAGTTTCTACTAAGGTTTAGTTACAAAACCCTAGAATTCATTATCATCCTAGATTATCAAACTTCGACTAGGACTTAGTTCCAAACCCTAGGACTCATGACCACCAATAATTAGGTCAATACATAAATCTAGGATGCATAAGCATATCATAACAACACGTGTTAGTCAAACCATATGATACAAACATATTAAGACATCTAACATATTAGATGGACAAAAATATGCCTTGGGTTTCATTCCTAGGACAATATCTAAATAAGGCTCTTCTTACAAACCTTACCACACCCTAAAGGTCTAGGGTTTCAATACATAACATAGCAAACCCTAATTTATCAAAACCTCAAAGGTTTGGGATTCAAGATAACATCATTCAAACCCTAAAAGATTAGGGTTTTCATAACCATACCAAAATCCAAAACATAAAAAAAAAATATTTTTCACCAATAACCATAGGCAGGCTAGGGTTTTACATATTATCATCGACATACCCTAAGGTTAGGGTTTTTCCAGAGAACCTTTCTAGGGTTCCATAAGAATAATCAGAGATGTGAGGAGGGTAGATTTATCTAATGATGAATCACCCAATCAAGAATCTTTATGATTCAAGAAGGCTAGACACAACAATGTTAGTAATGTAGAATATAAAAAATGAATATACCTTTATTATGAAGAGATCAAAGCATTATATTGTAAGGCATACCTAGTTACTTGACAAACCTTGTAATCCTGTGAATCCTTTCATAATCTTGGAGTATTCATTAAGTCTTTCCTAAGCAAGGAAAATAGAAGTAGAAATGTGATTAGTATTTAATATAAACAAACTTAAAGAAGTAAGGGAAACCAAAATTGAAAAGGGATAAGGTACTTATCTTTTGGAAGTTGGTGAGGGCTCCCTCCAGGCTTGAGGGATACCTATAACCTTATAAAAACAATTTAAAATTGTCTTTTCCAAAAATATGTTAAACCTACAAATACTAAAAATGAAAGATACAAAATAATATAACTAAGGCTTAAAGCAAAGGACTTAGTAGTGCAAGTCCCTTATATCTGATTCTTTGGGTTTAGCTTTCTTGTGAGATCGTTCTTCAACAACGTTGGCTTGGTCTTTTTCCCTTTTCCTATTTCTAGGATTGTCGGGACAATCACTTCTGTAGTGACCCATTTTATGACATTGATAGCATTCTATTTTGGACATGTCAACCTTCCTTCTTAGTCCTTTTGACCTTTTGGAGTTTCCTTTCTTATGTTGAGCAGTATAGGCATTTGAAACTTCTTCATTGTTGGAAACCAATGTGATTCTCATTTCCTCTTGGCTGTAGGCATTCCATAATTGTTGAAATGTGGGAGTTTCTTTCCAACTTTTCAATCATGAAGCAAAAGCACTCCAAGTTGTTGGTAGCCCCAATAGTGAAGTTATCATTAGCTCTTTGCCTCGAACAATTTCATCTATGGCTAGAAGGTCATCTCTGATTCTAGCTATCCTTACAAAGTAGGAAGTCACAATGTCATCTTTAGACATTTTTGTAGTTCTTAGTTCATTCTTCAAACTTGCTACTTGACCAATGTTCTTGATAGTGAACAACTTTGACAAAGCCTCATACATTTCTTGAGCATGATCAATGTTGGAAATGTATGGGACAAGATTGTCCTTTATGCCTTCTACCATTAGTGTCATGGCCAATATTTTTGATTCTCTGAACTTCACATTGTCTGCATCATTGGATTCTTCAGTGGGCTTCTTTACTTTCCCTTTAACCAAATCCAATACTTTGTTCTTTTCAAGAATGAGGTCAACTCTCTTTTTCCATGACCTATAATTTGATGCTCCTTCAAGATTGGTCTCTCCCTTTAGTGTGTTGGACGTTGTTCTTGAAGATAATAAGTTTCTTCCCTTAAAAGATTTCCTTTTATGATTCCTTGATCAATTACTTGAGACTGCCTTTTTCTTCTTTCTTTACCAAAGCTCTAATACCATGTTAGAAAATTAGAAAGGCAGAAAGATTTTCTTATACTTGATAATTACTTGTGATATTTTTTTCTTCTTATTAACTTTCTTATGTTCTTCTTTTCTTAGTTCATCAAGCAATTACCAAAATAGTAGCACATAGATCAAGGTCACCAAATATAGGCGGACAACTAGGGAAAAGCCCCTCTCTAGGGGAAAAACCAGTCAATTATTCTTCCTTCAATAGTTTTTCCTGAGATAATCCAAGACTCTAGACTTTGACACATACTTGCTCCACACCAAGTCATACCTCTTCTTCTTTTGCATATAATACTATCTTCAACCTAGCAGCAATAGCAACAACAACAATAGTATGATGCAACACTCTTCTAGCAACTTCGATCTTGCTCTAGTGACTTCGATCTTGACCCAGTGACTTCGATCTTGACCCAATACTTCTTCTTTAGGCAACAACAACCAACAATAGCAACTTCGACCTATTAGCAACAAACTTGTCCTTGCAGCAACTGGTAGCAAAAAATTCGATATAGCTTGAGAGACTTCGATCTCCCTAGAGAACTCACACAAGTGAAAGATAGATGCACCAAAACTTCGATCTTGCCTAATTCTTCCTTGTTCACCAATCTCGCACTCCTTTTATCAAATTATCCCTCTTAGTCACTTCACACTTTTTCCAGCTCCGTAGTAGATACCGAACTTGATGTGTGTGATATGTTCCAAATGAATTCGATCTGCTCAATATATAGCCTTTAGGTAAGGTCAAATTGCCCTCTTTGAGGCCGACTTGATCTTCTTGTGGTTGGCTTGGTGTGGAGGTGACATAATTCAATTTGGACTAAAAAATAAACCTTTTTACATAATTCAAAAGCCCAAGAAGGGTCTCTTTAAATGTACAATGACTGTCATGACTCAGAATAAATCCTAGAAGTCCTCAATGGGGAATTTGACCTAAAACATGATGACCCAAGCATGAAACCCATGCTTTAATAAGTCACTATAACAATAATAAAAATTCTTTTCTTTATTCTTTGGCAAGTACATTACATAGTGACTCATTCACATTTATGAAGATTGAACCTAGTTACATTTTTCAACATAAACCATAACCATGTGGAATGACATAGGTGTGCCTTAATGTGGGTTGGACTGGCCCATACACTGGTGATCACCCCTTCAAATGTAGGCTCCCATAAGACCATGAGTCCTCAAGAGAGTTCACCTAAGGACCTCCAATCTTGTATAGGGTGAGAGTAAACCCAAAGTGAAACTTCAAGGGACTAGCCATGGTTCGACCAAGACAACAAGATACAAACTCAAAATACCGAAGTCTAGGATACCTAATACAGGGCCTCACATGGTTTTTACATTGCTTTTGACTTGTGACCAACGTTGCACGAAGCGGGGACATTTTTTGGAAGTGGGGACGCAGAAGCGTCACTATCCAAAAATCTAGGAATCAAAGCGTCTCAAAAGCATCTACTATATATATATTTATATTTCTTTGCATTTATATTAAAAAAAACATCCCAAATACCAAATTACTTGTAAAAGACATGAAAACATGCATATTTTTACATAAATCAAGATAGATATGACATCCATGATTCCATTGTATATCAATGATTAATTATTCGAGCATCAACCATCTATATTCTAGCAATCACAAACATACATCAAATATTTAACCATATTATAAAACATAAAACATTTAAGCATATTATAAAACATAAAACATAAAGCATATTATCTAGCAAGTGAGCAGCTGTCAACATTAGTCATGTCCAAAATTCAAATAATAATGTTTACAAAATAGGCCACTTGGCCACCACCAAGACACAAGTACACACTAAACTAGGAAGAGTAAATTCACAACAAGCCTACAAGTCTAATCTATGAAAAAAGTAGTAAATTGTGAATATATCTACTAATCTCTCCTACCATGAACAGTACGCGGCGGTGGGCCTCCACTTGGTGGAAATGAAGAAGATGGTGGTTGTGGAAGTTGTGGCACTGAAACTGATGAAGATGAAGCCCCTGTTGTTGGTGTTGAAGCATGGAACCTGGGAACCCAGGGACCAGATGGAGGTGGCATCTCAACTCGATCATCATCATCTTGGATAAGAGCATCCTCCAAATTGGGCTCCTTTGAATTTCTGTACCAAACCTTAAGGTATTTATTAGTTCTTGGATCATCACAGTAATGGGACAACAATTGCAAGTTGTAATGAACATAAACCAAGCTCTCTGCCCAATCTAAACTCAACCTGTTCCTTTTAACATTGTGGATGAAAGAATAAGAGCTCCAATACCTCTCTGCAGAAGAAGTGTTTACCACCTGTGATAGCACCCTCAATGCCAAAGTCTGTAGACCAGTGCTAAACAAAATGTCTCTCGATCTCTAATTGCATGCATGCCCCCAAATGGACCAGTGCTAAACATATAGTTGCTCAACTATTTCCATACCATGGCAACCTCCTCCTCATCAGGGACTAATTTATCCAATGCTTTCATATAACGTTCTAGAACCTCTGGATCTAGGTGTGGTTTTCTCCTGCTCCCCCCCAGGTGTCAATGTTGAAAGCCATGATGGATGATAGTATTTAGGTGTTAGAACATATGCTAAGGTATGCAATGGAACATTTAGCATATCCCATCGTTTTCCCACCTTTCCATCAATATAATTGTACAAGGTGATATCTCTAGGCTCAACAATGTCTTTAATTTTCCCCAACATGCTATCCATTTGCTCATACACCTCCCCAATAATTGGCTGATCTGAATCTGCAAACTTGATCATGTAATAAATTGGAATGGTGAATTTCAAAACATATTTAATCTGTGACCAAAATAAAATGTCAACAATAGTGTCCTTGGCTACATTAGCACCATCTCTATCAGTGTTAATTTCCTCCCATGATTCAGAGGTCACCATATTATTTAAAGTTTGTCTCATCTTCAATAGCAGCCTAAAGGTGAGGTACTAACTTGCAAATATTGTTTTTGCAAGTTTAAGCAACTGCAATTTGGAATTAGTTCCATAAAAGTAGTTTACCCTTGTATGCCCTGTGATAAATTTAATGAGTTGCTTCCATCTCTTGTAAAGCTCATTAATCCACCCACATTCTTTATGCTTGACAATATCATGCATCAAAAGGTTCAAGGGGGGGAGATGTTTCGTGCAACACTGCTTGTGACCTTTGGCTTACAATGGTGGTGGTAAATATTGCAAAGTGTTCATATGTCACCCTGTTGATGTGAGGGGTAACAATTCATATTCTGTAAACAATTAAATATTGCAAATGCTCATGGCACATGGTACAGCTACATATTCAACAGCCAACAAGTTAGGTAGTGAAATCCTTTGAGAAATTTCCACAAAAAATTGTCATGGAAGCCCCCAAGAAGTTCTCCTTAAGACCTTAATGGTCAAACCATCAAACCTAAGTTGCATGATATGGAGAAATGAGTACAAGCTTCTGAAATGGAAACATGACCCCTCAAAAATGGGAATTAGGGAAATATAGTATGACAATGTGTGTAATGCACTATTTTATAAATAGCACCTTATGTTGAGACTTTCAAAGAAAGCATTATGAATAAATGGGCAAAAAAATTGAAATGATAAATATCAGTAACAAGCAATGTTCCACCATCGCTTGTATTGGGATCCCTCATCATTAGTACCACCCTTTGCCTCTACCTTGATCCTTTAAGGACATTAGTCAACACCATCCAATTTTGTTGAAACTTCCTAACCCTAGCCTTATAATATGTAGAGAAAACTTAACATGCCCAATCATGATTTTGGCTTGAGTGAAAGATACATTTTTGCTAAGTCCATGATGGAGGAGTTCAACAATCAGCGCTGCTAATATCAGGGTACATAAAGGGGCTTGGTTCTCTTGATTAAATGCCAGTCCCATGCCATCATACATGATAGAATTCAATGAAAATGATGCAATCCTGCACTTTCTGAAAACCATTAGGTCTGCTGACTCTTGAATGGGATATGGAATCCTGCATTATCCATACGAAGTCCAGTGTGGTTGGGACCACTTTCAATCATCTTGAAACAATTAATGGTAATGTTAAAAATCTAAATGAAGGATAGAAAACAAAAGATAAAGGAAATAATAGAAATGAAAGAGAAAGGAAATGTCAGGAAACAAAAGATAACGGAATTTATTGTTACCATTAATTGCCAGCATTTTTTGTCAAATCCAGTCAAAAAAAGAAATAAAAAATCAGTTAAATGGTTTTGGATATGCACTGTATGGATGGTGGTATGGCTTCAAAAAGTGTTGCATGGATGGTGGTACAGAGGGGAAATGTATTTCAGGCGGTATGAAACAGCTTTCCCACATGTGGGATACATGTGTACAGCCTGAAACACATTTTCAGACTGTATTGCACCTGTTTCCATATGGAAACGTATGTGGTATGGCCCTTCCCTACATGTTTTGTCCGATATAGCATCAAGTATACAGAAAAACATTGAAAGGAGTTTCATGAACAGATTTTAATTTGTAAATCAGAATCTCATGAACAGATTTTAATTACGGTTTCTATTACTCAAGGAATTTAAATAAATAGCTATGAAAGAGATATCACAGAAATGGGTATGAAACCCATAACAGACCAGACTGATCACTAATAATGCTCATAACCTTCAGTCTTCCAATAGAAAGGAAATAGAGTGAGATGGATCCCCCCTGTCCCCTAATATTTTGCTAGTTCCACAGTGCCTACTGCCATCCTTAAAGCCGCCTCAGCCAAAAAATCTGCATCAGAAGTGTGTTCCCTGTAGACATGTGATAAGAGAAGAGCACAACATTGTTGACCATTTGGTGACTCTGGATTCTGATCTACAGCAGGCCTGAGATGAATGGCACTTCTCCTACTGAGACCTTTCATCCAGTTTATTATCAGCTGAGAGTCACAAAATCCGTGCAAATGAGTAACATGGTAACCCACAGCAATTTTTAAAAGGATTTTAAGAGTTATCAATTCTGCGAAGTTGTTTGTCTCTTCTCTGCGGCCAACTTTGACCCTAAAGAATCGATCTTCTGAGATAAATGATGTTCCTCCTGCTCCACAGAGACTTGGTGTCCCATCCCCTTAAAAAAACCGGAGGCTTTTGTTTTGTCTATTCATATCTTCCCAACTTGCCTGTGTTTTTTCTCTTTACAGTATGACCTAAACCCCTCATAACTGAAACAAATCTGAGCAAAACATTGAAAAGCTTACACATATCCTGAAACAGACTAGTATTCTTTGCAAGCCAAATCCCCCATGCCACTTTAAAGATTTAAGACCTATGGTTTTTCAACTGCCCTTATCAAACCAAAATCAAACTTGAATTGTTTCTTTTTAGGTAACTTTAGAAATTGTGTGAATTTTCTTCAAGTCAAGCTGTGTGTGAATTTACTTTTTTATTTTTGTGATTAGACTTTCTAGAGCCATTTGTTTTAGGATTTAAAGTGTTTGGAAGGTCTCCGAAATTTGGTTGGTGCTTACAATAATTTGAAATGTCATAAATATATAAATTCACTTCCTTAGTTTGAACATGAGAGTCTCCAATAGTTATTGCATTTTCAGTGCTGTTAAATCTGCGTCGGTATTTATCAGTCCAGTATTCTACCTGAATTATTATACATTTGAATTCAGTTCTATGGAGTTCATACACGTGGGAGTAACCAATCATGGAACTTTTAGTGGTTAATAGATAAATTTAGTGGTAGGTCTGACAAGTTGTACTATGTAGAATGTGACAGAAATTCCTTTGCAAGACAACGGATTTGAGTTAACTGCTCTACATTTTAAATAGGAAAGAGAGGGTTCCATCAGAATTTGTCTGCTATGGTATTCTTTTATTTGATTTTTAAGATGAGTCATGCTGCTTCCACAGAAAATGCAATGTACCTTACAATTTTATTCAGGATGTTTTTTTCAAATATACTTGTTAATAGTCTATTTATGTAAATTGATTGTTGCACTTTAACACCGCGAGGAACTTGTAAGGTGAGTTTTGATGAGAGCTAATTTATTTGTTAAGACTATCCTAGGATCAATCTTACTCATCTTTTGATCTTTTCTGCAGTTATACGAAGGGCTCCTCACGAATTCAAGATTTCCTGCCTTGAGGTAATTTTCATAAGTGCCAAAGTGCCTAATGTCGCTCTAATTGAGACGTTATGATAGTATGGAACATGAGAACTATCAATGTTGATCACAATTTCAATTGTTGTTACTGAGTTTCAATGTTTCCTCTCGACATACACACACATTGCCAAGAAGAAAGGAAGTTATGACGTGGTTATAGACCATCCAATTTTTTGGATCTGTTACACATAGGGGTCTGTGTTATTATATGTGCTTATTTTCACAGCTGAAATGAAGGTCCAAGGAGGTGCCGTTTTGCATGAACTGACTTGGACCTTTCTTCTGCCAGCTTACTTGATGTCTGAGTAAGCTACTATTTCCTATAAACTCTAAATAAATGGTTGTTAAGGAGTGTGAACGTAGGGGTTAGCTCAACCTTTACCATGAGTGCATTCCTGAAGGCTCGTAGTCCTTTCTCAAATAAGCGAGTACATATTCCAAAGTAGTAGAATATAAAACATTTGTTCTCATTATTCATACTAGATATCCTAAAGGCTGATAAGTTGATGAATGTATAGATCTTAAATTAATAAATTATGATATTTTGTTGCAAGGTTCTTTGAAAATGCTTGAGTCTTACTGGGCTCTAAAGTATTATAATTGTCATTGGCTTGCATTATAATGCCATACTGATCAAGTCTGTCTACGGACTTGAAAAACCCTATTCAATGATATGTGAAGTATTCTTGGGCTCTATATCCCACTGTGCCACAAGTGTGTTTAAAAACTCTGGAGCCTTCCACATATGGTCATGGAGACTGCTATGCACAAAAACAAGTTTTTCCACTCCCTTAGAGGTCAACTTGTTCCTCTTAATACAGTGAATAAAACTGGAAGCTGATCAAATTCCTCTCAGTAACTAAGAAACTGTCATTACGAGATAATAAACTCATACCAACCTATCGGATCTCTGGAACTTTGTCCCTGTGCTTCCTTCATCATCAAATTGGATTCACTAGTGCCACACTTATCTTATCCTCCCTTGCAGCAGATGTGTACTTGGGGCTCCTTGGTTGTGCAAAATCTAAACATTACAAGCAATTTATACTTTGTTTGTTTGAATTTTAAAATTTGAAGATTGCTTCACAAAATCCTTCGTTTAGGTTGAGATTATCTATTGATGCCTCCATAAAGAAAGAACCGAGGAAAGGTTTTGAAATGACAGATTTGGGCGATGTTCACTACTATCTTGGTATTGAAGTAACTCAACATCCAAAGTTTATATTCCTCTCTCAGAAGAAGTACATTAGAGATCTGTTGAACAGGTTTGGCATGGCTGAGTGCAATCCTTTGACTACTCTGATGGAACAGAACTTAAAGCTCACATCCACTAAAGGAAAAGAATTTGAGGATGCAACAAAGTGTAGACAACTCGTAGGAAGTCTCAACTACTTGACTACTACTAGACCAGGCATTTCAATCATTGTTGGAATCCTCTGCAGGTTTATGCAAAATCCTTGTGAGGGTCACTGGTCTGCTGCAAAAAGAGTTCTAAAGTACTTGAAGGGAACTCAAGACTTTGGACTCAAGTAAGTATACACAAGTGGATGACTTCAGCTTGATTGGATACTCTGATTCAAATTTCAATGGAGATAAAGTAGCTGGAGTGCCTACTTCAAGTTACGTTATGAGTCTTGGATTAGGAGCTGTCTCCTAGAGATCACGCAAACAATCAGTTCCAGCAGATTCCACAATTGAGGCAGAATATGTGGCAGCAGCTGAAGCAACAAAGGAAATTGTGTGGCTCAGGAAAATTCTGGAAGATTTGCAGGAGAAACAAGTACATTTAACTCCTCTTTTGATTGACAACACTTCTGCAATAAAGTTGGCCAAGAACCCAAAGTTCCATTGTCGAACAAAGCATATTAATACAGAACACCATGTGATTCGACATCATGTTGAGGGAAACACAATCTACCTACGACATTCTTCCACAAATGAATTGATTGCAAACATCTTCACCAAAGTGCTTGCAAGGGAAAATTTTGAAAGATTCAGAATGATGCTTGGACTCACCAACATCCCTCCAGATTAAAGGGGGGAATGTTGAACACCTAATCTTTGGGATTAGGAATCTTATGTAAATATTGTAAATAGCAAAATAAGAGAAGTTGGAAGATGAAGAGACATTGGGAGATGAAGCCCATTAGTCTCTCTCCTCTTATATAGTCATATTCTATCTTAATGAAATGAATCAATTCATTTGTGGAGTTACTCCTGGCTTGACACTGGTGATAGGACGGATTATATATTCCTTCATCAAATATAGCAGGAATCGCTTTGTGATCACTGCATTCTTGAACTTTGCTAGAGCTTTGGGATTAAATTTATAGGAGGCTTGACCTCCTTCACAAGGTACAAAAGGTTTGCTGCTTCCAGGGGGTTTTGCAGTGTGCACTTCCATGACATATAGTTAGAGGCGCTCTCCAATATGTGCCTCTCTTGCATACTGGGAATGGCTGTTATTGCAGCTCCACTAAACAAGCTTCGATCTCCACTTCCTGGATCTACCAAGGTTTCAGCCCCCACAATCCTTCTTAGGGCCGCATGCCTTGCACTGGCAGATATCTTCTTTAGTGACTAAAGCCTAGACATATCACCCACCAAAATCTTTTGACAGCTCTCTTTCCTTCAAGGCTTATCTCTCCATACATGGAATTCTAGATGGCTTGAGATATACTGTTCTAATACCATGTTAAAATTCTTTAGCACAAGGTAATGGTGCTAGTCTGATTTCTAACCTACCTACTTATGAAAACAAAAGACTGTCTCTATCAAAACTACAATCTGATTTTAGCTAGGAACTGAAACACATCAAGCTGAAGAAAGTATCTTGCACATATCTGAAACTTAAATCACATCACTGTTTATTAATCTTGAAAACAAGATTGACACTAGAAGCTTTCAAACTCTACCCTTCACCCACTGCTTCATACTCTGAAAAATGAATGGCATAAAATGTATACCCCTTCCTTCTCTTTAATAGATTAGGAGGTACATTGGAATTTGGATGTGGTTACATGCACAACAGTGTCTTAACTGAAATAAACCTAAACTTGGAGAAAGGTTGCTAGTTTGGTATGGTGGTAAATGTTAGGTAGTTGAACAGGGTGGGATTTGGCTTGAAGGTTGATTTGGTGTTGGAGGGTGCAGGATGCTTTACTGCTGATCTCCCTAGATTTCAAGCACAATGGTTGAGTAAGAAAAAGATATTTCGTGGAGGATTTGTGGAGGGATTTATGGGATGCCTGTTCTTTCTCTTTGAAAGACTTGCATTCCTTAATATGTGAGTATTCCCTGTCTGTTTGTGATGAACCTACCATTATGGAGATTATTGGTCTTGTCCCTCAAGAAGATATTTTAAAAATGAATATAGATATGTTGAGGTCCTTTGGCATGATTGGGAGTGGAGTTTGGGGCCCCCCTTTGTTAGTTATGATTCTTGTAAATTGTACTCTACTCTTCATTAGCACCATCAACTTGGTCCAATGCTTAATGCAGCGTGGGTGTCTTCTGATGCCAAGAGCTGTCAGATTCAAAGATGCTAAGAGCCGTCAGTTGCAAAGGGTGTCCTACAGTCTACTAAGCATTTGCCTGGTTGGTGATTTATCAGGGCCTTCCTTCAAAGGCCTGCCTGTCTAAGAATGACCTCTCAAATGAGCTGTTCCCTTCATGTCTCAGGGAATGTGTTTTTGAGAATGAAGTTAGCTCTTTGTCTGATTTTTGTCTTATGGAGAGAATAGGTATATGCAGTGTCTAGATTCTATACTGGAACCGAACTGATGATGGCAAATGCATGCCAAATTTATGCATGTGCTCTTTATATCTCTTTCCTCTATAAATGCTCCTGCACCCTCATTACTGCTGTACAGAACTGCTGGAAAGGTGTAATGTTGCTGCTGCATAATGCTGCTGTAGGGTTTTCTGTAAGGGATCTATGCTGTAGTACCTTCTCTGTGTGTCCAGATCTTTTCTCTGCTCGCTCCTGCCATTAATGGCTCTCTGCTGGATTCTTCGAGGTACTATTCCAACGAAACCCAGTGGGAGAAACCGATCCATGGATCCACCAGGAGAAACTAGAAAGAAATACATCAATGTGTCTTTCACTTGCTGCAACCACACATGCCCTCTCAGTATGTGGGCCTTGCTACAGATTTCATCACTGATTAAAACCTCACAATCCCCCAGCCTACTGTCTGGAGTTTTCATGGTGTCACTCTCAAACTCACATCAGCCACCTCCCTGCTTTGCTTGGCCACTGACATGCTTCTTTTTCCTTGTGGATGAAACCCTAGAGGGCTTTGAGGCAGGGTCTGCTGGGGTGGGGAGGAGGTGGCAGATGCCTCTTGTATTCCCTGTCCCATCTTGACCTTGAGCTTTGTTACAAAAATGTTATGGATTTAGAATTCTTAAATAATGAGATGTGTAAAACAATTCTCGCAGCATGTGCTTCTTGGATGAGCTGGTTGTCTCATGCAAATACACCTTTACTCTTCAGTTTTGTCAAATGGGTTGAGAGTTGAGAACTGAAATTTTAGTGCATATTCTGAGCTATGTTTACTCTAAATTCCTTTCCAAGCTAACCATTAATTTTAGATGTGATTTCTTTTGGTGGCAGGATATAAGAGCATTATTTCCTCCTGATTGTCAGCCATTCTATGCTGGTTTTGGCAATAGAGACACCGATGAGATTAGTTACTTAAAAGTTGGAATACCAAAGGGCAAAATATTTATTATAAATCCCAAGGTATTTCTTTTTAATATGGTCAGTAAATTTAATTTACCCAACTGAAAACTTACTGTGATTTGAGAAATTGTGTTTGCCTTATAGAACTGACTCTGGTTTGTGCCTCTTGTTTTTTCTTTTCGGTAAAACAGGGTGAGGTAGTTGTGAATCATCGTGTAGATGTGAAGTCATACACTTCACTGCATAAACTTGCTGATGACATTTTCCCTCCTGTCTCTTCATGTGAACAGGTGAGTTAATCTTCCTATTGACACCTGTTCTTCAGTTTCTTGAGGTGGCAAGCTGACCCTTTTTCGTTTTTTTTGTCACATCTTTCAGGAGGATTTCAATTCCTGGAATTACTGGAAAGTGGCACTCCCTGATATCGAGGATTGAGTTTATCCTGATAGTTAAAGCAGTAATCAAACATTTATGGACCCTGTCATCGACTGGACAAGCTCAGGTAAGATATTTTAGAGTAAGAAGTGCAAAAATTAGCTTTGTGTCATGAATGCTGCTACATTTATTTATTTTTCCTTTATTTCATAGTCGACACTTGATTAGTATTGATTAACTTGATAGATGCCAGTAAGTCGCTGGAGATCTACTTATTAAGCACTTCAATGTAGGGGCAAGAAGTGGTAACATGGAGATCTGCTCAAGTTTAGGAAACAATGTTTCCTGTTTGAAAATGTGCATGTGTACTGTTAGAAGTTGGAACTTATTTATTTACACCTAGGGGCGTTAATCTTGCCTCGAGGTCATTTAATCCATTCTTTCCAACTTATCAAAAAGTTGGATGTTATTTGTAGATGGGTATAGGAAGGCCTTTGAATTGTCTGCTTTTCTTGAACACATTCATGACAAATCGAGAGAACTGTTCATCATTCTACTTTCCTGGATGTCATTGACTCTTATTCATGAATGTTTTATGTCATCTGGTTGCCATGCACTGTAATAAAGATTCTGCTGCAACACCGCTTGGACATTTATTGTTTAGCATGTTGAAGATACTTGGAGGTTCTTAACTTGCTGAAGAAAGATTCTGATTTGGAAAAGCCATGGGAATACCAGGCATTTTTAGTCACTTATGGCATAAACTATGACTAAAGATTTTATTTTCTTAGTTCTAGTCTAGTTTGGTAGCACTTGACAAATTTGGTCACTGCAACATTTTTTTCAACTGAAATTTGTCTTCACTGGTGGCTGCTCTCTTACTACTTTCTTCTTATGATTCTCAGGCTTATATCTTGTTGCATTCCCATTTATTCATTTGTTTCAACCTTCTGCTTCAGGTCACATTGACAGTGAAAATCAATTCTTCAGAGTTTCTGCTACTGCAAGAGACATTAATATATTAACATGATTTCATGGCTTCTCAATAACATTCTCAGGTAAGTTATTTATTTAATGTTCAAGTGTGTTACTTGAACCGTATGCCTTGATTAATTTCTACTGTTCACCAAGAACACTTCAAATGCCGGTTCCGCCATGGTTAATGTTTATGATAACCAAATAGTTGATGATTTTCCCCTATGGTTGGATCGGTTTGGCATATATCTAGACTATAATATTGCTTGGACTTTGTGGCTAAATAATCAGAAATATGCTTCCTTGTTTGAGATGGTTTTGTGACCATACATTCGATTTTCGTTTTCTAATTGCTTTACCATCTGTTTTGAGAAATCTCATCCTCTTCCTTTTCTCATCTTTGTTGACCGATAACTAGTAAACTGATTCTGAGTATTAAAATTGGTGAAATTTGAGAGTTTGATATTGATTCATGCCAGAATTTGAACTGACATTTTATCCAGATGAAGATGTTACATGGCCTTGAATTTTTTCTGATGTCTAGCTCCTCAAGTCTGATCAGATTCCCACCTTTAATGAAGTTTCACTTTTCAGACTTCATCCCAAGTACAAGGCTGTATAGGCTCGAAAATTTCACTTTGAGAATTGATTGAGAGATGTATAGAGAGAGAGCAAAACCCTTCATTGTTAATGATTATATGTTCCAAATCATTGTTGTAAATGTTGTTTCGGGGATCACATCATCAAGTGTGTGTTGAGAAACTTATCGGAAATATTGGAAGTTATTTGAAAATATTGAGATGTATAAACTGAAGCCTGAAAAAAAGGCAACATCGGAGACATTGACAACTTGAAAATTTCTGATAAAAATGGAATATCACGAGAAATTGGAAATATTTGCAACGCTGTTCCAAACACATCAATTTTATCACGATTGAATCTTTATTTAACTTTTATTTGCCTAATTGAACTGTGTATTAAACACGCTGTAACAAGTTACCTCTTGAAATGGTCCCCTATTTGAGGAACCAACTCCACATTCATGAAAACAGCTACTCCACATTCAGGAAAACAATACTAATTGACAAATGATGGATGCCTAATTTAATTGTTATATATTTATATTTTATCATATGTTTTTGCTTATGGGCCATTTCCTTCAATATACATTTAAGTTCAATCAATTGTTAATATTATTTAAATCTATCTAATCCCTAATTAACCTTATTTATGTTTTAGTCTTATAATAAAAAATATTATGCATCAGTACTTAGTTAATTTTTCCACTTTTGCCAGTGATTTGATGTGGTAGATCTTTACTCCATGTGTTTATCATTATAACAACATTCAATTGGCGGTCACACTAAATAGAACAGGTTCATTATTTTTGGAATTACTAAAAAGCAATTTACCTTTAATTCTTCTTTGGTAATGTTAATGCACAATTTATCTTTGTTAATCATAGTTGAATCTTTGGTAATGTTAATGCACAATTTATCTTTGTTAATCATAGTTGAATCTTAGGAGCAGTATATTATTCCAACCTGATTTCTTACAATATATTGTGAAACATATTTTGCTCATCGTTTGTCTTTATGTGAGATTATTTTCATGTTGTTGAATTTTAAATTTCTATCAAACTAGAAAACATATTTTTTCTATATCCCTTGTGTGTCTTAAATTTTAATTCTAACATATTTTTTCTATATCCCTTGTGTGTCTTAAATTTTAATTCTATTGTCTTAATTTTGTTTGGTGTTCTAGCTGCCGTATGTATTGCATGCCTTAATTTTGTGATGGTTTGGTGTTAAGATTCCATGAAGTTGAATGGTTTGTGCAATCATGCCTCAATTACGTGGTGGTTTGGTGTTGAGATTCCATGAAGTTGAATGGTTTGTGCAATGTTTTGATGATATGTCAAAATTGTATTATTCATGGCTTAATCTTCATGTAACAACAATTTCCCCTTATGCCGTGTTTAAACATTTTTCTTGAAACATACAATTTGATAAAATATTTTTTATAATTATCATTAAAAATTTTATACATCAGTACTTAGTTATTTTACCCCTTTTGCCAATGATTTGATGTGGTAGACCTTTTCTCCATGTGCTTATCATTATAACAATATTTAATTGGTAGTCTCACACTAAATAGAACATTTTCAATATTTTTGGAACTACTAAAAAGCATTTTACCTTAATTCTTCTTTGGTAATATTAATGCACCATTTATTTTTGTTAATCCCAGTTGAATCTTAGGAGTAGTATATTATTCCAACCTATAATCATCCCTTCTCTCCATCAAGAGTTTTGCTCGCGTGCGCTCTGCTGTTGTTTGAGCCTCCCCTGATTGTTGTGGCTTGCTGCCTTGACCCTTTGCCATGGCCCCTCTAGAGTCTGATCCGGGAGGGGTTCTTGACTATGCCTCCTCCAGACGAGGCTACCTTAGCCTTTGCTAGCCTTATCTCTTCCATGGGTTCTCCTCGTGCCCTTCGAACAATTTCAAAATTTGTTAAGAAGATTGAAGACATCCTAGAAATTGTTCTCCCGCCATCTCTGCTCCGACGAGCTGCCCTATCCCTCTTTGAAAGGGGCTTGGTGGGTCTGTTTACTGGCCTCTGGCCCTCTCCAAACACTGTGCAAAAATGGGTTGAGAGACACTGGTGTCACTCAACACAAGATAAAATCTCCATTCGCTTCTGTGGAAGAGGCTTCTTCACCTTCCACTTCGATTCCAAAGAAGGACGAGACTTGATATTTAGAAATGGTCCTTATTTCATGGACACAATGGGCTTGTATTTAAACATATGGAATCTTGATTTCAATCCAGAGATCGATGTTCCAAGTGTTGTTCCTGTTTGGGTACGTCTCCCATATCTCCCATTGCATTGTTAGGGAGATGATTTGGTTAAATCTATTGGGAATGTGGTGGGGAAATATATAGACAGAAGCGAACCAAAGTAAAATATGCATGCATGTGTAAGGATTTGCGTTGAAGTCGACCTAGGAAAAGGGTTTCAAGAAGCAATCGAAATCAAGGTGGATAGTTGGACACATATCCAACTACTGGACTATGAGTCGATTCCATTTAAATGCAAGGTATGTCATGAATATGGTCATTTCACAAATAGATGCTAAAAAAAAGAACCAAAAATAGTAGAAACACACGAACAAAAATGGGAACTAGTGAAAAATAAAAATACTGGAAATAAGACATCTACTCCCTCCACCCCCTCCTCCTTTGGACCCCTCCCCTCGAGTGCTCCCCCTCCCTCCTCCTCCATCCCCTTGCCTGTTTCCAATCCCTTTGGGCTTCTTGAAACCCCTCTCGATCCAGCAGTTGACCCTTTTACATCTCCTCCCCCCCTCTTCACTCCCTCCCATCCTCACCCTTCTCACTTTCCCCTCTCTTCCTTTAATCCCCCTTCCATCTCCCTTTGAAAGCATTATTACTTGAAATCAATCCAAAGAATCATTACTCTCCACTGATTTCCATAAAAAATAAGGCAGGAAGACCAATGAGGAACTAAGGATGAAGCGACGACAAAATAAATGGCATTGGGAACTCAACAACCAATGGACTTGTACATAGAAAAAAGTTCTCGAAGCAAGAAGAAAAACCAACAAGGAGTTCGAGGGAAAGGTCCCTCTTTCTCGAACCACAAGAAGTAATGAATTTGGTCTCTTGGAACTGTAGAGGCCGTGGATACCCATCGAAACTCAAGGCAACAAAAGACCTTCTAACTGCTGAAAAACTTGATATATTTTTGATCTAGGAGACCAAATCAAATGAGCAAGATATGAAGCTAATAATCCAGAAAACAAAAAATTATGATGGCTCAATACTATAAGCAATTGGGGCCTCAAGAGGAATATGCACAATGTGGAGTAAGACCAAATTGGAGTTGCCATCCAACCACATAGAGCTCCATTGGATCAAAACAAATTTAAGGAACAAAATCATAGGTTACCAAATCCGTCTATACAATATTTATGCTCCCACACATTATAGAGATAAAGAGTATTGCTGGAGATCCTTGAAAGAAAATCTATTGCTGGGCCAAAATAAAACCTCATAATTGGAGGTGACTTAAATCTTATATTAAGTGTTGATGAAAAGATGGGAGGTTTTCATGTCGATCCTTTTCGAGATTCTCTTGAAAACATTATAGAAAACCACAATTTAATGGAAATCCCTAAAAAAAAATGGCAAGTATACCTGGAGCAACAAAAGGCTCAGGCAATGAAACATCAAAGAGCAATTGGACTGAATTGTGATTCAAGACAGTATAATAGCAGAATTCACCTCAGTTCACTCAAAAATAATACCCTCAACTGCCTCTGATCACAAGCCCGTGGCCATAAAACTTGGTGAGATTGAAAATTTGGGCCCAATCCATTTTCGGTTTAACCCTTTGGATCAAACCATGGAGAGGTTAAACTGTTAATTGCAACAGTTTGGAAACAAAAGGTAAAAGGATCACCAAGTTATGTATGGGAAACAAAATTGAAAAATGTGAAAGTTAATCTAAAAGCATGGGAAAAAAATAACTGCAAAGAACCACACAAAAGGAAAGTTGAACTTCAGAAGGAGATGGAGCAACTACATAAAAAATTAGAAGACGAAGAAGAAACAAAAGAAAACCAACTGAAAGAAAAATAATTACATTGGAAAATTTATAGAAATAATAGAGAAGAGGAGGACTGGAGGTTAAAATCAAGAAATTTATGGATCCAGGTTGGGGACCAAAATACTGCTTTCTTCCATAACTCCACAAAGATGAGTAAAATGAAAAAATCACATTGATACAATCAAAGGCGAAGGAGAAGTTGAAATCAAAGGGAAGGAGGCCCTAAAAAAGGAAGCTCACAATCATTTTAAAAATGTGCTAACTGTCGAGCCAAAAAATTCAAATCATGACAATTTTATAAGGCATATTCCTAAGAGGATAACTGAAGAGATAAACTCCGAACTACCGAAAGAAGTTGAGGAAGAATAGGTACATACAACAATATGGTGTCTTTAGCCAGATAAAGCCCCAAGGCCAGATGACTTTTCTATAGCCTTCTATCGGTCATTTTGGTTATTCATCAAAAAAGATCTCATAAGAATGATTAGATGGGTTTTCAGGAAAAAGAAAATGGGGGGATTCACAAACTCAACCTTTCTCATCCTCATTCCAAAAGATGTAAGGCCATCCTCCTTTAATCGCTTTTGTCCAATATTATTATGCAATTCCTCATACAAATCATATCAAAGATTATAGCCAACTGTATCAAACCTCTTCTTCCGAATTTTATCTCTGAAAACCAAGGTGGCTTTGTTCCCACCAGGCAGATAGTTGACAACATTTTGATTTTCCAAGAAGCAATCCAATCAAGTATGACAAAAAAAGAACAAGGTCTCATATTAAAACTAGACATGGCTGATGCCTTTGAAGAGTCAATCTATCCTTCTTATCCGATGTTCTGTTAAAATTTGACTTCTCTCTTAAGTTTATAGAATTAATAAATGCTTGAAGAGTCAATCTATCCTTCTTATCCGATGTTCTGTTAAAATTTGACTTCTCTCTTAAGTTTATAGAATTAATAAATGCTTGTGTTGTTGGCCCTTGGATAGCCCCTCTTATAAATGGAAGGCCAAGTAGCTTCTTTCAAAGTTCCTTGAAGTTCCCATGGTTTAAGATGTAGCTTCTCGTTATCTCCCTTTCCCTACATCCTTATGGCGGAATCACTTAGCATAAATCTTGAATTTTGTAGAAGAAATGGCACCCTCCGATGGTCTCTCATTTTGTAAAGTAGTCAAGATTATAAATCATTCCCTCTTTGCAGATGAAACACTTCTCATGGGAGGAGCAACATGTATTGTGGCTAGAAGGTTTAAAAAAGTGTTGGAAAACTTCTTGGAGGTTTTAGGATGCTTATTAAACAACCTCAAGAGCATAATCTATGGCTGGAATGCCCCCACCTGGACCCTACAACGAATCTCACAAATTCTAGATGTTCTTCTTCAAGCAAACTGAAATCACTTCATCCATCTGGGACTGGCTGTCTCTAAAGAAAAAGCATGAAAGCAGAAATAAGCAATAGTTTAATTGAGAAGATGAAAAAGAAAATACATACACGGGGTATACTTTGGCTCAATCTAGCAAGGAGGGTAATATTGATTAAATCTGTCCTTGGTGTTTTGCCTCTTTACCAATTCACAACAGTTGTTGCCCCGCGGGTGTGCATAAGCAACTAGAATTAATCGTAAGAAGTTTCTTATGGCAAGGAGGCAAGAATGAATAAAAAAAATTCAGTCTTGTCAAATACGACCAAGTCACAACTCCCTTTGAAAAATGAGGCATCTCTATTCAACTACTAGGACCAATGAATATGGCTATTGGAGCAAAAGTTACTTGGAGATTCATCACTGGGGAAAACAGTTGGTGGAAGCAAGTGCTAGAGGCCAAATACCTCAATGCTTCACGATTCTCCTCTCTTAGAAAAAATCCCTAGTAGATCATGTTCTCAAATATGGAAACTAGTGAAGAAAGCTCTTCCATTTATCAAAGACAACTCGTCAAGGCTCTTGGGGGATGACAAGGATATAAACATTTGGAATGATAGCATAATGGGAAATCCCCCTATTTCCAATCATTAAGAGATACAGAGGATAAAGACATGGATGAATTCAAAAGGCATAAGCACACCGGGAAAAATATAAAAATGGACTCATTATGATAAAACTTGGAAAGATTGGAAGCCTCCAGAATTTCCCCTTGAACTCAAGCCACAATGGGACTATCTCATTTCCCATCTAAAAGGAGTAGCTCCTATCAAACTTAGACTTCAGGAATGCTTTATCTGGAACCCAACTAAAGGAGAATATTCAGTGAAATTTGGATATTTAAGGCTTCAAGACCATCAAGCGAACTAGGACTGGCCCCTCTGGAAATCTATTTGGAAGATAAAAAGTCTTCCAAAAATAAGAATCTTTATATGTACATTTTAAAAGGGAAAATTCTAACAATTGAAACCTTAGGAAAAAAGGCATTCGCGGGCCATCTCGATGCCCAATGTGTCTCGAGGAAGAAGAAATTGTACACCATCTTTTCTTAGAATGCAAATTTGCAAAAGAATGTTGGAAACTATTAGTTTTCCCTTTTGAAGCAAGCATCAACTTATCTCTCCCCATCTCTGAATTTTATACAAAATGGAAAGACAACTATCCTTACACCTTAAAAAACAAGAGCAACATTAAAATATTTTGGGAGAGTCTTCCATCATTCTTATGTTGGAAAATTTGGCTACCAAGGAATCAACAATTTTTTCAAAACATTAAGCCAATAGTTTGCAAGGTTCTTTCTAAAACTTGGGGACTTGCCTTTGAATTTTTGTTAGTCAAAGGAACTAAAATGACAGAATATAGTCAACTTCAACAAGAGAAAATAAGGACCAATTGTGTAGTCAACAAACCTCAGATATTGAGATGTCCAAACAGAACTGAACCCATCAAAAGCTGGAAAATTTGATTGAAGGAGAAATATTTCTTAATATGGTTGAACACTCTCAAAAGACATCTTTTTTTCGACGGAGCTTCAAAATCTAATCCTGGAAGAGCCGGTGTAGGTGGCTTCATTCTAGACCAAGAAAAGAAAAGCATCATCACCTTTGAACAAGGTCTGGGTACCGACTCCAACAACAAGGCTGAGGCTTATGGATTCCTCCTAGGTACCAAATTATTAAAAAAAAAAATTTCATGAAACAAATGAGTTTTGGTGATTCCTCGACTCTAATTTAGTCAATGGTTAAGCAAGTCAATTCTAAAAATGCAGCTTTGGCCCAAATTATTTCCACATCTTAAGAGAAACAATAAAGAAGCTGATAAGCTGGAAAACAAAGCAGTGGTACAACCTCTAGGAGAAATCAAAGTTGTCAATGAAATTTGTTTTCAGTCAATTCCTTAATCATTGGGTCCTCTTCATCATATATGTTTCTTCACCTCGTGACTGGAAATGCATCTCATTCTCCTGCGTACCTTCCTCTTGTCATTTCCATAATCTTCATGAAATCCTCCTCGACCTGTTCCTCTGCCCTAGATTGATTCACATTCAGGATTGGATCTCCCTATCTGACTTCTTGGATTCTCACCTTCCTCATGATCAACATTTGGTCGTCTCTATTTTATATGAATCCTATCCTCTTCTCCTCTATTTAATCTCTTCCCCCTTCACCTTCATTCTCACTCTAGCATCTTATTACAACTTCCTCATCTTCCCTTGTTGCCTTTGTGCCCCCTTGCTGTTGCTAGTTTCCTTGCGCTACTCCCTCTACCCTTTCCTCATCTCTCTGAACAACGATCATCACTCTCCCAATCAACAAACTACCCTCCTCATCACCCATCTTTAGGAACCTCTGAGTCTCTTCCTCCTGCACCTTTGGACCACATGGACACACAAAAGGACCAGCCATGCGTGTTGAGATTTTGTGTATTTGGGGTAGCATCAGTTGTGCTCTAGGTCTCAAAATTTTGGAAGGACTAGAGTTCACTTGATCTACAAGACCCAGAAATGGATTTGAGAAATTTCATCTGGTTTAGGAGATATTAAATTAATTAATTATTTTAATGTATTTCCTAAGTTAAAACTTAGGAAAATAAAATAATTAAAGTGAATTTAATTAAACATGTGATGAAATTGTCTTAAGTCACACAGATCAAGCTTTCTTATAATCTTAGCCATTGATTAAAGATTTAATCTTGGCCGTTGATTTGTCAATGAGAACAGTATAAAGGAAAGGCTTGGGGTCATTTGTAACACACACAGAGGTAGAACATTGAATCTAAGCTGAGATTCTAGGGCGAGGTTGCTAAGAATTCTCAGAAGTGTTTCAGTTGCAGAGAGGGGAATTTAGACCAAGGGGATGATATGATCCCGGGGTCTAGAATACATAAGAAGCAGAGAAGAGATCAACAAGGACAACACAGAGAAATGCAGTAGCGACAACAACAGATGACAACAGCAACAACAAACGGTAGTAGCAGACAAAAGCAACAGTAACAGCAGACGACAACAATAGCAACAACAATGTCTTTGAGGGGTAGCGCTGGGTTTCTAGGCCTAGATCTGGATGAGTTCTGTAAGTCCCGTTTGAGGGTGTGGATCAGTCAGTGTTTTTGGTCTTAGATCAGCCAGGTGCTGCAGATCTAGAGTTTTCTCTGTAGGGTTTTCCAGATTTGGAACCTAGAGTTGTGTATTAAGAGATATTTTTAATAATAGAGCCCTCCAGCAGCCAGAGACCGGTTTTCCCACATTGGGTTTTTCCGGGGACAATTTGTCTAGAAATAACTGTGTCACTTTGTCTATGTGTGCATGTGCTTATTCTAGATTTGAATTGGTAGAGATATGTTATGTGTTTTTCTTTGATGTTAACTTGAATTTATTCAGTTGATAACTTGTATAAGTAGGAGAAGCTTAACCAGATTAACAGAAATAATTTATGCATAAGAATTAAAATTCAGAAATTTATACATGGTATTAGAGCAATTGCAGATCTAGAAGGGTCACCAGCTGAAGAATCTGAAGGATCTAGCTGCAGAAAGTAGTTGGAAAGGAAGCAGAAAAGCAGATCTGAAGGGAAAACACAGTTTTCAGGAGGAGATTTACGCAGAGGGAAGGGTGATTCTGTCCAACACCGTGTCCTAGTAAGCCCACACAATTACTGCGCAGAGGCAACTCAGAAACAACGCTGATTAGGTCTGAAGCCAACCAATGTGATTCAGATCTGAATCTGTCAGATCCAGAAAAAGTCTGCAGAAAAGTTGCAGAAATTCATAAGAGCTGGTGGGGTTAAACTTCTGAAGTTTTCAGATTTTTAACCTTAGCACAAATGACAAAGTTTGGGAAGAGATCAACTTCTCAGAGAGTTTCTTGCCAAAGGAAACTCGCAGTTTGATTAGAGGATCAAAGAAGACGCTGGATCATAGTTGATTTGGTAGATTTTCAAGGAGGGAAATCAAGTGTCAGAGGGAGCAGAGGGTGCCCAGTTTGTAAAGGACCCTAGATCCAGATCTCTAGCATAAAGAGGAGGAGCTCTGACACATTCTGAGCAGATGGCTCCTCATGGACTGCGTGATCAAGATAGGCTAGAGGGCCTCTTAAACTTTTCGGTGTGGAAAGCAAGGATCCTGATTGTCCTTGAGGCATAGAGTCTAAGAGACCATGCAGATCAGACCCTAGCCACACCGACAGATTCAGATCTCCTATGAAAGCATAGAGAAGCTGCTAGGCATGCCAAGTGGCTGATAATGGACAGTATCAAGGACCATATTGTACCACACATAGCTGAGAAGAGCACAACTAATGAGATGTGGAAGGCCTTGACTTCCCTGTATGAGGGAAAATCAGTCCAAAGAAAGATGTTGTTGGAGGCCCAAATGAGGTCATTCATGGTGACCAAGGGAGAAGACATCAAGCATTTCCTCTTCAGATTGCAGTCAATCAGGGATCAACTGATTGCAACGGGTGCATCCGTAGATGATGCAGTGATAGTTAGGACTGCCCTCAATGCAGTCACGGATGGGTGGGAAACCTTTGTCCAAAGTATCTTGGGTAGAGCGGACCTCCCAGATTGGGACAACTTTTGGTCGATTCTGTGGCAAGAAGAACTATGAAGGTTCACCAAGAAGCAGCGCAACCCTGTGTTGAGCAAGGTTAAGAATGAAGAGGAGGAAGATGCAACCTTGGCATCAAAGAAGCAACCAAAGAAGAAGAAGGATCTTTCAAAGATCAAGTGCTTCCAATGTGGCGAAATGGGACATTTTTCCAGCCATTGTCCAGAAAAGAAGAAGGACAAGGAAGCATCTTCTTCCAAAGCAGCAGTGGCAGATGATGGGTCAGGAGATGATGTAGCCATAAGCGCTCATGAACCACGAAAGTGGGGCGACATGGATCTGTAGAGGATCTACAGAATGTAAGGCGGGATCCTTGAGCAGCTCATCTCTTGGATCACAAGCGAGCTACGACAGTCGTAAGATAATAGCGGGACAACTGGAGCAGTGGGTGCATAGATCACACATGAGGCATAAGCAGAGGCAGATCTGGACGCTGGGAGGAGCAACACAGAGTATAGCAGAAGCATCGTAGAAGGAGTAGCAGCGCAGAGGCTGATGTGACTTCAGTGGCGCAGTGCAGAGCTGCAACAACACAAAGAGCTTGAGAGGGACAACACAGTGCAACAAAAACGTGATAGATTTCAGCACAAGGAGTTGATGTGACTTTAGTAGTGCAGAGGGAGTCTGTTTACGGAGGCAGAGTTGTAGATGTGCATCGTTCTTTAGATGCCAGCACAAATCTGTAGCTTATGGAGCTTCAGTGATAAGGATGCAGCCCATCTGACTTGTATGTCAAAAATTGGGCAGGGGATTCAATTGTTTCTCTCAACAACTGAAGTTGCAGTGCAGTAGATCAACAGTGGTAGTGCTATGAGTAGCACAGAAGCAACATATTGAGAGGGAGCTGCAGTACAGTGGTTGCAGTGGCAGTGGCAGAGTCATGGGCAGCAGTACAAAATGGCAACAGCAGTGTAGAGTTGAGTGGCAGGAGGCCAAGTTTCAGCAGCACAGAACTAGTGCCCAAAATCATGTAATGCATACGTGTGATGTATTGCTAGAGCACACCCTTGATGCTAAGAGGGAGTGTTGAGATTTTGTGTATTTGGGGTAGCATCAACTGTGCTCTAGGTCCCAAATTTTGAGGAAGGACTAGAGTTCACCTGATCTACAAGACCCAGAAATGGATTTGAGAAATTTCATCTAGTTTAGGAGATATTAAATTAATTAATTATTTTAATGTATTTCCTAAGTTAAAACTTAGGAAAATAAAATAATTAAAGTGAATTTAATTAAACATGTGATGAAATTGTCTTAAGTCACACAGATCAAGCTTTCTTTTAATCTTATCCATTGATTAAAGATTTAATCTTGGCCGTTGATTTGTCAACGAGAAAAGTATAAAGGAAAGACTTGGTGTCATTTGTAACACACACAGAGGCAGAGCACTGAAGCTAAGCTGAGATTCTAGGGCAGGGTTGCTAAGAATTATCAGAAGTGTTTCAGTTGCAGAGCGGGGAATTTAGACCAAGGGGATGATCTGATCCCCGGGTCTAGAATACACAAGAAGCAGAGAAGAGATCAGCAAGGACAGCGCAGAGAAAGGTAGCAGCGACAACATCAGCAATAACAAACGACATCAACAACAACAGAGGGAAGCAAAAACAATAACAATGTCTTTCAGGGGAAGCGCTGGGGTTTCTGGGCCTAGATCTGGCTGAGTTATGTAAATCCCGTTTGAGGGTGTGGATCAATCAGTATTTTTGGTCTTAGATCAGTCAGGTGCTGCAGATCTAGAGTTTTCTTTGTAGGGTTTTCCAGATCTAGAACCCAAAGTTGTGTATTTAGAAATATTCTTAATAATAGAGCCCTCCAGTAGCCAGAGACTGATTTTCCCACATTGGGTTTTTTCGGGGACAGTTTGTCCACAAATAACTATGTCACTTTGTCTATGTGTGCATGTGCTTATTCTAAATCTGAATTAGTAGAGATCTGTTATGTGTTTTGCTCATGTTAGCTTGAATTTATTCAGTTGATAACTTGTATAAGTAGGAGAAGCTTTACTGGATTAACATAAATAATTTATGTATAAGAATTAAGATTCAGAAATTTCTACAATGCGTTCATTGCAGAGTGCATAAGGTGGTCATTGATAAACTTGAAGCATCAGTTAATCAACTGCGTTTCCAGAGCAAGTCAGAATACACATTTGTCATGCAATAGTTGAATGAGCACATAAAAGAGTTTCAAAAACTCACAAACAAGTGCGCTCCTATGGAAAGAACCATTACATTTCTGCGGGAGATCAGAACCAAAAAGTTCGGGGGTAGATCTAACTCCTTGGATCGTAGCAGAAAAATTTGAGACAATGAAGAAAAACAATCAACCATAACTATATTGGCTCCGCATCTTCCAGGCCCAACATCTCTTTTGTGTCTCCGTAGAAGAGTTTTTGCTGTTAATAGTTTCTCTATAAGTTGTTTATCCTTTTATGAATACCAAATGTAATAGGTTGTTACAACAATATGTTAGTATATTCAAACTTGATGTAGTAGGGAAACACAATATTTTCAAGGATAACTCTGTTTTGGAATGGCATGAGCAAGTCTCTTCTCTGTCCTGTCTCTTTTGCTTGCTTCTACAAATTTTGTAACATGAAGCTCTACTTCCCCCTCCTTTTGGAATTAATACCAAATAACTCACTTTGTAAAAAAAAATAGTATATTATTCCAACGCGATTTCATAAAATAGATTGTGAAACTTATTTTGGTCATGGTTTGTCTTTATGTGAGATTATTTTCATTTTCTTGAATTTTAAATTTCTATCAAACTTGAAAACAAATTGTTTCTATATCCCTTGTGTCTTAATTTTGTTTGGTGTTCTAGCTGCCATATGTATTGCATGCCTCAATTTTGTGGTGGTTTGGTGTTGAGATTCCATGAAGTTGAATGGTTTGTGTAATGTTTTGATGATATGTCAAAATTTTATTGTTCATGGCTTAATCTTCAGGTAGCAACAATTTCCGTAATAATGTGTTTAAGATTTTTCTTGAAACATACACTTTGTCTCTGTGGTGAAGATCAATTGGTTTTATCTTGAGTGATTTCAAACCCAGGTCCCGGGTTCAAAATCCACGAAGACCAGTAGTGAGCATATCACTCTGTTATTCATAGTTAAGCTGGCAGATTAGTCTCATGTGCTTGCATTATGGGGTCTTGTTGTCATTGTGAAAGAAACCAAAAACAAAACTAAACATGAAGTAAATCGAGGTTGCCAAAAAGATGGCATAGCTGATGCCTAGTCGATTTTATCTCTAAAATTATCCTTAAGCAAAATAAGTCAAAGATGGGCCATGTAACAGTTAGCCCACACTTCTCAATTTTGGCTAGGGTCATATGTTTGCTTCTAAGTATGGTTACTCTTTATTCCATCAAAAATAGGCTTGTTGCGTATGATAAAGATGGTGGAGACTATTATTTAAATGACATTTATATTTTTGGTCATGATATAGGATATGAACCCGTTATATGGGGTTTGTTTTAGCTATAAGAGAAAGTGTTTGTTAGGCTATTGTTAGAACTATAGTTTACTTTTTGGAAATGTTATAAAAGCAAGATTTGCTTCAAAAATAAGGGAAAGTCAATAACATTGATTATTGATCTTAGAAATGGAGAACACAATGAATTTATAGGTATTCATGTTTCCATGAAGACAATAGTCACACTTTTAAAACTAAAGAAGAGTGTTGGCATTGTTACCGCAAAATCTAGTAGGTCTAGTCCAAAGCCCCGCTAGGAAGAACTAGACATTGTGATAACATAAGATTGGCCATTATGGTTGTTGGAAATATTGAGAGGGGGGTGAATCAGTATTTCCTTTCAATTGTTAATTATTGCTAGTTAGATTCTTCACAATTAAAGATAGAGAGGTGTATAATAATAATATTAAGGATTAATAAGAACTTCAATCCTTTTTTCAAATAATTGTATACAATAGATGAGTGAGGGCACCAACCCTTTAATGAAACAGGCACCAACCTGTTGCCAAGCACCAACTTGGACTTTGATGAGGCTCCAACCTCTAGGGCTTTGACCCTATCTTCTCAAGGCACCAACCTTGTGTTTAGGAGCTCCTACTCCAAGGACACCAATCTTGCTTTGCTTCGTTATTAGATGATTGATTCAAGGATGCTCTATTGCACCAATATGCACCCAACTACACCAACTATTATGTATCACTTTATCAATTATGTGCCAAAGACTGCACTGCACCAAAATTTCAATACCATAATATTTCAAGACAACTGAATCATAGTGTTCTACAGTGCAAAGAATAATGCACCAATTTTGAGCTTGAAAGGTCCACAGGTGAGCAAGATAGCACAGTTCTGAGCTATAAAAAATAGTCCAAAGCACTACATTGTATTATAGTTTAAGAGGTCCCAACCACTTCAAATTAAAAGTAAATTTGAGCGTCAGTATGCAATACTGTGTTACTGCAATTCTAAGTCAGGAGAAATGAACACTGTAGTTGTTTATTGGTCCAAGCCAAACTTCAGAGGATCCGAGTTGTATTACATGGACACAGGTTCGAGCCAAATTTCAGTGAATTCAAATTGTATTTCAATGTGACAGGTCCGAATTAAACTTTAGTCCATCGAGCTATATTACAGTGTGACAGGTCCAAACTTCAGGAGTTCTCTAACAGAATCTGATTCCTTCAATATTCAAATCTGTATATAGACCAAGGTTCTGTGATTAGTTCTGTAGCTTCTTTACCCAAGTCCGAGGGTCTATTTTAGTTGCCTGTAGGTGTATGTTTTGTGGCTCAGTCTCAATCCATCATCCGATTTATAGCCCAAAAGACATTCCAGACTTGCTTGTAATCTCTTCCTCCTTTAATTAATGCTTCCTCTCCTTTAAGTTCACGAGTTGTGAACTATAAGACTTCTTTTCTGTGGATTATCACTGAAATTGTTGATCAAATGAAGTGTTTTAGACGTCTATATATACTGGTTTTGGAGTTATATGAATAGACATGTCGGTTGGGTGAAGGAGTATGAGCATACACAAGTCGGCTCAAGTCGGCTAGGCAAAAAAATATATATTTTTCAACTTAAAAATTCAATTTCTCACAAACTGCTAGGAGTTTTGGGACAAATAAGGGCTCATTAGAACGGGAAAAATATACTCTACAAGATTGTATAGGACCCATGTGGATATGATGACTCCAAGGTGATAAAAACAATTTTTCTTTATGACTATCTTTAATTTTTGTGTGCAGGAGGTGAATAGGACAACATGCCTTTTCCACTGCTTGGCTTCTCCTTTGTTTGGCTTATCAATCATAGGATCATGGTGTCATCATGTAGGACATCTATGTCATCATGATAGTACCCAGCAAGGTCATGAAGGTATAGCATCATGTATTCAATAATAGTGCAGTAATATGTTACAGTGCAACATCATTAGGAGAACTTCAAATGATATCTTCCATGTTATCATCTAGTCTTTCAACCTTCATCAAGTGTGTTCATTCATTCAACCTATTGCCATCAATGACAACTTGGATTAACAATCTCCCTCTTTGTCATTGGATGACAATATTTTTCTTCTCTCCCCCTTTCACATCAATGGCAATGGGGTGCCAAAGTGCTCCCCCTAACATACTGTACCCCTGACATGCTGCGTGATTTAATGTGATGCAAGAGCAATGACCCCCATCTTTTGGCGAAGATAATCAAATGCTTCTCGTGGAAGGGGTTTTGTAAAGATATCCGCAATTTTCTCTTTTGTATTGACGTATTCCAACCCGATGTTGTGTTCAGCAGCGTGTTCACGGAGAAAGTGGTATTTGATTGGAATATGTTTGGTCCTTGAGTGCATCACCAGATTCTTTGAAAGACTGATGGCGCTAGTATTGTCACAAAAAATAGTAATTGGTTGCTTAGTTTCAAAGTTGAAATCCTTCAAGGCTTCCTTCATCCATAGAATTTGTGTACAATAATCAGCAACAGCTATATATTCGGCTTCAGCAGTAGAAAGGGATATGGATGATTGCTTTTTATTGAATCAAGATACAAGACAATCTCCCATAAAGAATGCATTTCCACTAGAACTTTTTCGATCATCCACACTTCCGGCCCAATCAGCATCAGAGTAAGCTGTCCCAATAAGATTTGAACTCTTAGGATACCAAAGACCGAAATCAATCGTTCCTTTCAAATAACTGAGAATTCTCTTCACAACTGCTAGATGGGATTGTTTAGGACTTGACTGAAATCTTGCTACCATTCCTACTGCTTGCATAATATCTGGTCTTGTGGCAGTTAAGTATAGGAGAGCTCCAATTATTGACTTGTAAAGAGTTGCATCTATGAGAGGGGTATCATCATCTTTGCTTAATTTACAATTTGTGGTCATCAGAGTGCTCATAGGTGCACAATCTTCCATCCCATATCTTTTGAGCATGTCTTTAAGATATTTTGCTTGAGATATAAACATGCCTGTAGAAGTTTGAGATATTTGTAGCCCAAGAAAGTAAGACAACTCACCAATCATTGACATCTCGAATTTTTTGGACATATTTAGAGCAAATTCATGGCTCATTTCTTCATCATTGCTAGCAAAGATTAGATCATCAACGTAAACAAGAGTGATCATAAGTTTTTCCGTGTCCATCTTCATGTAGAGATTTCTACCTGCCACTCCTTTTTTGAAACCTTCTTGTTGAAGATAATGATCCAACTTTGCATACCATGCTCTAGGGGCTTGTTTTAATCCATACAAGGCCTTTTTTAGTTTGCATACAAAGTCTTTTCCTTCAGCAAGATCAAATCCTTCTAGTTGCTCCATGTAAACTTTTTCTTTGAGATCTCCATTTAGGAATGCTGATTTTACATCCATTTGATAAACCTTGAATCCTTTTGAGCAAGTAAATACTAAAAACATTCTTATGGCTTCCAATCAAGCTACTGGTGCAAAGGTTTCTTCGAAGTCAATTCCTTCAATTTGCGAGTATCCTTTGCAGAAAAGTCTGGCTTTATTTTTGATGATTTGTCCATCTTCATTCATCTTGTTTTTGAATACCCATTTTGTTCCAATTATATTTTTATCTTTTGGGTGAGGTACCAGTTCCCAAGTCTCATTTTTTTTGATTTGAGACATTTCTTCTTCCATGGCCTTTATCTAATAAGGATGTTTGCTTGCATGAGAAAAATTTTCAGGTTCTATTAAAGATAATAGAGCCACATCATCTTTTCTTGGGGTGTTTATCATCCTTCTTCGAGTTTGAATTCCTTCATCTATATTTCCGATGACCTGTTCTTTCGAATGATGTCTTTGAATAAACTTGATCTTAGAGGGAGTTTGTGAAGGTTCACTTTGAGGTTCTCCATTCTCCTCTTCTTTTTCAGGTTCTTCTTCTTCACTTTGTTCAAAAAACGACTCAACTTCATGATCTTCAATTCTGTTTTCTAGAAGCCCTTCATCAATCTTCACATCAGTGCTTTCCACTATTCTTCGTAGACGAATGTTATAACATTTGTAGGCTTTGCTCCTAGTGGAGTATCCAAAAATATTCCTTCGTCAACTCTAGAATCAAATTTTCCTGGTGAGTCATCATTTATTTTTATGAAGCATTTGCTTCCAAAAACCCTGAAATATTTTACTGAAGTAGGTCTTCCTTTCCATAAGTCATAAGGAGTCTTTTCATTATTTGGTCTTAGTTGAGTTCGATTTAAGGTATAAACTGCGGTCCCAACTGCTTCTCTCCAAAATTTTGGTTGCAAATCAGCTGCTAGTAGCATTGTCCTTGCCATTTCTTGAATGGTTTGGTTCCTTCTTTCAACTACTCCATTTTGCTGAGGTGTCCTAATAGTAGAGAGTTCTCTTTCGATTCCATGCTCTTTACAGAATTCATCAAATTATTTTGAGGTGAATTCTCCTCCTCTATCCGTTCTAAGACATTTAATCTTAGAATCTTTCTCATTCTCAATGAGAGCCTTAAGATTCTTAAAACATTCAAATGATTTAGATTTATATTTTATGAAATATATCCACATCATTCTAGTATAGCCATCAACAAATAGAGCAAAGTACCTTTCACCTTGAAGAGCTAGAGTTCTAGTTGGCCCACACAAATCTGCATGAATGATTTCCAAAGGTTTTGATGTTGAGAACTCAGTTTTGTGGCTAGTTCTGGTTTGCTTTCCATGTCGGCATGGGCCACATTCAACTTGATTTGGCTTGCACATTTTTGGAATGTCCCTTACTGCATTAATTTCGCTGATGTTGACTAGGTTATCAAAACTTGTATGCCCCAATCGCTTGTGCCACAACCAACTTTCATCTGTTTGACTTAAGTAACATTTATCTTCTTGGATTTTATTGAGAATGTAAACATTATCTGGTTTTCTTACTCCTTTTTCCACAATTTCTCCTGAGGATGAGTCTCTTATTTCACAATTTTTTGTATTAAAGACAACATTATGTCCTCGGTCACAAATCTGGCTAACACTTAAGAGATTGTGTTTGAGCCCTTCTACCACCAAGGTATTTTGAGCCTTTCCTTGTCCATTGACAAGGGTAGCAGTTCATTTTCTCGTGATTTTAGCAGATCCACTTCCAAAGGATACATTTCCATTTTTCTTGTTCAATGAGATAAACTTCTTTTGGTCACCTGTCATATGTCTTGAGCATCCACTATCCACGAACCAATGATTTTCTTCACTATGAGCACATAGAGCTAGGCCACATTTATCAGTTTTGATATTTACGCTTTTAGCTTTTTCCCTTTTGAGAGGGCAATTTTGTTCATTATGATCATAATTATCACACAATGAGCAAGATAGATCAAACTTAGCCAAAGGATCAAATGAATTGTAAGTTTGTATTTGTCCTTGCTATTTAGGACCACATAGTTGGTTTGTTTGATCGTTCAATCTTGGTGCTTCATTCTTATGAGCCTTGCAATGCTTAGCTTGACGCCCAAAGTTTTTACAATAATAACAATACCCAAGAAAAATAGTTTGATATCTGTTGTACTATCCATAGCTTGAACCAACATTCTTCCTTGGAGTTGCTCTTTCTTCAATTCTTGGTTTTGAGATGGGACTTTGTTCCTGATGAGATGAATTTTCTTCTTTTGGATGGCAAGAGAGTACACGAGCATAACTTCTAGCATTATTCTTTGTACTTGATGATTCTCCTTTGAAACCAATTTCACACTTGTCATGTTGAGGTTTTTGAGTATTAAGAATGTTATCAAGAGCTAGAGAGCTTTTCCAACTCCTTTTGACTTGCTCTAATTCCTTTCTTAGAGAAACTATTTCCGCTTCACGTTTTTCACAAATATCATCCTTCTATTTTAGCTTATTGTTCAAGAAGTCTTCCCTTCTTTTTTCTCCCTCTCTTTCTATTTTGAGAGAAATTATCTTCTTTTGTAGATTCTCATTTTCTTCAATGGCACTCATTAGCAATCTATCCATGTTTCTTTCATCTTCCAGTTCTAAGTCATCATCATTTGTAAATGCCATGAATAACGTTTCTTTGCTTCCAACATAATTACTTTCCTCATCTGATTCATCGTCACTTTCTTTGTGATGACGCATATTTCTAGTTGATTTTTTTTTTATGACTACAAATTCATCTTCATCAGACTCATCTTATTTGGAGAAGAAGTTCTTCTTATTAAACCCTTTATTTTTTCACATCATCCTTTTAGAGTCCTTTTCATCATCAATATCATGTTTATGACAACATTTTGCAGCGTAATGACCTATTCTTCCACAATTGAAACAAATAAGAGGGTACTTACCTTTTAGCTTAGATCCCCTTTTTATTCTTCGTACAAATTGAGCTAATTCGTTTTCAGTATCAGATTCATCGCTGTTGCAATTCCATCCTTTTCCTTCTTTTGTTGATCTTGAGGCTTTTGAAGACTGCTTCTTTGAAATTTGGACTCCCTTTCCTCATCTCATAGGAAATGAGAATTCCATGAAGTTCATCCATCTTGAGAGTATCTAGGTCCTTCATTTCTTCTATGGCACTTACTTTGGAGTCAAATATGTCAGGAAGCGATCTCAGGATTTTTTGAACAATGGTGCTTTCTTTAATATTTTCTCCTAGTCCTTTAAGAGAGTTAACCACTTCAGCTACTTGGAGGAAGTATGATGCAATATATTCTTCATCATCCATTTTCATACTCTCGAATTGTCTTCTATAGGTTTGAAGCTTTGCCTTCTTAACTTTGGAGTCCCCATCATATAGGGAAACCAACTTATCCCATACTTCTTTGGCTGAGTCACAATTCATGACTTTCGTAAATTTGGAATCAGTAATTCCACTAGTGATGGAATTTAAATCTTTGGCATTAGCAATGTAGGCTTTTATTTCATCTGGATCAGTTGGAAGATCAGAGGGAGCTTTGTACCCATCCAAAACATGGTGCCATACTTCAGGGCCAAGACACATTAGATAGTAGGACATCCTCTTTTTCCAAAAACTAAAATTTGTTCCATCAAAGATAGGAAGTTTTCCTATTGCTTCTATGTTCTTCATTGTGCCTAAGAATCCTTCTTCTAGCTGTTAGGCTGATAATGAAGAAGCTAGATCTGATACCAATTGTTGGAAATACTGAGAGGGGGGTGAATCAGTATTTCCTTTCAATTGTTAATTATTTCCAGTTAGATTCTTCACAATTAAAGACAGAGAGGTGTATAATAATAATATTAAGGATCAATAAGAACTTCAATCCTTTTTTCAAATAATTGTATACAATAGATGAGTGAGGGCACCAACCTGTTGCCAAGAACCAACTTAGAATTTGATGAGGCTCCGACCTCTAAGGCTTTGGCCCTATCTTCTCAAGGCACCAACCTTGTGTTTAGGAGCTCCTACTCCAAGGACACCAATCCTGCTTTGCTTCGTTATTAGATGATTGATTCAAGGATGCTCAATCGCACCAATCTGCACCCACCTACACCAGCTATTCTGTATCACTTTACTTTATCAATTATGTGCCAAACACTGAACTGCACCAAAATTTCAATACTAGACTATTTCAAGACAATTGAATCACAATGTTCCACAGTCCAATGAATACTGCACGAATTTTGAGCTTGAACAGGTCCACAGGTGAGCAAGATAGCATAGTTCTGAGCTATAACAAATAGTCCAAAGCACTACATTGTAATATAGTTTAAGAGGTCCCAACCACTTCAAATTAAAAGTAAATTTGAGCTCCAGTATGCAATACTGTGTTACCGCAATTCTAAGTTAGGAGAAATGAACACTGTAGTTGTTTACTGGTCCAAGCCAAACTTCAGAGGATCCGAGTTGTATTACATGGAGACAGGTCCGAGCCAAATTTCAGTGAATTCAAATTGTATTTCAATGAGATAGGTCTGAATAAACTTTAGTCCATCGAGCTATATTACAGTGTGACAAGTCCAAACTTCAGGAGTTCTGTAACAAAATCTGATTCCTTCAATATTCAAATTTGTATATAGACCAAGGTTCTGTGATTAGTTCTGTATCTTCTTCACCCAAGTCTGAGGGTCTGTTTTAGTTGCATGTAGGTTTATGTTTTGTGGCTCAGTCTTAGTCCATCATCCGATTTATAGCCCAAAAGACATTCCAAACTTGCTTGTAATCTCTTCCTCCTTTATCTAATGCTTCCTCTCCTTTAAGTTCACGAGTTGTGAACTATAAGACTTCTTTTCTGTGTATTATCACCGAAATTGTTGATCAAATGAAGTGTTTTAGACATCTATATATACTGGTTTTGGAGTTATATGAATAGACACGTCGGTTGGGTGAAGGAGTATGAGCATACACAAGTCGACTCAAGTTGGCTAGGCAAAAAATATGTATTTTTCAACTTAAAAATTCAATTTCTCACAAAATACTAGGAGTTTCGAGACAAATAAGGGCTCATTAGAATGGGAAAAATATACTCTACAAGATGGTGAAGGACCCATGTGGATAGGATGCCTCAAAGGTGATAAAAACAATTTTTCTTTGTGACTGTCTTTAATTTTTGTGTGTAGGAGGTGAATAGGACAACATACCTTTTCCAATGTTTGGCTTCTCCTTTGTTTGGCTTATCAATCATAGGATCATAGTGTCATCATGTAGGAAATCTATGTCATCATGATAGTACCCAGCAAGGTCATGAAGGTATAGCATCATGTATTCAATAATAGTGCAGTAATATGTTACAGTGCAACATCATTAGGAGAACTTCAAATGATATCTTCCGTGTTATCATCTAGTATTTCAACCTTCATCAAGTGTGTTCATTCATTCAACCTGTTTCCATCAATGACAACTTGGATTAACAGTTGTCACCTAAGTTCTCTTCTCCAACTGTTTAATGGTAAATTAAATCCTACAATGGATGCTTCCCTATATAGATCACCTAAATAATATTCAGCAATAAGGGTTTAAGGTGATACATGGTCTAATGATTGGGATAAGGTACTAGTAGAGCCTATAAGGTTGAGATAATCTTTGTTGAGATTGAAGTAATCTATTGCTAGACATCTTAAATAAACTAAGGAGCTTTTATAAGTTTGCACTTGAGAGATATTCAATGATGTGGCATGCAATTTCATATAACAACTACAAGAAATATCCTTCCAAGGATAGATAAGTGAAAGGAAAAGTCTATTAATTAGGCATGCAAGTGAGATTTAATGGAAGACACATGCATAAACGACAAATAAAGAGACAACAATAGCTCTAATTGTATGGTTTTACGATGCTATTAATGCTAGATTTTGCCTTTTTTTTTCAAATTATTAAGAGGGCGATGGCATATCTAGTAAAATTACTATTTAACACAATTTCAAGAAAACCCTAATCCTAAATCTAGACACCTAGACTTTACATAGAAGAGGGAGAAAATAATTATAGAGAAAGGTTGATCAACGCCTATTAGACTAGTGCCTTTATTTAATTGGACAATGACACCTTTTAGGGAAAATTCAATGAAGACAACTTTGAGGAAGAGGGTGAGAGAGAAGGAATCTCTTACAAACCCTAACATATTCCTTAAATGGGAGATTTTAAGTTCAAGATATGCACATATCAAAGTTCTTGAAGAATTCAAGGAAAACAATTTCACATAACATAAAGAATCCAGATCTCAAAATTTTGCAAGATTTAACATGGCTCACATAGAAACCCTAATTCACATATTATAGCATGCAAAAATGGAAGAAGATGAACAATATACTTATAACATTCCATGAGAATATCTTTAACCTATTCCATAGAAATCCTCCTCATGCAAAAATCCAACTTAATAGACAATTCACTCTATATATTTACATTCTGGCCATGTAGAAAATAAGACAAAAGCTAGTGCACACTTCTAAAGAAGTGTGATGAATGATGATGGTTAAAATGAAAAGTGATTCCCCTCTATTTTATATGAGGGTAACTAAATAATTTTTTTATAATTTTATAAGAAAAATGTTAAAACAAGTTTACTTAAGCATTCAACTGGATCAAAGGCCATAAGATGACCTTGATATAGTTCTAAAACATAACAAAATGCCAAAAATAACCCACACGTGTGGGAGAAAAATGATATCCACGATGACATCACCCTCCAAAATTTGCAGTAATGCATAAGGAAATGGTTGAGGGGTGCTCCTCATTCCATGGAAATCTTAAAGTGCATGTGTACATCTCCAAAAGGAACCTCATTCACCATGACATCATTCAAAAGGAGGCTCGTGTTAGCGTTACAGTAGGAGTGATGTAGCACCATCTAGGAAAACATTGGCATCAAGAGCGATGTCTTAGCCCTCCCAAGTCATCTTAGTGACAACCATCCTCATCTAGGCTCTTGAACAAGACATTATCCATAAAACAAGGTCAAGGCCAACCTAGGGCCACCTTGGGTCCATCTAGGCACACCATCAGATAATCCAACACCTAAGCTTTCAATATTAGCGTTTAAACATCTAGATGCACATTAAGAGGTGTAGAATCATGTGGAAGCTACTCAAAGACCAATGCTCATCTATGGAGGGTAAATGTTGGGGCCATAGTCATATTTTCTTTGAAAATGAGACAAAGTATCCCTTAGAAGGTGTCAAAGAGGAATCAAGCCACCCCTCAAGGGGTCTCTATTGCATGTGTGATACCACCTGAACAAAACAAGTGAGATTAAATTCATTAGGGACATAAAACTATTTAAAAGTATCATAATGGACTGTATATAATGTTAGGGGAACATAAATGCTTCACATGAAACTCACCTTCAAATGTCTAACTAGATTAGGACATATAAACAAGTTACTTCACTTATGTTAGGGATGACTAGGTAAAAAAACCTTTTAGGTGTTTCCAGTTAACAAGGGGAATGACATGTCCCAAGTTGACCCGTTAATCTATATGTGTGTGTGATATGGTGTTCATGGAGTGGGAGAGACTTAAAGGAAGATGCCACAATTTTGAGACCAGATGGGGGTTAGACATCTAGAGTGTAATGATGTTAAGAGGGAGCAATTGTGGTGGCATGAGTTAACCCTTTCCTTGGCCTATTTTTTCCACTCCTCTAGTGCGCGTTTTTACTTTAATGATTTATCTTCTTTTGGTGCATAGCTCAGGAGCCCAAGTTTGCTTTGTTATTTTCCAATACTTCTTTAAGCCTTGTATCAATTTCTTGCTCATCGAGGTTAGGACATTCAAGTGTTCCTTTTTTTCTTTAGATGAAGCATTAAATGTTTGAGGAACTAGGTGATGGCTAATGAGGGGGGTAGAGCTCATGCTAGAATTTTTCCCACGTTCTAAATAAGTCATAGTCACCTTTTTCATTTTACATTTTCTTTCCATCGTGGCTTTTATATGATTTTATCACTCTTTCAATTGCATCAACCTATGGGGATAAGTTTCTGGGCCCTTACTCAAGGATGTGGATATAGTGTGTAAGTCCTAATGACCAATGATTATCAACCCAACGAATGGAGTTGGGTAATCCATAGAGATGGAAAGTGGTAAGTATGGATTACCTTAGATGCTATATTAATCAATGTCTACCTAGTAATACCCTTCATAAACCATAAGGCCTCAAAGGAGGTTCCATTAGAGTAGAGTCAAAGATTAACCTCTCGACTAAAGCGTGGAAACACAGATACAATTGAGATCAGTCAATAATCCAATTTACCACATGATCGATATCAATATATGCCCATAACATTAAATGAAAGCACATGATTGCTAGAATGGTTCAGGTTCCTACTAACATAAAACCGAACTTTCTTAAAAAACAATACTAGATGGGAGAAAACATTGATAAGAACAATTAGTGGAAAACTATGGCATAATGCTATTTGTTGGCCATAATAGTGCTATTGGCTAGCTAGCTGTCAAATGAGGAGAAAAATTGTCCTATGGGTTACCCACTTTCATTGGGTAATAGGCCCTAAAAGAATTGACATAAGTGCATTGACATTAATGGTGGATAAACTTTGTATCTATTTCTTTGAGTAAATGTAAGCGATTTGAATTGGAGAAGCTTCAACCCTAGCCACACCAAATTTCTCTGAAAATTGAATAAGTGACATGTCTATTGAAAGAAAATTTTCAAAAATGTCAGAACAACATTTCACTTTTATTTTGTATGTTTCTTTTTTATGAATTTCATTATCACACTTGAATACCAACTCTTCATTACTTGTCTCAGTTTACATGCCAATGATATAAGACTATATCTAAGAGTTATATAAAAATATTATATGATTGAACAATGCCACATGAAATATTTCAAACATGAAAAAAATACAAGACAATTGTCGCAAAAGAAATGGTATTTACATAGAGAATGCTATTACTATACCTTGCTTTTTGTAACCATGCCATTTATTAGAATACACATAATTTTATTAGTAAGATTATTAGATCATTATCATTGCTAGTCAAAGATGGAATTATGAGGAGTGCTACCATTCCATTAATGCAATCATTGTGATCCATGTCTTTATGACGAATATTATCATTGGATTTTGAGATGTATGTGTTGCACTAGTATTAACTATAGTTAGATATATGTTAATTGAAGAAGAAACTATCAATGGAAAAAAGAGCATTAACGACCATTGCTAATAATATTAATATCAAGAAAATTATGAATTACACTCAAACCTTGCATATCTCATGCTATTACGTTTGGGGTTAATTATTATGTTAAATTAACACTAGTTTGGCATAAAATTGTTTCCTTAGATTTTTTATTTTGGAAAACATTATATTTGAAACATTGACATTGTTACTATGAAGATAATAATGATTACCTAATTTTAAGGTCATGGCTAAACTACACACCAAATTGGTGTATGAAACCCCCTTATTTGTGAGACAAGGGACACCCCTCTCCTAGTAATTTCATTGCGAAATTTTATGAAGTGTACATAGTCTACCCCCTCTAGATTTGAACCTGTAACCTTGTAGGAGGAAACACATGTTTTTAACCATTAGATCCAATTTAACATCCAAATTTCACATTGTTAACATTGATACATCAACATTAGGAATATTGATATATCAATGATTTCATAGGGACTGTAATTTAGAAAAGACAATTCTACAAAAAAAACCAATGATTGCAATGTCACAATTTCAATATAAAAATGCTGATATATTAACGTGGTCTATACGATTTTTTTTCTTTTCTCTTTAACTATTAAAAAGAGCTCATTGAGAGCTTTCCAAGGTGTATCATATACTTAAAAACAAAGTTTGTATGTAGAAATTACAACCATGGGAAACTGCAAATTTTAAATATTACAGAAAAAATGTATAAAAGATATATTTACATTAGTTATCATACTTCTAAGATTCAACATACAGCTTTAACACATTGATATATTTAAATTATTACATTTGTTTAGTAATATATTATAACTTATATTAAACTTCAAATCCGTGTCTTTGTTAAGCAAGTTTTACAAACATTTTGCATGAAAACTACATTTACTTGGTTGAAATATTCTGTCAAACAATTGTATGCAAATCACATTTCGTTGGCTTAGTTATGCAATATTCATGCGTCTGGGTTCAAAGAATTTTACACACTTTGTAAGAAAACTTCATGCCTTTTGTATATGCATTTTTACAAATACCTTGTATGAAAACTATGCGGGCCAAATATTCAAGATATTCTATGAGCTTACATTTTTAAAGTATTACCAAAATGATAAAGAAACCCCTTGCATTGTAGTTACTAAGTACAACCTTGTGGTTTTCGTAGTCTTGTTTGAAACCCCTTTGAAAAGCTATATTTTTATTTATACAAAACCATAAATGTGTATGAAAGATAAAAATAAATATGAAATGCAAATCAAAATCCAACAATTGAAAATATACTTAAATATAAAATAAACACCCATTTCAAACTTTAAATTCTTAGCGAAGCATACAAGAAGTTAAAAAATGGGGTTATGGGTTTTCTCACAAATATTTTTAAGAGTTTTAAGTTTGTTTTGGCCACCCCAGGAAGATGGTGAAACCCTTAAAAAGGAAAAAAAAAAGAGAGAGACCATCATATAAATAAAGCCATCAATGTAAGAGAAATTGAAATTATAAGAGTTATACGTATAGAACTTAGCAATAGAAAACTAAATACAGGGATCCATTGTTTGGAGTAGAAGTTATTTTTGGGTTGCAACAAAAATATGTTAAATATAAGACAAACCTATTTTAACAATGAAATTTAAATTCAATAAAATTTTATAGTAAAAAAATTATTGTTTTATTACTTCTATTGATTGAGAATCTATCCTTCACATGCAAGCTTGACAAATATAATATGTTTAATTTGTAAAAATAGAGAAGGAAATATGTTGAGAAGTGTACAAAGTGGATTTAAAATATGCTTTCGGTTTCTATTTACTTTAATATTATGTTTTATGATGTATTAAATATTTTAATTAGGAATAAAACACAATTTAAATGTCCACTTTGTATTGGGTACATGTCACACTATTGGAAAGATATGCCAAGATTTATATAAGTCCCATATTAACCCTAGAAACACTTATTAAACCTTATATATTGAGTGGTTACACTTTTATTGTTATATTGTTATGTAAACTAAAACATCTCATGGTCTTATTTTATTATATTTGCACATTTTGTTTCCTATATATATACTAAGGAGACCTAGTCTTAGAATCATTAAATATTGTATTGTACGTTGCATTCATTAAGGAGGTTTCCCCTTCAAAGAGGACTATAATTATTGGTTTTTTATCATTTTTAAGGTGCAAGGGTTCATAACATTTGGTATCAGGGTTCATAACATTTGGTATCAGAGTTCATGATCTTTGGGTTTTGCTACTTCAAACATGTCATTGTGGGACTTTTCCTATAAATTTTTTTTTGGAACATTCAGATGGTGAAACTTGGAGAATATTTTGGATAAATCTTGGGTAACATCTAGTTCAAATTTTATATCTTGGTTTGCTATATTTTTGGAGATATGCTCTAAGTTAGGGTTTCTGAATGTTCATGAAATCAGTCTCAAATAGGCCAGTTTTGAATTTCCACAATAACAATTTTTTTGGAAGTTTTAGACCATGATACTTTGACCATATTAAAGAGAAATCTTGCTGAACATCTAGTTCAAATTTCAGTTCTTGCTTCGCTATAAGTTCAGATATATGCTCTAAGGAATTTAAGGTTCTTGAATGTTCTCGAAATTAGTTTCAAACATGTTTGGAATTTTCACAATAACATTTTTATTTTTTTTAATTTTTTTGGGAGGTTTCAAATAGTGAAACTTAGAACATTTTAAGGAGAAATGCGAGGAACATCTAGTTCAAATTTTAGAATTTGGTTTTTTATACTTTCAGAGTTATACCTTGTAGAAGTTAGGGTTTGTGAACAATCTTGAAATAAATTTTAAACATGCCAGCTTGGTATTTTTGCTATATCTTCTTTACTAGGACTTTTTAGATTGAGAAATATTGAGGGATTTTAGGGATGTATAGAAGTACCTCACGTTCAAATTTTATAATTATATTTGAAGAATTAGACGTGACACACTATACAAGTTTGGTTGTGGGAAAAAGCCAAAAACAACAAGCCTTGGGAAAGTTACCATAACTTTCACTTAGTGCATCAAATTTTCGTCACACATATGGAATTGCAAAAAATACATATCAAAGTAGTACAAAACATTTTAGATCCAGAAAGACTCAAATATTAGATATATATCAAGAAAAACTTCACTTATTCATATATTCTCCAAATTAAGGTTTTAAAGGTAGGTAGCTTACACATGACCTAACTGTTGAGTAGAAAATCACCTTTTTGTGATTAAAAAGATAATTTCTATTATTATTTTCCAACATGCCTTCAAAGAAAGCTACTACACCAATTAAACCTACTGAAGGCTCATCTTGGTCTCATGAAGAAAATGAAGACTCAAAATTTAGGTTATCTAAATTAAATAAGAAAGTTAATGAAATGGGTGGTAGTTTCTTGGAAAAGGTGGATTTAAGAAAAACTTAAAAGAGAAATGGAAATGAAGATGAATGAAAATAATGAAGAAATAGAAAAATCCATCAGGGAAAAAATAAAATAATTACAAAACATTCTATTAAAAGATAAGAGGGATGTGGAGATCCAATGAAATCATGAACATAAGGAGAAGCATGGTGTTGAGAAACCGTTTCATATGGGGAGTATTATCACAACCGGAGAGCACGAATATTGAATTGTAGAACCATAACCATGAAACTTCAATCCAAGATACACGTCATTAGGGATTCAATTCAAAACCAAGGATCTACTACATTTTGAAGATTACTATGAGGAAGTTTGATGGTAATGACCCTGTAACATTGATATTTTATATGGAGAATTAGTTTGATTTACACCTAGTGGCATCATTGAAAAAGGTAAACATTGCATCCATATTTTTAGAACAAGACCAACATGCATGGTATCAATAGCTTTGTGAAAGGAAAAATGATTCTTTTATATCTTGATCAATTTTTACAGAGGAATTGAAATCACATTATGGGGATATTGAGAGCAGTACATTCTTCATTCAATTGGTAAATCTCCGAAAAAAGGTCCAGTTATAGAGCACATTCAACAATTCCAAAACTTGAGTCTTAAATAATATTTTAGATTATAATTTGTTAGACATATTTATGGGAACTTTAAAGGAAAGCATCCAACATGAGGTGCATATCTTTGAACTTAAATATGAAGAGCATGCTTTTAGTTTGGCAAGGAAAGTTGAAAGTAAAAATATGGCCACTAGAAAATTGGTCCATAATAAATATAGAGAAAGCCGTACTCCCTCTCCTAAACTGAAAAGGTTGATTCATTAACAAAAGGACGAAAGAAGAAAAAAGGGATCGTGTTTCAATTATGATAGCCAGTATAGTTAAGGGACATAAATGTAGTGAGAATAAATGATTCTACATAGACTACAATGATGAAGATTAATAAGTGGAAACTTAACAAGATCTAGAACTAGAAGAGACTACTCCAACAATCTCTAGTTATGCATTGGCCTGCATTAGTGATCCAGTGGGTCAATAAAATGCTCAAAATTCAAAGTGCTCTAAACAACTCGAAACTGACGCCAAAACTAAGATCTTGTCGCCCTGAATCCAATGTAACTCGTTTCACTCAAAACCAATATTGTATTCTGATATCACGTTCTAACCGATTTTCCAAACAACTAAAATTTAAAAAATGAAGTTGCATGGATTTCGAGTCAGCAGTCTATATGCTGACTGGGTAATGACTGGGCATGGCACATGTTTTTTTATCGGCCAATGATATGGTGATAAGTGTCACATCTTGGTTCATTTTTTATGGTGCAGTTTCATTGGTTGAAGGTTCGTTGGGTGGCCTAATTAGAAGAGGCCATGTGGGCCAATGGGAGGCCTCCACGTGGCCTCCTGAGATTGGCACAAAATTTTGGTATGGCCTCAAAATACCTCTGACGAATTGAACCCACGACCTATTGATCGGAAACAAATCTCTCCATCGACCAACCTACTGTGTTGCTTGTTAATCATAGTTCTCCGTGCATATTTAAAGTTTATTGGTATCGATATTGGGGGTCGGGGTTCACCCCTGGCCCCCGGTCCACCCAACCACGACACGTGGCAGGAAGACAGGGGCCTGGGGTTAACCCCTGCCCCAACACCATATACTAATGTTTAAACCCCAAACCATATGTTATATGAAACCAAAGTTTTCGGCGATTCAACTGCCAGTTAACTCAGTGGAGGTCACTGCATCACATGCAATGGTTATCACAGACGCGGTTAAGTTATATGTTGGAGGAGTTAACACAACCCACGATGGAAACCGTGATTCAAACCTTGGTATATGTAGAGGTTTGGTTGGGAGTTTAACGCGTGGGTTCCAAACTTGACCACCAGTGGTTGTATCCCGACCTAATCACGAACTCCAGTTCCGAGCAGGGTTAACAGATATGCTGCAATAAGTTCAAACTGACTCCTGATCCGACGAAGATTATTGCACAAAGTGGCACTATTTTATCAGTTCATGGGGGATATTAGAAAATTTAATGAAGCGAATAATTGTACCCAAACCGACGTGAATCTCGCCGACGCGGGGTGAATTTGTCACTCCACGTGACCGAAAAATTCAGAATTTGTAGAACGACTAGCAGGTGGGTGCGGATTGGAGGAAAATTAGTAGGAAAACTTCTTTGGAGAATAACTCAATCAATTTTCAACCTTTTTGAGTGAAGAAAGAGCCTATCTAGGGGTTTTTGACTGTCCTGGAGCCATTGGAGACATTGTGTTTGCATCCTAAGCACTGTAACTTGATGTAAGCACATATTTTTGAGCATAATGAAAGAGGCCCAACATTGGAAGCTGGACCAGGAGATGTATCCCAGGAGGGGTGAACTCCTTCATCATTTGTTGTCTTGTGTTTGTTGTTATGAAATGTTGTCTATTTTTTTTATGCAAAACTAAGATAAAAATCATCTTTTATGTGTTAATGTAATTGACATAATTTGCATAAAAAACCTAAACATTTCACTTGAAATTTTCACCATAAACCTTCAAGTTTACATTTACAGATCAGTTTGGTGTCAGAGCTTTGGTTCTTTGGTTGTTTTGAGGGTTCGATTTTGTTGCAAGTGTTTCTGATGCTTGCAAGGTTGAAGCTCAAAATAGGAGAAGGAAAGATTGTGGTAGCAAGCCCTCAAGTTAGGTCAATGAGAGCACATTTTCCATAATCTCCACCACAAGTTTCACCTCAAGTTTCACCAAAAGCCTCACCAGCCATAACACATGAAGGAGAGCCTGAAAATATGTCTAAGGATAAGAAGGATTTCAGAAAGGAAATATTTGACATGAAAAAGATGGTGAAAGTTATCTATGAAGAGAGGAATATAAGGTTTCAAGGTGAGAGCTCCAATCCTCCAAAGGGAGATGGAGATAAACCTCCCAAAGGAGATGGAGGAGATGGGGAAAAGCCTCCAAAAGGGAATGGAGGGAATGGTGACAAACCAAATTTAACTCCACTTGTCTCTTCACCTCCATTGTCACCTCCATCTTCACCATCATCATCTTCTACCTTAACCGATTCACAAACACCTCCACATTCTCCAAAAGGACATGGTAAAACTCCACTTTTGAAACTTGACATAAAGTTTGAATTGCCTATGTATAATGGAGAGGTAAATGCTGAGAAATTAGATAATTGGGTTCGTCAGTTTGAAGTGTATTGCGGGATACAAAGGATCAAGGATGATGAGACCAATATTCAGATTGCTTCATTAAACTTGGAAAGTGAAACACTTATTTGGTGGAAAGCAAAAACTAAAGAGGACATGAAGAAACTTGGTAAGGTTTTATCTTCTTGGAATGATTTATTTGTTGCATTAAGAAGACAATTTCATCCTTTAGCATACATGCAGAAAGATATCATGGTTTGAAAGAACTTTAGGCAATTAAAGGGTAAAGTGTGCAAAGTTGTACCCAAGAGTTTAGAAGGAGATCATTGATTTTGGTGTAGATTTATCCTCTCAAGACACTTTACTCAAATACATTGGAGGTTTACATAGATACTTGAGACACACTATTCTCATGTTTAACCCTACAAATTTAGATGAGGTTTTTGTATAGGCAACACATCTAGAAGAAAGAGAGAAAAAAGTTCCACAACAGGGACCCAAAAAGCCATTTAAGGGTGGAGACAAAGGAAAGGGTAAATTCAAAGGAAAAGGGAAGAAAAATGGTTCCATCAAGAAAGAGGGACAACAATTAACATGCAAGAATTGTTCAAAGGAAGACCACTATGAAGATCATTGTTGGAAACTTCATCTTGAGATGAGACCCAAAAAGTTTAATGACAAAGGAAAACAAAAGACAACTGGAACTACACAACATGATTTAGGATCTGATGAAGAAAAAGTAGATCTTTCATGAAGAAAAAAGTAGATATTTCATGAATATGAAGTACTAAACAAACCTTTCATGGAGATTGAAGAAAAAGCAACAACAAGAACATCTTGGCATTGCCACTTCATCATGGAGTCCATGTCATCATTGTTAAGTTGTGACTTGTACTATTGTCATCACTATGCCATGTGTTTCCATGTGTCTTTTCACATCATTTGTGGATGTAATGATGTAATTATCAAAAGGAAAGGACAAAATGTAATGTGTGGAAGTCCAAGAGTCATATGTGGAATATGAAAAGTCACATAGTCATATATGGATTGTGTGTTTCACAATTTCACTGATGAAATTGTGTGTTTCTCTAGTATTGATTAGGATTTCCATCTTCTTCCCCATCACCATCCATGTGTAAAATTAAGAATTAATTCCTTTCTCACTATTAAATAACCCTGTTTTCCTTCTCGCATGACTTCAATGAGTCTCTTGGCTATCTCGAGAAACTCTCTTGATGTATCTTCAAGTGAATTCCCTTCTACAACTAGGGATGAAATGTTCTCCTTCTTGGTAGTTGTGTCTCTTGTATGCTCTTGTAAAGAGTCATATCTCCACATCATCCAATAAATATTCTCAGTATCTAAACATTCTAAATAATGATGTGGTTCTCTTCCTAAACAACACCCATTTTCCTTCTTCTTTCCTTTTTTCCTCTATAAGTGTCCCACTCTTAGCTTCAACTGAGTATACTCTCATCTAACCCCATCACTCTCATATGGTTGACTACCTATACATTGGACCTACAAAGTTGATCCACAATGATTTATTCTTATGGTTGCAATATATCCCATTTCATTGTTTGTATCCAAGGATCCATCTAAAGTCCCTAAACTTGTATTAACCTTCTCCTTTTGGATTCCTTCCAAATAGTCAAGGCTTGTCTTCTCTTTTAGACAAAAATCCAAAATATGCTTCCAAGAACATCTACAAAAAATGACATCAGTAGATATGGTAGGATGGTTCACAATTGTATCACCCAAATATCTCTGAAAGGTGTCAACATTAGAAAGAAATATCTCCACTTCCTCTCTCCAGGAAACCCATCTTCCTGAGAGCTACTAAATTTTTCCAAGTACTATAAATGATGCTTCTAGTTTTTCCTCCCATTCCAATTCAGTGCAACCTTTCATATTGGTCCAATGTTCTGAAATTATTCTCATATTTAAGGTACCACCTCTCGTGGAATGGAAAGTAACCTATACAGAACCTGATGTTTTTTCTCCTTGGAATCTGCACTAAGAACCATCTCTTATTCCTGTTTATATCACCTTTGTAACTACCTTAGGTATATCCCTACTTTCAGACTTGCACCATGTCTCTCCAAATTCCAAATTGCCTTGATATTTTCTCAAAACACTACAATGGTATGTGCTTAAGATATGGTATGATCTATGTTATGATATTAGCTATGATAAGATCTATTCTCTGATAACAACTTTCACTACCATAGATACTTCATTGGGATCAAGTCACATTGAGATTCCTAGTCATGTGGCACCAATGTTATTTTTGTGTGGTATATTCATCCTCTTCATTCAAATGTATATAGGTTCTAGGTTGGGGATGTCAAGGGTCACGACCCTTCAACATACCTTAGGTCGACATACTCCATATGACCTCAATTCCCAACTCATATAACCCATGTTTCATTCCATTATCTCTCTCATGCATTGGTCCACTCATTCATGCATCATCTCTTCTTAGTAAAGAATTGATTCATCTCATGTGAGTGGGTCACATGCCCAACCACTGTGCCCAAAACCAAACTCAAGGTTGAACTCAATCCACATTGTGCGTAATTTTCATGTGCCCACTTTGTGCCCAAGTTTTCAATCTTTTCATGTCACCATGGTGCACTGATACACCCATGACCCATCTCATTTGTGCTTCGCCCATGTAATCCCCAAATTTCCATTAAACATCACAACAAACATTGCAAAATCTATGACGGTGACATTGTCACAATCTCCATCTCAGTTATGGATGATATGTGTGCATGCATCACTATGAGGGCCTAACATTAACAAATCTAATACTCATAATGCATGAGTTCATAAATAAAGAGTTTTACTTTTTTTTACGAAGATGTTTATTAAAAAGTTTTTTAAAATTTATATTTAAAATTAATTTTTAATGTTTTGGTTACTTTAAATTAATAAAAAAACTATTAAAACAAAATTACATAAAATATTTTTTAGTAAAACAAAAAGGAGTATGTTTACTTATTAATTTGTTTCATTATCATAAATTCATAAATTTCTTCTTCAGTCATATTACAAAATAAATGATAAATTTAAATGGAAAATATTAATGTTGTAGAAAAGAAAACATCTTCGTTAAAAATATGGTTTTTACTAGCATGAGTTATATCAAGCTTTTCCAACTGTGTTTACCTTAGATGGATGAGAGGAATGATTTTTATCCTCTATTGGACATTAGATAAACCAAGGCTCCCTGTGTGTTTCACAACGTGTTCTTAACTGCCTCTCATAGATTCGTTAACTCTAGTGACAAGTGGTATCAGAGCCAAAAGTCTTGAGTTCGAATCACACTTGACTCACGCTAGGTGGATATTGTTGGACATTGGATAAATCAACGCTCTCTATTTGTTTCACGACATGTGATTCACTGCCTCTCATAGGTCCGTTAACTTTGGTGATGTGTCTGTTTACTAACACCTATAGTTTTTGGTGTAACAACAATCGTGATTCCAAAAATAGGTTCAATATTTGCATAGATTTTGGATAAAAAAAATTGAAATGTTGTTGAATTTTTTCATATTTGTTGCTACTACTATTTGACATTTGTGATATGTTTATTTTAGCTAAATTGATTATAGTTGGAAAGGTACCAATAATATCACTCCTTTAAATGTTTAAGTGTATGAGTCTTTCAAACTCTTTTCACTTCAATAAGTTAGGTTATAAGCATTTGAGGATGGGATGGGATGTTTTTAAACTTATTTTCACTCAGGACGTTAGCTTATAAGTGTTTGAGAATAGGACAAGGTGTATCTAAACATTTTTTAGTCTAAAAATTTAGTTCATAAATACTTCAAAAGTAAGTCATCTCATGTTTTTGAAGAAGATGAACCATGTCAATCTCATATTTACTTTGAAATAATTGATGTTGCATGATTATGTAAAAACAAAACCTAACCACTAAGGAAATAAATAAAATTTAGTATTTTGTTAATAGTAGACATAATTAAATTAGTGATTTCTCCCAAGGGTGAAAAAAGTACATCATCAAAAGTTTTATACACATGTTAGTTCCATATTTATCACAATTGAGAAAATATTTGGTTTGATTTATATCACATATCTTTAGATTTGTGTGTGAGAAGAGTCGATGAAGAGAATATTTAATGTGATATAATGTGCCATAAAGAGATGCAAATTTTTATGTTGTGAAGTATCTTAGGAAATAGATGTTTTGTATCTACATGATAAATGTGCCACTATTTCCTTTTCCATCTATCACAATGATATTAATTTTGTGTGCAAATAGTTTGATTTTTTGCATCACAATGGTTTTCATTTTCATGTGATATATTTTATGGAGAATAATTGTTTTCTTGATGTGACATATTACATGTAAAAGAATTCAATGGGTACTTTCAACTCTTTTTCAATGGCTTAATAATAACCAATACAAATTGTTGAAGGTAAAATTTCTCTATAGAGGTTGTTTCATTATCATTTTTAGAGTGTGTAGCAAAGGAGGTAAATTATGGAAACATTACCACGGTTTTAGGGTAGCATTTGTCTTTTCCTTGCACCATGGTTCATGAAATTCAACCCAACAAGAATATTTATTGTGGAATGCTAACTTTTTGAAGGAAGTGGGTAATGTTCCCAACGGATTTCTTAAAATCAACTCTATTAATGTCAAGAATGATATCACACCTCTTACAAAATGTGTGTGGGGGTTAATTTGGGTGAAAGTGTATCCAATAATATCATGATAAAATGAGGAGTCCACTTATGGTTATATTTATTGTATTATGAGAACACAACATTTCACAACATTGTTAAGAGAGGGGTGCTTTCGTGTAATCTTGTCCAATATCCCTAGTCCCTCAAGGGAGAAAGCATTACACAACATAAACCTAGAGGATGTTGATCAATGGAGAAAACTAACGATGGTAGTTCCAAAAACAAATATAGAGTGATCACAACCTCCCACACTAACTCAAGGACCTAACCAAAGTTTATAAGGGTGGCACATTTTATATGGATTCAATATCTTCCTCTTCTATACGGGGAGTTCCAATTTACAAACTCTTAGATGTGTAAAAGGGACACCACAAATATGAGAATTTAGAGCCCAAATGGGAAACACTGTCTCCACCAAATGAGAATCCTTGAAGGCCTAGTGAACTTGACTGATTTGAGCTTGTAAATGTTAAGGCTCCTATACATATATGAATTGTTGTATTGCACTATAGGTCATTAGAATTACAAAAGAATATATGAAATATTAGATATGTGTCTCTGTTAGTTTAAAATTATTGTTTTAGGATAGTGGATTTATTTGAAGTTGATTGAATGACCATTAAAAGGTTCCATGTCTTGAACTATTAAAAGAATTCTTATGAAAAGGTGAAACTTAAAATTTTTCAATATTAGGTAGAATAATAACTATTCCATCTCTAAGAAGATGTAAACTCATAATGAATGTGTTGGACACCTAATTTGTTGGTGTTAGTGTGGAGGAATTCCAATAGTCACTAAAGTCCAAGCAACCTCTTGGAAGATGAAAATAAGGGATCAGAAAACTATGTATTAATGTGTACATATTTTGAATAGAATGCAATCACATGCATTTATCTAAATTATTCCTATTACTTTTGTGTTCCTTTAACATGGTATCAGAGCCATGGTGTGTGGCCTTCATTGACCACTATATTTGTGGTCTTCATCAACCAAGGCTCTCCATAAGTGGCTAGGGTTGTATTTCACAGTTTACCTAGAATTATAACAAACTTGTCCTTGACTACTAGTGAATGATACTCTTTCTAATCATCAGTTCTACCTCTGTTATTGCTGCAACCCTAAAAAACATTCCCTACCATTCCTACCTTCTTATGCATTTGTCAAAGCAGATACCTACTATTTCTCAAATTTTTTCCATCCTTGACTTGAGTTCTCCTCAATAATAGAGATGAATACTCATCTTGTAACACCCTTAACCTACTGGTCATAACAATTGGCCTTTTAAACATCTCTAATGTTCATATATATTATTATTAGAAAAATTAGTGTCTATTCCTTTGTTTGAACATTTTAACCTGTCTTAGTGTTTTCATTTATAAAATTTCCCCTTTTTCTAGGGCTCCTATGAAGTCGAGTAAGCATCGTTAGATTATTACCTTCGTATTGTCTTAGTTTTTTTTATGCATCTTGTAAAAAAAGAAGAGCATACAAATCGTGGTTTTCTTACAACGTGGTTAATAGATATATGAATTCTAATGGTCTATTAGGTTCAGGAATGGCTAACACTTATCATGGTGAGGAGTGATATGTTTGAGGAGCACTACGTTTGAGTCTAATTCTAGTGGTCAATTAGTCATTATTAAGGACAATTTGTAACCATAATTGGAAGGTGATTTGTACTTGCATGCAACCAAAAGGAACTACTCGAGGAGAAAAAAGTCTAATAGATGAATGTTAGATACCTTGTGCAACATTCTTTGGCCAGGGTTGTAGGGAGTCGATCAACAAACATACCTTGCACATCTTTCTTCAACAACGGCCAATCGACGAATAAATGAATGTTACATGCCTTGTGTATCATTCTCTAACAGGAGCCATAGGGGCTGAGATCATGTTTAGCTATGCTCGTGTTCAATTTGATGCTATATTTAATGTTTGTTTTTCAATTCTATATTTGCAGGTCTAGGTCTAATTTCATTGTGAGGCCTAGGTTCATTTTCAAGTCTTCACTCACTCTAGCGTTATAGGGGCCTATACTAGTATTCAATTAGTTTATGAAATTTGTTGAGTAATCCATATTTATTGCACTTAAATTCTCAATTCTCTAAATATTTTCCTGTGTTGGGTTTTTTGATTCAAAACTTGAACAAGTTTCATAAGAATGGTGTGACGTTCATCGAATGTTAGTAATCAGAAGCATTTTGTTCCTCGACCATTCTCAAACTACTAATAAGTTGTGGTTATATATTGAGTTAAGAACCTTAATCTGGAACTATATAGCAAGTAATATCTTAGGTTGAAAAAAAAATAAACAACTTCATGATGAGTCTTGTTTTAGACTCGAAAAGTAGATGTAAAAATTAAGACTGTGGAGATTCCGAATTGCCTATCTCAAAACTTACACCACAGAAACCTTCAAACTATCATTGGTACCTTGTACGGAAGGGAAACCTGGATTGAGGTGTGTAATATCAAAAAAACAAAGGTTAAAATTCGAAGAAGAGATGTTGATATGTTTTGCATTGGTCCTCCTCTCTTCTTGGCAGGTTTTGTCTTGATAATGAGTCTTGTTTTAGACTCGAAACATAGACATAAAAATGAAGACTGTGGAGATTCCAAATTCCCTATCTCAAAACTTACGCCACAGAAAACTTCGAACTATAATTGGTACCCTATACGAAAGGTAAACCTAGATTGAGGTGCGTAATTTCGAAAAAACGAGGGTTAAAATTAGAAGAGAGGTTGATCTGTTTTTCATTGGTCCTCCTCTCTTCTTGGCAGGTTTTTTCTTGATGACGAGTCTTGTTTTATACTCGAAACGTAGACGTAAAAATGAAGACTGTGGAGATTCTAGATTCCCTATCTCAAAAATTACACCACATAAACCTTCAAACTATCATTGGTACCCTGTACTAAAGGGAAACCTAGATTGAGGTGCATAATCTCGAAAAAACAAGGGTTAAAATTCGAAGAAGAGAGGACGATCTGTTTTGCATTGGTCCTCCTCTCTTCTTGGCAGGTTTTGTCCTGATGATGAGTCTTGTTTTAGACTCAAAACATAGACGTAAGAATGAATACTGTGGAGATTTCAAATTCCCTATCTCAAAACTTACACCACAAAAACCTTCAAACTATCAACTTAATCCTTATGGAAGAAAATTTTGGATGCATGCAACCAAAGCCAAATCAAGAGTTGAGGTTGATTTAGGTTTGCAATTGGATACACCCTTTTTTGCATGTGTAAGGTGGAATTATTGCTTTCATAGAGATTGACAAGCACCTCCATAAGACTCCCTTTACTTTTCTAGTTCATAGATTTTGTCGTTTAAATTCCTTAATAGTGGTAAAATTATGAAAAAATATTGAATTTTGGCTTGGTGTGTCTATTGAGAAGATTGAGATAGAAGAATCACCTAGTATCCATTTTACATAGTTTAATTCATTTGTGGAATGTAGTAAAGGAATCTTCAGGAAACTGATAAATTAAAGGGAAAATTGTGTTGAAAGAGAGGCCAAATACTGATACATTTCTAGTTTATTGAGATTGAAAAATGGCAATAATTGTTGAGTTAGTAGATCTACTAAATACTCTATTAAAATCCATTGTTATTAATACAACCAAACTTTTCAAGGTGACTGTCTCTAATATTTTATGCGTACAAGATTCTCGAGACAAGATTTAGTTTCTTGAACTTCAATCTAAACTCTAGCGAGATGAACTACAACGAAAGAGTTGCCATTTTGAATTGGTTCTTGTTCAAAAAAATTCTATGTGTGAGTTTGAGACAGAATATTATCAACGTTCAACATATGATTAGACATTAAGAGTTGTTTCACATGAACATTCAATGGTTCAACTTGTACTTCCCAAGCCCATTATCATACCTTGGGAAAAAGTTATCAACATAAAGCATAGAACCGATCATAGATATGAAAGGGATGCGTCCTTTCACTTTTAAGACTATTCCAAACTAATCAAGTTTTAAAGTGCTACATTTCTTCAGGATAATTAACCTTTACCTACTCCACATCCTCTTCCACAACTTCTAAATCATATTGTAGGATGCTAACATTATGATTAGGTTGGCCATATGAAAGAATAGTGTTTTGATTTTCACCCCTATGATAATTTTGGTAAACATACTCATCATTTAAACATATGTTTTGGAAACAAGACTCTTGCAAGAAAAAAGATTCACCTTAGATGGGTCCCTTCTTGGAAATGGTCTTTAATATCCAAGAATATATATTAGCCATACCTCTTAGTTCAACCTCGAATATTGACACATCTTGTAATGGAGATATCATGATATTCTCACCTTGTATCTGACAGGGGGGGAACTTATGATAAACTACCAGCTTCAAAGAAATTTCAAATGATCCTGAGCCACAACCTCAACCAAAGTAAGCTACCAGAGCCTAAAACTAGAGTCAGTCAGTGTGAAAGGAATATCTATATCCATAGATAGATTCATGTTCCATGAGCATGAATTGGTTTCTCGCCAACCTTAAACCAACACTGGTAGAATAATTTGGTGTCTACTATATTAGTTTGTGGTAATATTCAAACCATCATTGGGGAACAATTCCACTTCGCAAAAGACTTCAACTTCTGGCTGGTTTCAAAATTATTCCAGGAATTACTTTGAGGTTAGTTCTAGAGTTGGTGGTTAGCCTTAAACAAACACAAGAAGGAAATTAGTGTTCTTCTACCTCATTTAGGTTGTGGTATTCCTTAAACCACCATTTTAGAGAGCACATCCATCCATTGGCTTCCATGCACTTTTGTATTTTAGATCTCTTATTGGACTCACATACACCCCTTCGGATTAAGGGGGGAAATATTGGACACCTAATCCATTAGGGTCGCTATGAAGGAATTCTAACAGTTATTGAAGTCTAAGTGACGCCCCGGAATATGAAAACTAAGGGTAAGGAAACTATGTATTAATATGGACATCTTGTGAATATAATGTAATCACACGATTATATCTAAATTCTTCCTATTACTTGTGTGTGTATTTAACATAATGATTTTATCCATGACTATTCGCAGAATCTATAACTTGTAATATTTGTCAGAATCAATTTGCATGTGGAGTTACTATATACATTATTTGTTGGATTGTGTTGAGTTTCTATGGAGATATTTGTAATATGGAAGTTATCCTTTACGATTGTGTTGATATGTTGAATGATTCCTGTATCAACAAGGGGAAATTACCCAATGGAAAGTCCCAATTAGACTTTCTCTCATTTGGGATAGTAAGTTCCAACCGAGACGTGGGATCGGTTTTCCACAAAGGAGAGATGGAAATCAGTTCCAAATCCTCCTAAAAGGATCAAATTCAATTTAATTCCATATTTATATAAATATTAAATCTATCAATAAAATAAATCAACATATTACCTATCTATGTTGGCTAGGAGCATAAATCTCCTTTGAAAAACAAATATATTAATAAATATTGATCACTGAAGCATACAAAATAAATTAATATACTTCAATAATCATTAAGCACACAATAATATCTACTAAAAAATAAGGAATGATTCAAATGGAATGATTTGTTCCTATATTCTAATGAAATATCTATCAATGAATCACAACTAAATTATGGAAATATATTTCTCATTACAACAATACATATGAATAATTCATGTAACTCACATAAATTTGTTCATAGAATAGTCATTGACACATGTTTTGATTTCTCAATTGCATGGTTTTCTCCAAATTATATTTCAAACTCATAAAAAAACCTAGTCTCCTTTACAAAATATTCCAACCCCTATTTTCTAAAGAAAGGTTCATTATATAATATTTACATCCTAAAAGAAGGGGAAATTCCCATTTTATTCCAATTAAAATATAAAAATAACAAAGAAAATATATACAAATACATCAAGTAGAGCCATCTTCCTTAGTGTTTGAAGATTCTCCTGTGATTTTCTTCTCCTTTTTCTAAAAAAAAACCACTTCATTGCAACATTGCCAAATAGCTGAGTCATAAGGCTAGGCCATGGAACTCCCATGATGAGTTCACAATTGAATAGGCGAGTGGAGATTCTAAGATGACATTTATTAGTTTTGGAAATGTGGGAAGACGTAGAATTTGAACATTCTTCAAGCCTGGAAATAAGGTCATGAATTAAGTCATTGTTTCAAATGTTAATTTCTTACATCTTCTTCACTTGATTCCTTTATATTGTTTCTACATAACTTTAAAAATATGTAAGTGGGATTGTTTGACCAGGAAATTGTAGCATTGTCATTTCAAATTCCTCAGTAATATCAAGTGCACCATTCCATATTTTTGAGCATTGATTATTAGCCTTTGTAATGATCTCCCATGTAAACTCATAGTTACCTAACCAAGCATATAAAGAGACTTGATAATGAGGTTTTACTTGCTTAGTCAACCTAGGAAGATGTTCATGAGTATCACTATTTTCAATTTCCCATGTTTTAACATTATCAAGAGAAAAATGTGCATATTTATGTTCAATAATGAGTTTTTAACTCGTCAGGATACTTAGTAAGCTTTTCAGGTAAAAGCTAAATTTCATTCAATGTTTTATAAAATTATTTTTTAAGATTGAAGATTTTTCCATTGATCAATAAGGCTTCATTCTTCAAGAAATCAACACTTCCCTATTTGGCTTTTAATCCCCCAACCTATATTTCAAAAGCATAAATTTTTTGTTTATATCGAGATAATTCCATGATTTTTTTTCCTATAATTGTTGTATTTTAAAAATATTCTTAGAATAATTTTCTTCAATGGATTTCATTTCTTTACCATGTACCTCTTGAATCCTAAAGACATCAACATCATAATTAGTTTCTAGTTGAATAATTTAATGTAGATTTTCTTCTTTTAACTACCATTTTTTATTCTTCGAATACTCCTCAAAGACAACCATTCATTCTTTTTCATCTTTTAGATGTGTGGCAAAAAAAATACAGGCAATTTATATTTATCTACAATGCCCCCAATACATTTGTTGTTTCTTCAATAATTCATTATCATTTAGGTGAGACACGCTCGATATAAAAGATGGATCTTGGGGTAATCCATCTAATTGTTCCATTTTTCTTTTATTACCATTGGCTTTAATGATACTCTCTTTCTGAGAGTGGAAGGCATAAGTACTTAACAGGATACTTGTATCTTCCATAAGTTCCAAGGCATATAAATCCATTATTGTAGAGACAAATTTACTGAGAAATGAGCTAATTGGGGTAGTATCAATGGTGGCAGTTGAAATTAAAGTTATAGACCCTCCATGTACAATAATTTGAATATATCCTTGTCCACTACCTATATTGAAAGGATTTAGTTGATTTTTGTCATTTCCAATACCAATTTTGGTTTCTTCACTTTGCTATTATTCTTTGGATTGTCACTATAATTCCTTTGTTTATGCTCTTCCTCCCTCTGTAATTGTTCTTTTTTCTTCTATTTTTCCTACTCTTGTTTTCTTAGTTGTTATTCTCTTTGTTTTTTTACATGTTCTTCTCTTTATAATTGTTCTTCTTTCTATTATTGTTCCTTTCTCTTTGGTTCTTCTTCTTCTCTTTGTTATTTCTATGCTTTCATTAATTCTTCTTGATGTTTTATTTTCAATCTTTCTTGTCTTTTCTTCTCATGTTTCTTTTCCAATTTTTATTCTTTATTGGGGAAGTGGTATCTTTGATTGATTTTGATTTTATTTGAAAATTAGCAGAGCATGGAGCCATGTCAAGTACTTTGGATTTTTCTCTAGAAAGTGTACTCTTTATTCTTAATATTAACCCAATAAATTTGGTTTCTTTGTTAGGATTTTGAATATCTTAAAATATTTTTTATAGTTATTACAAATCCCTAGATCCTTGAAAAATAATATCAAATGAAGAAAGATAATGGATATATGCAGTGAATTTCATTGAAGTGCAATTCCTTCCTATAATCCCTTTGGTATCATGGCTTCTAATAGCTCCTTGGACTACCATTATATATTCAAGTTTCTTAGATTCAATTATAACATATAAAATATTAACAGGTGTATATGTTCATGGACAAATCCTTCTTGTGGATAAGAGCAGTCTCCCTATATTTGGTAACCATATCTAGAACAAAACAAATAATAAAAATAAACTTTCCCTCGGATTAATTACAATCAAATTATCAATGAAAATGATATTGTGATGACCTCATACATTTTTATGAAGGTTTTCCTCACTATTTGTTTGTTGTAGCTTCTAGTATCGTACTCATTGCTCGAATAAAAGACCCATAAATAACACAAAAAAACAAACAATCACAACACATAATCCAAAAACCATTTGATCAAAACCTATATACATGATTAAAGAAGTGTATATCGAATATTCCCAAATAAATAAGCACTAATTTGTGGGAAATAAACATGTAATTTTATTAAAATGAAGAAAAAGTTAAAACCTAAATCTGCCTTGATGTTGTAGGTCCCTTTCCATCTATCCTTCATTTCAATGTCTTGCCTTCAAAATTCTTGAGATCAAAGGTTTGATATTTGAGTAGAGTTTCACCAAAGATAAAATCCTATCTGAGGTTTTCTAACTAGCCATCTCAAAGGGATATGGTTGTACTTGTAGGCTTGGGAAGTGATATGAAGAGGGTAAGGGATGGAGATTGAGATCCAACAAGGTAGGGATGCAAGTTAGATCCACACTGATTAGAGGAGATGCCATGCACGAGGCTTATATTCTAGAAGCCTCAAGTACATTTTAATTTTACCTTTGTTAAATCAGTGTCACACCTTTTGAATGGGAAAAGTGTGATAATGAAATAGTATAGTAGGTATGCAACCTGTGAAAACCTAGCAATATCACATATAATCACAGTCCAACATGTAACATATTTTTGAATTAGGGTTTTTTCACAAGTTTCTTATCTTCCAAAGAGGGGGTTTTCTTCCATCTTCTTCACAGATCAATGGAAATTATGCTTTGAATGATGAAGGATAGGGTACGACATCAATTTCCATGAATGCGACAAAATAATTTGTAACAGAATGCCCGCTATAGTATGAAGTCATAAAAATAGTGATTATTGAATTACTTTATCATGAAAAGGCATCAAAACAAGAGATAAATTGGTCATAAATATGCCAACAACAATCAAGGATTTACAATAAAGTAATATTATATGATCATACTTAAGGTAGGAATTCCCATACTCATAATACAAATGACTCAAACCATAGGTATGGATATGAAAATATCCATGCCAAATTAGGAAAGTCATGACCACCAATATACATCATGGATTCATGCCTAGATGAATCAATTTGAACATAGCCACCAGACATACACTGTGGATCTATGAAAAAATCATAAATACTAAATAAACTTCATCTCAACCTGGACATAATAGACAAAGTCTAGGGTCTTTTTCTCTATCATGCCGTAGTACGATTCTAACCATGCAAATCAATGTGTTGAGGTCGAACATGGTAGAAATTTCCTAATTACTGGTCAATGATGAAAATTGTTAATAAATCCAAAAGGAACCACCAATAATGATAATGACCCTTAAAGAACTCAAGTACATTCTATTGAGTGTGAATACATGATTTGAATTTGAAAACTCATAGAATCAATCGATCAATGGTCAATTATGTAAAAATTTCATTGAAAGTGAGGAACCCTACCATTAAGGCATGAAAGCTCCAAGGTACTGAATAGTTTCTAAATCAACTTCCTAGATAATGTGTTGAAGTTGATAGGAGGTGATTCATCACAAGAGAGCCTTGATGTATCCCTCATAAAAAATGGGAAATTGATACAAATATTTGAAGTATAACAAATAAAATAATGATTTAGGACTAACTCAGGGAAGGTTGACGTGAAAGAAGGCTTTAAGGACTATACAAATTGGCTAACTTAAGGTTGACGTGATAAAATGATTTAGAAACTGTAATTAGGTTGAAATTCTCCTGAACATATTGATGTCACTACAATTGCCTTGTTAGCATTGAAAAAAAAAAGTGGATCACAGAACAAAGTGTAATACTTTTTCAAAGGGGTATTATCAACGAGAGACAAAGGGATTTCCCAACATTGACAAAAAGAGTGAAAATGTGTCATTTTCAAGAGTGACTTGCTACCGTATAGAGTATATATGTATCCTTTCCCAAATTGCCCCCACCAATTATGGTGAGTACTTCTTTATTTTTATGCAAGCTTGAGGAGGATAACATATGCTCGAAGTATAAGCTAATCCTTTGGAAGGGTAATTTGAAGTAATTTTAACAAACCCTAGGAACGAGTGGTTCAGTCCCAATATATAGATGGGTCCTTCATTGTTTAAGTTTTACGAGTCCAAAAAAGGCACAACTTGATGTCTTTTCATGTTCAAAGAGTTTTAAAATAAATAAAAAAGGAACTCCAAGATGACATTTTCATTTAGGTTTAACGAGTCTGAAAAAATGATAAAAGTTAACTTGTTTAGTTCTTTCAACGTGAAATTTTAACGAGCCCGAAGAAAGTAAATATCAGTGATTTTTAATATTTAGAGAGTCTAAAAAATCAAAAAGAAAAATCCAAGGGTGTTCTTTTTCATAAATTTAGTCTCCTAAGGCCGGAAAAGGATAAAACAATACAAAGGATAAACTCTTCTATCCATGATTGACTAGAGTATACCTTTTTCATAATTAGTCTATCTAGTCTAAAAAGGGGTAAACTTACAATGAACATACACCATTTCTAATGCTTTTAATGAGCGTGAAACGAAACGAGTTCACTAGGAGAAATTGTCATGTTTAGAGAGTATGAAAAGAGCTTAAGGAGACTCCAAAGTGTTCCTTTTTCATATAGTCTTTACAAGCCCAAAAAAGTGATAAAAGTATACTTAGTAACTTATTATCATATATTTATGAACATGAGAAGGAACAAAGACTAAGCTTCAAATAGGTTTCATTTTTACACAAGCTTGAAATAGAGAAAAGACTAAGCTTGAGATAGGTTTCATTTTTACACAAGCTTGAAACAGAGAAAAAACTATGCTTGTGATAGGTTTCATTTTTACACAAGCTTGAAATAGAGAAGAAACTATGCTTGAGATAGATTTCATTTATACACAATCTTGCAATAGAGAATTTTTTTTTCTTGAGATAGGTTTTATTTTTACACAAGATTGAAACAGAGAAGAAATTATGCTTGAGATAGGTTATCTTTCCCTAAGCATGACCTACAAAGGATAGTGGCTTAATTCCAACATGATGACTAGAGGCACATGCCCCCCAAACTTTATTTGATGGATATATATTTCATTTTTTAACGAGATTGACATAGGAAAGGAACTATGCTCATGGTGACCAGTTTCATTTTTTAAATGAGATTGACACATAAAAAACATTTATTCTCAATATTCTCACCTTGATCATGGATTCGAAGAGGTATTTATCAGATGGAAGAATAATTATTTAGAAGAAAGACATGTCAAGGGACTCAATAAGTGTAGGAAGATAAAGCTCCGATGTCCCCATTGAAGGGTTCACCATGTTAGTTATCAGATCTAGGACAAAATAAGTCAAGCATACAGTAAGAGTTTCTTTTTCATCTCTAAGTGAAGGCATGCTATAGGCTGCCACATTCCTTCCAAGGTAATCATAAACTGAGGAGGGATCCATAAAGGTTCATTAGCTCTTATGTTAAAACCCAACACTTTCTGAGTAACGAACATAAACTGAGGGTAACCTATAGATTTCCAAGAAGTCGAGGGTATAATGCTAACAAAAGAACCTTCATATATATTAGTGCAATATATATTTGTATTACAAATCTACACAATGATTTGGAGAGGAAATCAAGAAGGGAGATGAGGCTCTTTCAGTCTATTCCAATCGAAAGAAATGAAGTTGGTACTTGGAGGGGTTTTGTGGGAATGAGAGAAATACTCCCTTGTATGGTGGCATATGAAGTAACTAGAAGATCATGAGCAATATCAAATTCACTCTCTAAAGGGAGAGTGTGATCAACTAATAAGAGAACTGGATGAATCAATTCAACTTCACTCTTGAAGGGAAGAGTGGGATTGACCGATGATGGACTCAAACTAATTAACTCAATTTCACTCTTCAAGGGAATATTTGGATTGACTGATTATGGAGTCGGACCTACCACTTCATCAACTGATGGTGCATTGGGAGAAAACTTACGGTAACCAGTTGGAAGTTGCTGCTGACAAACAATGGGATTTTGTGACAATTTCGAGGCTTCATCCATACGAGGGAAAGTGAGTTTGATTAATAACTTCACATAATGTACAAGGAAGCCTAAATTTTCCCTGAAAACTTATAATCAATAGTTGATGCAATGCCAACAACAAGTTGATGAGAATCCTTAGATCACACTTATAAGACTGTGCAAATACTGGGGAAATTGTTAAGAATATGGCCACACTTACAAAGCATGCAAGAGAATTTTGGTTTGTGATGTATGTTGGAAGGTATATCAACACTATAAACACTTAAAACAATGTTTCGTTTTTTTACCCCTTGCTTATTTTGATTTTTATTATTCTCCATTTTCTTCTTCTTTGTAGCTTCCTAGTTACTAGCATCAAGACTTTCACCAGGTGAGGAATAAGAAAGGGGAGAAGACATAATGGGTGAAGAAGGAAAAGGGTCAACATGAGGTTGGTGTTGTTGAGGTGGAGAAACTTGGGTGTATGGGACCAACGAAGTTGGAATAAACCATATTGGTAAACCTATTGTGACATTGGGAAGGGAAAACATAGCCATATAGGGAGGACTGATATTTCCAATACAAGTAAAAATACTAGGATCCCTGTTAAAATGGGTTCCTTGATTGGAATACTGTGGAAATGTTGTCATTAGACTCAACCTAATTTCTGTTAAACAGGAAAATAAAAAACACACACTATCAAATCTAAGGAAGCAAACATACAAACCTCCCCACAGTAACCACACTAGTTGGTGATGAAATACAACATCATGAGATTGATATGAAAAGTGTCTAAAGAGAGAGTGAGTGGAATAGTAATGTTAGCAACTTTCTTAATGGTCCAACCTAGTGAAAGTATCATCACATATAGTGGAGCACCCTCCAGGAAGGCTCGAGTGAGTTTTACCAATGTTTATCCTAGGTACATCGAGGATTTCTCCCGCACCGTCACCTTAGGTATGAACCCTAAGATAAAAGCCACTAAGGTCACCACCTAAAAAAAACCATCCTTGGGGAACAATAGACAATCATACATACATGAGAGGTTAATCAAAGTGAGGATAGTCCTCCTAAGAGGTCCCCAAGTGTTTTACATCATCATTTGTAATATGTGCAAATCAATTCCACCAAGTCCGACACAACATGGTATATCACTTCATTGAGACCAATTTGACCTCATGATTAACTCTTGTGTGACAGGAGCCTCCTAGAAAACGTGATACAGTAAATGGATTTTCACTCCCTAACTCAATATTCTAATGTTTGTTTTGTAGCCTAGGAGAGTTTAAAATCACCACCTATTCCAAGGCCCTACACCTAATCTATTGTAGGTGTGCTACCAAAGAAATGTAAGAATGTCGAATCAATTTTATTAAGCATTAATTTTATGGATGTTGTTTAAAAATAGGAATATGGAGTTGAAACCAATTATATTTTGACACGACTCAAAATCTCAAGTGCAACGAAATGAAACGAAAGATTTTATTTCAATGAATTCTAGCTACGATAAAGAGTTATAGGTTTTAAGCAAAGAAATAAGTGAAACATTAAATGCAAGAAACATGAACTACTCTTTGAATGAAAATCAAAGAAACTGTAGGATACATAATTCCTCCCACCCCACCCCCCAACTATGAGGGGGGAATTTAAAAAAAAATGGCAACTTACTTTGCTTAAAAATGCAAGCTAAAAAATACTCCACTTTTGAACTAGAATGCAAGATTTTCCCTTTTTTGTTTGCTTTCCAAATGTTGAAAATGAAGAAAGGAAGTCTTAATTTTGATTTTTTCTTGATCAAATTGAGGAAATTTGAAATTCCACATCAGAAAATAACTTGGAGGAGTTAACTGAGGTGACATGGCTCTTGTCACTCAATTAAGAACACATAATTCGAGTTAAGGAGTTCAAGTTCAATTTGCTTGTGTTGATTCCTAAAAAATAAGAGTCTAGCTTAGTTAACTCGAGTTAAGGGCATGAATTTCAGTTGTATGTAGTGATTCCTAAATTTTAGGAGCCTAGGTTGAGTTGATTTCAGTTGTAATCAGTTAAACTACTTCTAACTATTAATAGAACTAGTTGCTGGTAAGTTAAGTAGTGGGACATCAGTTTAACTCAAAGATCATCTTGTTAAATAATCAATCAGCTAATAATTAGCTCATGCGTGAAAATAATTTGAATTTCCCTTTTGTCGTAGAGTTTCCAAGGTATTTAACCAATAGTTGTAAACTATTTGAGTGTACATATGCTGCATGAGGTCAGGTGGACCATATTTGGGAATTGCACAATCAATTTGAGGAATTTACTATTTAATATGGGCCTAATTCCTCAAGGGACAACGCAAGGAAGTAGGGGCTCAAACAAAGTTAGAAATTGTCTAATTTTGGGTGAGAGGCCTTTAGTGGGCAGAGAGATAAGTTGTGCACTTCCAGGGTGAGCTCTGTTAAGCAAATAAATTGTGATACATCTCTATTCTTTTGATTAATGCAAGCAGAATTGGGGTTTTTAGCATATTTCTTTCCCAAGATAAAAATACTTGGTGCATGTTGTTGGGGAAATTATATGACTTATAATTCCAACATTAAATTATCAATCCGAGGCCGTAAGACTTAGAGGCACAAGTGCAGGTAACATAGGATCAGAGCATATAACCCAAACTAGAGCAGGAAATAAAATTACTGTCTAAGTATGGAATCACAACTGAAGCAAAGAGGCTTATCAAACTAAATCCAAACCTTAATCACTATTTTATTTGGATCATAACCTCACTAGTTCAAATAGTAAATAAAACAAACAACTAATCTTCAAGCCGCTCAAAAATTAAAATATCATAACCTAAGACATACTTTATCATAATTTAGGCATTTTGATTCAGTACTTAAAAATAAATTGAATGGAAATATACAACTCAAAATAAATAATTTTATTGATAAGATCTGTTTAAAATCAATTGAAACTAATAAAAAAGGCCACTAACGATGTCAAGCCAAACAATTCAAACAAAATTGTAACTAATCTAATTCCCGGGATCACATAAATCAATAAGCGTTTGAAACTTATATCTTAATCCCATCTAGTTTACACCTTCAATTCTACAAATCTTGAAAACAAAAAAGCAACTTCAATTAATTATTGTATTAGATATCCTTCTATAAAACAAAAGAGAGATATCCTATGATCTATTCCAATGATGATCAAACCATAATTCAAATAAATCTTATTCAAGGAATTGAAATGTCTATGCTATGAATAGTTCTTAAATTATCAATTAATCAATCCTTAAATCTACAATATGTAATTCAAACTAAAATACATCACTCACAAAACAAAGCTGGAAACACTACCTTCAAATTTATAAATGAAATGCATAACCTCTATCTACTCCCACAATGCGAAATCTTAAATTTGATTCTATACTTAACACAGAAAACTCAATGCCATCATTGTAACTTAGAAAACTTATAGTAATGATCACAATGTTTCAATCCTTCTCTTATTGTATTGGATATGAAATCAAAAGAATATGAAACTAAATGTATCTGAGCATGTTTATACAAATATGACGCTACATAATTCGGAAATAAACAAAGCATAATCTCATAACCAAGCATCCTTGAATTAAAAGTGCCTTTCAAATACTCTTGCGTTATGCAATTATGTTAAGAAAACCAGTGACTTGCTAAGAATCAATATCCAACCAACCTTTGCTGATATATATCAATCGCGAAGTGAAATATATCATTTTCAATTCATATTTATAAAACAAAGGGCAAGTTTAAGTAAAAAAAAAAATAACAATTCAGAAATCTAAGTAATTATACTGCTAAATAATTAATCAAACACAAATCTAAGATATATGATGGTTGAAAAAATTATTTCAAGGTGTGGTGGGCCCTTGCCACTCCTAGATAAGGTTATATTAAATCAATTTTATTCATAAATAAAACACCATAATACTTCTAGAGATTAATGCCAAATCAAAATGATGCATTAACGGTTCATAATATAAATGATGTATATAAAATCACTGTTACTTCTATTATTGTAGCTACCTATTACAAGCAATTGCTACCCTCTGTTGGAAATACTGATAGGGGGGTGAATCAATATTATTTTCAATTAGAGAATTAGTTAATCTTCAATTATTATCAATGTTTGTACAATGATAGAAGCAAGCAAAAGGAACAAAAATGCACACAGTTTTAAAGGTGGGAACCCACTCCGAGACAAAAACCACCTAATGCTTTTCTAATAATTCTTTAATATTCAAATCCAATTGAAAATAAAGCTCTAACTTCCTAGAATCTAGAAAAACATTCTTCTCCATCTCCCACTGGATGGACGCTCCAACGCCCGAGATTCTTCAGTAGTCAACTGAATGGATGCTCCAACACCCAATGAGCTACAACTCACCCTAGCACCACCCTACCACCCTATAGAAGAATAAAATAAGAATGGACTCCCGTACCATGGGAAATGGTCCACTTTACAATAATATAGAATGATGTAGAAGAAGAAGACGCACTAGACCATAACCCCAACTCTGACGCAACCACCTAATGATGATCCTAGACCTCCCGACACTTCCTCTTCAACTCTTGGAAGATAGACACTGGAACAATTTTTACAATAATGTATTTACAATGACTTAGTACAATGATACCTTTACAGTGACTGTATGCAGTGCTGCCCACTTGAAGACTTCATGTGATGAAATTATTGCTGCTGTTCTGCACCTTGGTTGTTTCTCTTGTTATGCTACCCTCTTCTGCACCTTACTTTGCTTTGCTGCCCTAGAAAGTCTGGTCCTTTGCAGCCCTTGACAACACATGATCTAGCTTTTTCTTGCCTTCTAGAAGCTCGATATTGAACCTAGCGTATCTCTGTTATTTCAGATCCCCAATATTTGATTTTTAGTCCTGTAGTATTCCTCTAAGTCGTCTTTCCAATGCCACAGGTTTGACCCAATTTGGATTCTTCAAGGGAGAGTTATGCCCAATCTCTCACAATGCCATAATTATGGACTATTTCAGTAGAGCGAACTTTTACAGCGTGCCACGTGTCACTATTTCTTCATTCGGCTCTAAAATTGATAAAGAAAAAACTATAGTCCGTGCTCTATCTTCCACTTTTACAGAATTCAAATCCAATACTCAGAGAGAGAGTTATGACGATTTTCCCACGGTCACTTCTTTGAGATGAATTTCAGGAGCCTACAAAAACACTGACTTCCACAGATCATATCTCTAAAAATATTGCGCACCTTGATCTGAATTTTTCACAAGAGCTTCCTCAGGATTTTAGCTTCGCCTCATAAAAATTTCAACTTCTGAACCTTCATAGAAAAAAGCTAGAGTGAAAATTCCACGATGACCTGTTTTAGATAGCAAAATCCCTTGCATAAGGAGGATATGAGGATCACAATTTATATAAATGCTTAGGTTGAGAGGGGCTTCAACAAGTGAATGTGGGAGGGATTTTAGGAGCTTAAAAATAGTAATTATGACTTTTCAATGACCCATGCCACAAACCCGTGGGGTTTTAGCCCACTAACTGTGGTTACAAACTTCAAACATGAATATCTCTCAAACTGTGAAGAATTACGTGGCGTGCCATATATCAATGGAAACATAACGAAAAGTAGAAACCAAAAAAAGCATTCTTGACCCAGAATATATTAATTTTGTAGGTCAAAATTCCCATGAAATATTGGGGTAGCCCCCGGTGCTGCTTGGGTTGACATCAATGACAACCACTGATCAACAATCTCCCCCTTTGGCATTGATGGCAACACAAGTACTCCCCCTGCAATCATGACACCTCTTCCTACAACATTCTCTCCCCCTTTGACATCAATGGCAAAGTGTAACTCCCCCTAACACACAACCATCTTGCAGACTTGTACACACTTCCACTACCCCTAGCATGCAACCATCCTGTGGACCTGTACACACTTCCACTCCCCCTTTATATTCTGAATAAGGAAAATCTAATGAGAACTTGGGAGAATCCCAAGATTCTGGTGAAGATATTCCAATTCTTCATGAGTACTCTGACGATCATCAACACTTCCTGCCCAATCTGCATCTGTAAAGGAATGAATAATAAAATTATTGCCCCTGGGATACCACAAGCCATATTCTGTTGTTCCCTTTAGATATCGAAGAATTCTTTTGATGGCAATAATATGTGATTCTTTTGATGCTGCTTGGAATCTTGCTACTTGTCCAACAACTTGCATAACATCTGGCCAGGAGGCTGTTACATATAGAAGCCTACCAATCATAGATATGTACAACCTTTGATCCACATCCTTAGATGAGTCATCTATGCTCAATTGGAAACCTGTTACCATTAGAGTAAGGATGGGCTTGCAATATTCCATTTTAAATTTCTTGAGAATTTCCTTGATGTACTTGGCTTGACATATAAATATTCCTTTCTCTTGCTGAGATATTTGAAGCCCTAAGAAGTATGCCAACTCACCAAGTAAAGACATCTCAAAATCGCTTTGCATCTTTGTAGCAAACTTATTACTTAGTCGATCATCATTGCTACTAAATATTATATCATCCTCTTTAGCTATTAGACATGCTTTATTTGTTTCATCCAAAATATATATGTCATTTGGAGCTTGAATTGCTATAGCCACAATTTCACCATACCTACCTTTCCTAATTTCACATTTTGTGGAGTTGAATAGTATTGTGTGTCCTTGATCACACATTTGTCCAACACTGGGCATATTGTGATTCATGTTTTCAACCAATAGAACATTCTTGGCTAGAGCATCTTTTCTTCCAAGAGTGACGGTACCTGATCTTATAATATTTGAAGATCCATCATTTCCAAAGGACACAGTTCCATCCTTCTTCTCTTTCAGAGAAAAATTTCTTTCTATCTCCAGTAATATGTGTTGAGAAACCACTATCAACATACCACACATCTTTGTTGTTTTGAGCCTTGAGAGCGAGAGCACAATTATCAGTCTTCTTCTTCTTCCAGTTCATTCATTCTGTGGCTCTGAAGATTTTTCTGGAGGATTTTCAAGTCTAAAGTCTCTGGCTATGTGTCCAAAGTTTCGGCATCTGTAATATTCAATATTATTTATTAAATGTCCAAATATATTAATGTTTCACTGCGCCCTAGGAGGTTCATATTTGATAGATATCCTGGAATTTTATTCGTTCCTAGGGTACATGAGACATTCTACAACTTTATGACCAAATTTTCCACATGAATAATAGTAGCCATAAAAAATATGTTGGTACCTGGATGGAAATCTTCATCATGGAAATCTTAGTCGAGGAATTATCTTCCTCTTCAGTTGTTCTTGTGAATCCTTCTCAATGGAAGTCTGTGCATGTCGGATCTCACGAGGTTACGGTAGCCCATCAGTATTTTTCACATGTTAGTGATGACTATATCCATAGCTAAGTTTTCTAGAAGCTGATTTCCATATGTCAATTTGTCATCTAGAAAACCGTCATAAAACTTTTTTCGCCCTCTTACTTTTCGATTAGCCCTTGTCAAAGTTAAAATCCGTTATCACTATTTTCTAGTTTCGGCCCCTCTTGGTCACGCCCCTCTGACTCAAAGGAAAAATCCAAGTCTGTTTCAAAGTATCCCCTATGTTGATGGCGCTTTAAGGCATTTTACCCTTGGCAACCATCAAAAGGCAAAAAACCTTCATACGCTACGGACAATCATAATGAGCCTCCCACTCTACAAATCAGTTGATATGGCCCTAAGTCGCACCACCCACACCCCCCTAGGTCTCGGTATTTGCATAAAAAACACGAGTCTCAAGGCGATTAATAGGTGTTTCACAGTGTTTTATGGATTACGCAAAGGCAGAAAAAATAACTTCATCTCAGGAGGAAATGCTTGAATCTACAGTTAGAAGAACAGTTGCTTCTAAATGTAACATGAACCTGAGATATATCTGCAAAACAGAGAGTCACTCATCAAGACCTTGCAGCTTCTTTCCAACATGAAAATCACAGTAAGAGAAAGACACTATTGTCACAACAAGCTGGTAATTTGTCATGGCCCAGACCCTCCTTCATTTACAAGCAGAGGGTTAGGGCGCCTCCTTCATCTACAAGCAGAGGGCGCTGGCCAGTATTGACTTTAAGGATTGCTTTAGATTTTTCAAACGCTGGCGGAAACTTGAGTGAAGCTTGTTAGACTCAGTTTTGAGTGTGAGTGATGATCATAACAGGGCTAGAGTCTGAAGGATGCAAGTTCAAGGGAAAACAGAGTTTGGTCTTGTAAAGGAAGTCATGAGAAGTTTTCAAATCATGTGAATTGATGAAACCTTGGAAAGACACATCATTAGTGAAAACAATTCTAATCATAAGCAGCCTGTTGTTCAACAAGACCAAATTGAGGAAATGTTGACAAATCATGTCATTACACAGGTAGAAAAGAAGGTGTTGTTTTTCAAAAAGTGCTAACCTCCCTACTCACAGAGATTATCTTTCAAATAGTTTGTCACAAGTTGACCAAGGAAAATGGTGATTTTTCAGTTCCCCTCAGCAAAGAGCAGTACAGTGAGACAGTGACACCTTGACTAGGGTTTTTCTGAAGCACAGTAGTGATCACAGGCAGAGGTAAAAGTATTAATGTTTTCAAGTTTGTTTGCTTACCATCATATCCAAGAAAAACCCTTGTCAGGCAGGCTTATCAAACAATCTTCAGATACTCTGCCAAGTGAAGGGCCTCCTTCTTTCATGAGCAGATGGCCAAGGCATTGAACGTTTTTAAAGACTGATTGGTAAAAAGATGCAGTGGAAAGAGACAAAGAAAGAAAGCAAAAGTCATTACACAAGCAACAGATTGTGTTTATGTTTCAAAAGATATTGGTTTTCCTACTCATAAGAAAATGGCATACAGTCTCAGACAGGAGACTTTTTACTATTGATCAAAGCGCTGGTGCAAATCCAGCTGTTGCAAGCTGCACCTCACCACAAAGACATAGTTTTTCTTCAGATACAGTAGGTTGGCATTTTCAGTTTGTCATTAGAAAGAAGATGTTTATGAAAGCTTTGGTATCTGTGAAATAGGCCAAAAATTTGTCCACATCTTATATGCTTGCATCTTCAATACAAAGACAGGAAATGCTTAGGATCTGAAGTTTAAAAAACCCTAGGGCAGCATGCAAAGCTAATCAAAGAATGGCATTATTGAGAGTATTTCCATTCATGGAACAAGTGCCTTTTGAAAATAAGTTTGTCCTAATTTGACAGTAAAATCTGAGCCTAGTTTTCCCAAGAGATACTGCAGCTAGTATATAGGGTTATAAAGTACAAAAAGATTTTGGGCATACTCTCAGACTTTGAAGAGGTTTTCAAAACAAGTACAAAGCTGACATTGCAAAGATCAGAGATATCACATCAACACTGGGAGCAGAGAAAAGATTGTAAAAGCAAGCACCTTCTTAGACAAATGATGAGCAAGCCTGGGTGGGTACCACTACAGTTTACACCTTAGTCAAATTTCAGTCACAGTGAGCATCATCTAGTTCCAAAAGAGCACTAAGAGCAAGATGTTAGTTTGTGTTGAAGAAAGGGAAAGAGTCTCTGTCAAAAGGTCAAAGAATACCCCTGCAGCATGATGATCCATTTTTTCTCTAGCAAACAGGTGGAGATGTCAAGGGCGCCCCATTAATCCACTGGTATATTACTAAGTGGATCTTCCAGGTTAAAAATATCACCAAAAGTGTCAAGCAGTGGACAAATCTGACCCTTGGAATGATTTTGTTACAAAAAGATCAATGCACTGATCAAAGGAAATGATAAATGTGTTTCAAAGAGACCTGTTCCTCCTGGTTCATTGATTTCTCCTTTCAGATATACATCACAAATGATGGGAGGCAATTCAAGATTAGTTCCCAAAAGGACATTGTGAATAGGTATACAATTTTATGAATAGGCAAAGGAGTTTGTTTTGATAGACTGTTATTGTTTAGATAATTTGAAACAAACACGGTTTTTCATTATTCAAAAAGACAAAGATATCATAGATAATACACCTACAGGCAGGGAAGTATTTTGAAAAAGAGGCGCCTTATCAGAAGGCCATGATCAAGTCCAAAAAGGGTCATCAAACTTGGCATCTACAGTGGGAAAAGGGTTGAAGAAGCAAGTAAAGACCGAGGCTGTCAAAACAAGTTGACAATACAAAACCTACCCTTTCAGAAACAAAGCAGTTTTCAGGTATTTTCTCGACAGTGTTAAAGTGGGGTCACTTTACATAATGAATATCACCAGCATTTTTAAACACAGTGGCAGAGATGGCATGAAGGTTATTAAGTTATTATTCAAGGTTTGAATTTCGGTGTTAAAGTTGTCACCCAAGAAACAAAACTGGCAGGAATCGCCCTTCGAACCCATGTGCATAAGTAAGACAAAGTTTGACCTTTCAAGCCATTTTTTGTTATAAAGAGCTTAATCCATGATTAACACGGTCTAAAAACATAGAAAATCTCCAATGCATGCACTGCTTATGAATCCAAGTTGCAGATACACTGAGGGGTATTGTTGAAAAAGGTCAAAAAGGCTGTGAAAACCTTGCAAGAGCCAACCAAAAATTCCATTTTACATTTAAAAACAAAGGTGACCGTTGCAGAATTTGAAACGACATAAGAGCAAAGTGGAGGGTGAATTTGCATTTTCCAAATCACAAGTGAGTCTTCCTCTAAAGTTCTCAGCACCAAAACGAAGAAGACTGGAACGATTTTGAGCATTTTGCACAGAGTTTCAAGTTTAAAACACCGCGCGACGTGCCTGGCAAACTGCGCGACGCGCCTGGAAGGAATTTTGCACAGGCAGTCAACGTACGCGCGACGCGCCTGTACAATTGCGCGACGCGCCTGTACACGGCGCCCGAACCCGACCCGACAGGCCGCCCGGGTTGTTTTGTGCGCGCCGTTCTTTCTCTGAAGAGTGCCGCGCAGTTTAAACCTCCATCACGCCTCCGAATCATCAGCTGAAGGTGGCACGAGCTTCTCCAAGGATCTTCCAACGAATTCAAAGAGGTATTTTGAAATTGTTTGAATTTTCAAATTGCCAAAGGATAAAGGTAGTTTTCAGACAGGCACATCCGTTGAAGCAAAGATGTTATGGTTGAGGTTCATTGAAAAAGAAGTTTTGATTGTTTGGGAATTCCCACTCGACTCCTCTACCAACACTTCGAATGCCTTTCAAAAACCCGCCACCTTATCCAATGGAGGTTCCAAAAACTCGATCGTGTTTTGTCAAGCTCTTCATAAACATTTGAGAAACTGATTTTCACAAAGTATAGAGGAATTCTCCCAAGGAAGACTAGTATTCTAGATTAAAAGAATTTTATACTGTTGAAAGCTACAGGGCACAGGTTACCCTACTCAACCACCAAAAAGACAGTTGTTCACTGTATACTCTGTGACTGTTTTTATGTTCTTCAAAAGCTCATTGTCAAGTGGATTTTTAGAGGTCATAAAGGCATTCTTCCAAGGATGACTGGTATTCCATATTGAAAGAGGCCTTGATTATTTTGAAAAGAGGAAACTCTTACAGCCTCTGCTCAAGCTTTTGGAGCTTTTTAAAACCCTGTTACCTCTGTTCTAACTGTGAATTTGACTGTATGCTCACACCAAGGTTAACTTTATGAGCATGTTTCTGTTTAATGGAATGAGATACATATAGAGAACAATGAATTTTAGTAGGAGAAAGGGTTCTTGATCAAACAGAAATTTATAGGTTGAAGCTACAGGGGAAGGTTGCTCACACTTCTCACAAAAGGACAGTATTCACCGTGTTTGTTGGTTGACTGCCTTTTGTTTTTCAAGCTTATTGATAAGTTGATATCCATCCAAAGTAAAGGTTTTTCCTAACATAACCAGGGGTGTTACATTGGTAAGAGGTCTTGCTTATTTTGCAAAGTAAAGACTCTTGCAGGCATTGTTGAAACTTTTTGAGGCATTTTCCAAATTTCTGTCACCTTGTTCAGAACTGTGAATTTGACTGTATACCTACACTGAGATTTGATTGCATAGCCATAAGTCTGTTGATTCATTAGCACTCCAAGAAGAGTAGGTTGTTAATGATTGAAATTCTACCTTGAGGCAAAGATACAAATGTATTGATTGACATCTAAAACTTCACAGAATAGGGTGATTTTGACTCTTCTCACAACAATTTCCTCCTAACAGTCTGTCCTTCATTCCACTGTTTGGTCTCTTAGTGAGAAATTCTATTGGCTGAGGTACATTCAAGGTAGAAGGCTACTTTTTAAGAGAGCAGAGGTTGTGTATTATAAGAAAACTTGTTGCAACCATCCAAATCACATTGTTTCTCTGTCAAAGTAGTACATTGATACAGTTTGACTCCAAAAGGGCAGTTTACACACAGTGAAGCAGTTTGTTTCTTCCAAAGCATATTCAGGTCAAAATGCCTCCAAGGCAAGACAACAGGAGCGGTCCGCATAAAAGATATGAGCCAATCTCTACAGAAGAGGTTAATGCTCATCCATTTGTCCTTTTCAACTTCCATGAAGTAGGCTGCCTAGATTTCTGCCAGAAGATAGAAGAAGTCAAATTTTTTTTGCCATTAACACACTTGTGCGCCCTGAGATTCAAAGAAAAACATTTCCAAGTGGCAGGTCTTGATTTCAAGATTTCTCCAAGGTATGTGTCCAAGGCCACCAAGATTCCGTATCATGGCGAAAAATGGTTCAAACAGGCTCATCTTGACTTAGAAGATTACAAGCCTTTCATCAAGCCTGAGCATAGAGATGCTTTCACTGCTATTTTCCCTTTTTCATATCTCCTTGACAGCTATGCTCCTCTTATGAAAGTCATAATGAAATATTTCACTTGTGAAGGGAGGTTTGATCGAGTTTATGCCTACCATGTTCGATTATTGATGCATTTTACTAGAAATAGGCAACTGAACCTCCCTTACTTTTTATTCAAGAGCATAGAGAAGATGGCATCTACTGTCCAGAAGAAGGCCCCACCTCTGCAAATCCCTTCCCTTTTCCATCATTCTCTGATCAAGATTATCTTCCTACACCAGCTAGAGAAGAAAGAGGTTCCATGGGATGTATTCATCAGTCATCCAGATTTCTCTACTGTTCCTCCTGTCCATGTGTCTCCCACTCAGCCTGTCCATCGCCCGGTACCTTTGTCTAGCAGGCCTACTCCTAGAAGGCTCAAAATGACTACAGGACAACCAAGTCAACACGAAGAAGAGAAAGGTCAGCAGCAAGAGGAAAAGGATGAACAACAGCAAGAGGAAAAGGATGAACAGCAGCAAGAGGAAAGGGATGAATAGCAGCAAATACAAGATGAAGGACAGCAGTAGGTACAAGATGAAGGACATCAGCAGGTACAAGATGAAGAACAACAGCTTGACATTGGAGGACAGGAACAACAGCTTGGGCAGGAAGTTGAGCAACCACTTGGGCCACAAATTGAGTAGGAAATCCAATCACAACAGCAAAGTGATGTTGGCGAACAGGGGCAGCAAGGTGAACAGCAAGAAGAAGACATCCAGTAGCCTCAAGGAGAGCAGCATCCTCAAGAAGATGTCAAAGGTAAATCAGTTGTGTCTCCTCCTCCCAAAAGAATAAAGCTCAGCACAGCAAGGAAGAAAGGGTCTAAGGCTGCCACTCCAACAGCGACAAAGGTTGTTCCTAGCAAAAGGAAATCGCCCAAAAGGACACCTACTAGCATGCCAAGGAGGAAAAGTGCAAGATTGGCCTTCAAAGGGAAAAGCAAAGTTGGAGAAAGTACAAAACATGGGGGTGCATTGGCTGTCATCCCAATCCAAAGCGATGACAGCGATAATGAGGCCCGCCTTCTTGAAAACCTCCTAATCCATAAAGAGGGGCAAATTGAGGCATTAGAGGAGGATCTTGAATGGGCAAGGAACTTCAACCACTTCTTGGAGATCGAAAACAAACAGATGAATGTTCACACAGCAGTTCATGAAGCACAAGCTATCAAATATAAGAATGAGGCAGCTAAGGCACAAGCAAAGATAGAAGAACTCATTGCTGAGTTTGATGAGGAAGAAGAGAAAGACCAGCCTAGGCGGAAGAGGCCTAGGACCATAGGGCTTAAAAGAGCCTTGGAAAAGTAGAAAGAAGAAGCACAAGCCCATCTCCAAACCTTTCCTCTCACTGCACTCCTTGAGCAGGAAATTGAAAAAAACAAAGAGGCATGGCTTAAAAGATCCAACAGACACTTGGAGATGAAACTTGAAAGAGAAAAAAGAGATCTAGAGCTGCAAAGGAAGAGGACACATCACTTTCAAAAGTTGAATCAGTTTGCCCGGCGCAAACTAAAGGCAGCCCAAGAGAAATTGAAGAAGGCAAAGGGGAAGCGCCCGGCACGGAAAGAGGAGAAAAGCACATCAGCTCTTGACATTTTGGCCTCAGCTTTGGAGCATGTTGCTAGGGACCCCTGAGGGTTATTCATGCCAATTTTGGGCCCATTTTGACAACTTTTTGTTTTTTGGCATTTTTTGGGTTTTTGGTCGAAAAATCATAATTTCGCCATTTCAGTTTGAGGATTTTTCAAGAGAGAAGGATGATACCAGTTGATGCCATAATTATATGAGCCTGTCCCCAGCAATTTTCAGAGCATTCGGAGATCATTCGCCCCCTCAAAACGGCGAAAAATACTCACTTTTTGCACATTCTGTCCGTCATATCAGCAGTCTACTATTTCCTGGCTTTTTATACACAGGTACACATTTGGAGGACTTCTAGGCATCAGATTGAGGTGATTTCAGCTGTGCCAGAAAGTAGACACAGAGAGATTTCCAACGAGCCATCATGAGCCTTGTTTCAACAACGAGAAGGCTGCCAAATGTTTCCGGCAAGTCAGGGGACCTTTTCCTGATATAAATTTGAAGTATTTTTGTAATTTTTGAACCTCAAAAATCTGCTTTTTCCAAATGTGCGTTTAGCTATTTTTGCACTTGGAAAATGTTGCAAAGTCAATATAATTTCTGTTTTTAGCATTTTTTAGATATTTTATGCGATATTTTGTGCCTTGGGCTTTGCAAAGCCTCAAGGACAAGTTTAGATATTTTTACTTGGCCAATGGGATAGCTAGTTGCTCCATGAGGTTTTCCTCCCTCAAGCCTATTTATTCCATGGGTTTCATTGTAAAACAGAGGCTGAACTTGAGAGAAGAATCAATATATTGGTCAGATGAGCTTTGAAGAACACACTTGAGTTATGATTTTTGGACTGCCTCTTGGATGCTTTTGATGAATAATGAAGGATTGTTGATGGATTCCATGACATGGTAGAATGGTATAGTGTTTCTTGCTTTGTTGTTGTCTTCTAATTGTCATTCATGATACATGCTTCTTGCTGCTATAGATTAGTAGATATTAAGTTTGAGATATGCCCATGGAGGCACCTCAAAATTCCTGAATCTTCATAGCTTGACGTTTTCTTCTTCCTTAGTTATACTAAAGAATTCTTAACTGCTCTTTAGTAACTTAGGGTATTGTTGCTAGTTTTATTTACAAGTTCTATGTATGTTGAGTAGGATGTATGGTGTGCCCTGCTTACCTATGATTTTCCATAGTTCTATCCATAAAACTGTCTCTTTGACTGATTAGCCTATCATCTTGTTGAACCAAGGAGGCCTAGTCCCGATCTAGCCCTTTGCCTAAAACTATGAAAGCTTGTTTGTCAAAGTGCCCAATAACTTAGAGACTGTGTTTAGGCATTCCGACATAGTATTTTGAGTTGTTAGTCCGTCTTATGTGTTTTCCCCAAAGTCTGATAGCCATTTCCCAAAGTTAGAAGGTCTTATACTTCTATGCATGGCTGGAATGTTTGATTTCTATGTATTAATTAGCTCATAGTTACATTTAGCATGATTAATGGCTTGCTATAACATGTTTATGTCTACTATCAACTAGTTACACTTGAAATCCCTCGTCTTTCACAAGCTTGATGTCCATTTACTCCATTTTGCCCAAAGATCCCTTCTACCGTGAATCAAATCGGCCCTACAACAACCTTGCATCATCATCTCATAGCTTCCTTGACCTGTTTGACCCCATAGCCCAATTTATCTACATCTTGTTACCCAGTTTATGTCTTTGATCAGTTTTATCCCTCACGAACTTAAAAAACCCCAAAAAAATCAAAAACTCACTTCATAACTAGCCTAATATCAAAACACCATAAGCAAACACACCGATATCTTTTACATATATAGAGAGAGCCCTCTCTGAGTCCAGGAAGGCTAGGTCCTTGGGCTCCAAAGCTTGGTTTGATGTTACATCGTCATTTGGCTCGCCAATCGGCCAAATCACGGGACCCTAACATAATGGCGATCACGGTGGGACCTATTGAGTTCATGATAGTCTAGCAAACTTTTATAGACTCCCTAGTCCTTCAACTTATTACTTAAAACCATCAGCCTTTAGAATCATCTAGTGTAAACTCTCTGCTTCACCATCCTAGCAAAGTGATGAATCAGGTTTATAACACTCTTACATCCTAGGTTGCACATAAAACTCAAAAAACCCCAAAACACTCCCTTAGATTGGCTTTTGACAGTATTGGTGGTGGACCATACAAGTATATCTCAAAACAACTGATAATCCACCTGGCGACTCCACTAACTTCTAGTAAGCCTTACTATTTTACCAAACTCTAGGCTACTATTCGATAGAGCTATCTCATCGCTCACTAACATAGCGGGAGATGGTGGGACACTGAGTACATGATAGTATAGCAAACTCTTATAGACTCTTTGGTCCTTTAGATACTTAAACAAGTAAGCATGCCCATAGACCCATTTAGAGTAAACTCTTTTTGTTCTCATCACCCTAGCAAAGTGTTGAAACAAGTCTAGGATACTTTAAACCATAGGCTGCACATAAAACTCAGAAAATACAAAAACATTCCCAGATTAGTTACTGGTGGTGGACCGTAGCTATCTTCACAAAAACAACCCAGTTCCACCTGGCAACTCCACTAGTTCATCCCTTTTATTTTCAACCACCCTTCACCTTAGTAGAACTTTAGAGAGATCACTCATCCAAAACATTCACCAATACCATCCTCTCTAAGCTCTGGATCCAAAATCTGGCTTCACGAAGAATTAATACCAGAGCTCATCCAGACCCAAATCCCCCTATCATAGTAGATGACCCAGAGAAGATTCTGTGGCAAGCTTCCGAAACTGATCATCTAGCTACTGGTAGATCCATCCGTAAAACAAGATCAATACCTAAACATCTCACTATCCTACCAGATTCACCTTTTGAATTAGAGTCATCACAAACTCTTCCCAGAAGCAAATCATATAGTAAGATAAACTTTGACGATCTTGAACCCCTAAACCCACCACAGAGTCCTAGTAGAGAAGCTTCACCTACCACTCCTCCTGACTTCCAGCTTCTCTATCAGTTTGGCTCCTATCATCCCAGATCTGCTCAAAACCAGATCACTATTCCAAGTTCATCCGCCACACCTGGTCAAACCACCACTGTTCAAAACACTTCATTTCAGCCTACTAGTCCTCATCTTGTACATCATCCATTAGCTCCAGTCATGGCAGCCTGGTATGCACCTTTGGTGTTGCCACCGCCTTTGGCTCCTCTCCCAAATAAATATCAAGACAAAATCCCACACTTTACCGGAGAAGACACCACCACACCTCAACAGCATATAAGTAGGATGACTGATGCTTATGAATACCTGGAGGTACAAGATGAGACCGTCAGAATGAGAATATTCGCCCAAAGTCTTGGTGGTGAACCCAAAACATGGTTCAAAAGCTTAACTCCAAACAGTATCCATGATATCCCAGAACTACATCAAGTCTTCAGAAATAGGTGGGAAATCCGAAGAAACCCCATTCAAATCCTGTCATAATATAACAACCTAAAACGGGAAAATGGGGAAAGTGTCCAAGCTTACTGTACTAGGTTCAACAGTGTATATAACTCCCTCCCACCTCATTTCAAACCCCCACTTGGTTTAGCCTTGGAAAAATTCCCTGAGGGTTTCGATCCGGACATGACATATCATCTGAGAGACAAGGATCCCCCTACCTTAGAGGAAATGCAACAAATAGCCATAAAAGCAGATGCCAACTTAGCTGAAAAAAGAGCTAGGACTAGATCAGAAAGAAAGGTCACATATAAAGACGAGGTCTCCACATCATCACCTTCCCTAGATCCTAGAATAGATGACTTTGTCAAAACCATGGCCAAAATGTGGGAAAGGATAAATGAAAAGGTTCCTGTTAGGGACAACCAGCCAAACCCTCCAAACAGAAACCAGAACCAAAACTTTAGGAGGGAACAGCCCCAAAACAGACCAAGGGAAAATGACCAACAGATTAGGCCACCATTCAATGAAAACTATGTGGAAGAAGATGATAGGGACACAGAACCTCTTGATGAACATCATTTAAATCTTGTAGGGTCTGATAATGAGAGTGAGGTGTACCTCACAGAAGAAGAACAAGCATTCTTTTCTCCTGATCAAGATGAGACCAACTGTGAAGATCTCGACGACCCTGCCATAGATTTTAAGAATGCCATTATAGAAGCTCACCGGAAATATGACCTTAGAAGCAAAAGAAACCAAGATAATGCCAAGAAAGGTAACTCAGATACTGCTAAAGCCCTTGATACCATCCTCAAGAAAGCATCAAGCATTGACAAAATCAAGGTTGAGAAAACTGACCAAAACAAAGCTAAAGTTACCCAAACTAGGCCTCTCTCAGATACTCCTGGTACTTCTACAAAGGTCATCGAAGCAACTATGGCCAACAAAATCCCGAAACAAGGTCAACAAACTCAGAACATAGAGAAGGTCGTAGCTGAAAAAACTGAAACAAACGTATCTAAAATTCAGCTGCCTTTCAGCTTTGAAGGCGAAATCGCCAAGATTAAGATCACCATGCCTCTTATTGAACTCATTGCCCAAAACTCTTATAAATCCCAAGTACTAAAAGTCTTAAATCTAGGGAATGATGCAAACACTGTTAATCTGGCTGATGACACTCCTGAAGTTTTGTTTGGTCCAAAGATAGAGGGAAAATTCCAAGAAGGAAATACTCTTCCATTTTACATTAGCCTAAACATCCACGACGAAATCCTCCACAATGCCATGCTAGACTCCGGCGCCTCGCATAATCTTATGCCGAAGGTAGTAATGGAAAGATTAGGCTTGGAAATCACAAGACCATACAAAGACTTGTATTCATTTGATTCAAGTAGAGTCCAATGCCTGGGTTTGATCAAAGACCTTTGTTTTAGTTTGGCCCAAATACCTGCGAAACATCTAATCATGGATATAGTAGTGGCAGACATTCCTCCCAAGTACGGGATGCTTCTATCCAGATCTTGGGGAGCCAAACTCCAAGGGAATATCCAACTGGACATGTCATATGCCACCATTCCTGTGTTCGGCCAGACCAGAATACTCTACCGAGAATCACACATGAAATACATGATCAGCAGTCAAGATAGGCCAGATAACATTCCAATGTGTTCCTTGCGTTCCGACCTGAACTCTTTCATTATGCATATTGATGAAAACATGGAGGAAGAGTCAGAAGAAACTGAAATAAACTTTGATCCACCACATCAGTTGTCCCTGATGCCTTATGATGAACTAGACACTCAAAACTATCATGATCATGAACAACTGTGTCTTGAGGAAAATAAGTTTTCCCTTTCTGAAGTAGGATTAGAGAAAGAAGTGCAAACCCTTATGTACTATCAAGCAAATTGCTCTAGCTTTAGTCAAACACCAGCAGTAACTTGTGGAAATTTCTTCCGGGTAAAGGCTTTAGAAGACCTACACATCATAAACCTGTTTGGAACCCAGGAGCAAGGGAGTTTAATGTTTCTACCATACCTCAAAGATTTACCATCATGTAACCCTCCTACTGCAAATGAAACTTTAACTATAGCCTCAGTAGCTCAAAATATAGAGAAAATGCCAGATAAACTTCTTATAAGTAAGAATGATAGTTGCAATCCCAGCATACCTGAACTACTAAAATTGGCTCATCTTCTGTCTTTTCATGAAGAACTCATAAAAGCTAAAATCAGAAGCCTCATGCAGAATACCAATTTCTACAGGAAAAACAAGGGAAAATACTGTGTCACTACCTTTCCCTCAAAGAATAACTTTGACAAGAGAAAACACAACAATCTGAAACAAACTGAAATAATCAGGGATAAAACAGATGGCCATAGAATCTGCTTTGATTTTAGAAATAATACTGCATATCCCTATAACAGAAATCATGTTTTTTCTACCCAAGACCATGATTCACCAATTAAAAGTGCTTTAAATCATGTATTTTCACAAGATGATGTGTCAGGTCATGGTCATAAAATTCCTTTGCAAAGTAGACAGCTTAAAGAATTTTTCCAGTTTGCAGGAGGTAGATCTGATTTCAAGTTCAAAATTGCAAAACCACCCAATATCAGAAATCTGTTCATGAAGGCCATGTTCCCAGTTTTAAATTTCTGCATTTTTTCATACCTTGATGATGTCATTATCTATTTCAAAAATGACCAAGAATACATGCATTACTTGAGGAATATGTACAGTAAGGAAAGGAGTGGAAATCAGATATTCAAAGAGGTACAACGGGAAGATACTGGGCTGTTCAGAGATTCTTGCATGAATCCTTATGTCATGTTAGAGAGAGAGAATTTCCCAAATTTTTCGTTTCAGGAGTTAAGTGGGCCAAGGGTGAGAGGAGATCCTTACAAGGATAAGATGCTTAAATTCCGTCATTTCCAAGATTTTTGAGTTTGGAACACTTTCATTCATTGTACATACCATTGTCTGAAATATTGTAAAAGATAGAAAAGTCAAAAATAGTAAAAGACAGAAAAGGGGGCAAGTGAAGATAGAAACAAAGGCCCCATGTTCCAAAAAAAATAGTCTTTCAGAAAGCGAGCAAGTCTAAATGCCGCTACTAGTGCTTCAAAGTCTTGTTCAACTATCTAGCCTAATCATAGCTGAGCATGTTTAAATTTATTTGCTGATAAGTTAGTGAGTGCAAAGATAGTCAACATTGTGTAAGATTGACTTATCACAGAGCTTAGATTAGGGAGAGATTTTGGTTCCACATGCCTAAAACAGAACCAAAGAGAGAAGCGAGGGATAAAAAAATACATTGTACATCTTAACCCCGCTTGTCTAGTTTCCCTTTATTGCAAAATAACATTTGTGTGCAGCTTGTCTTTTATGCCGCAAATGCATGACAAATCAGACTGTCTAATCCTGATTTGATCATTTTTGAATTTCATGTTTTAGATTAGAGAACAAAATCCTGTCAAACTGCTTAATCTTGACAGCCGATCTAGCTTTAGGTAGAGTAATGAAGGAGTTCATCAGTTTAATCTGAACTCCCGACAGATATAAGAGTAGAAATAGATAGGTTCATTTTTCAAAAAGAAAAATATGCATTTTCAAAAGGCTGCTAGTTCAAATGCGCCAAAGAGAAGAAAAAATGTTAGGAAAGATAGTGGGGTACGTAGAAGTATCATTGATGTTAATCATGCTGTCATTTTTCAGAAATAGCATCAAAGAAAGGTGAATTTTGCACCAATGGATAAAGCACTGGTCTTCATAAGCCAAAGATCTGAATTCTGGACACCTCCTGACGAGGAGCTGCCCTCCCCAAATGGAGCCACTGTTAGCCATCAATATTTTTTACATGTTAGTGATGACTATATCCATAGCTGAGTTTTCTAGAAGCTGATTTCCATATGTCAATTTGTCATCTAGAAAACCCTCATAAAACTTTTTTTCGCCCTCTTACTTTTCAGTCCGCCCTTGTCAAAGTTAAAATCCATTATCACTATTTTTTCTAGTTTCAGCCCTACTGGTCTACCCATCAGCTCCAAAAGGAAAAATCCAAGTCTGTTTCAAAAGTCTCCCCTATGTTAGGAAGTGGCGCTTTAAGGCATTTTACCCTTGGCAACCATCAAAAGGCCAAAAAACCTTCATCTGCTACAGACCAATCATGACCGACCTCCCACTCTGCAAATCAAGTTGATCACAGCTCTAAGTCACGCCACTTACACACCCCTAGGTCTCAGCGCTGCATAAACCACAGTCTCAACATGATTAATAGGTGTTTCACAGTGTTTTATGGATTCTACAAAGACAGGAAATATAACTTCATCCCAGGAGAAAATTCTTGAATACACATTTAGAAGAAAAATTGCTTCTCAAATGTGAAAATGAGCCTGAGATATATCTGCAAGACAGAGAGTCATTCATCAAAACCTTGCAACTTCCTTTCAGCATGAAAATCACAGTAAGAGAAAGACACCACTGTCACAGCAAACTGGTAATTTGTCATGGCCCAGAACCTCCTTCATTTACAAGCAGAGGGTTAGGGCGCCTCCTTCATCTACAAGCAGAGGGCGCTGGCCAATATTGACTTTAAGGATTGCAAAAGCCCAGTTTTTCTCTTTACTGAACAGTGAAACAGTGACTCTAGGTTTTCTGAGTGTAAGTGATGATCATAACAGGGCTAGAGTCTGAAGTATGCAAGTTCAAGGGAAAACAGAGTTTGGTCTTGTAAAGGAAGTCATTTGAAGTTTTCAAATCATATGAATTGTTAAATCTTAGAGAGACACATCATTAGTGAAAACAATTCTGATCATAAGCAGCTTGCTATTCAACAAAACCAAATTGAGGAAATATTGACAAATCATGTCATTACACAGGCAGAAGAAAGGGTGGTTGTTTTTCAAAGGGTGCTAACCTCCATACTTACAGAGATCATCTTCAAATGATTTGTCACAAGTTGACCAAGGCAAATGGTGACTTTTTAGTTCCCCTCAGCAAAGAGCAGTACAGTGAGACAGTGACACCTTGACTAGGGTTTTTCTGAAGCACAGTAGTGATCACAGGCAGAGGTAAAAGTATTGATGTTTTCAAGTTTGTTTTCTTACCATCATATCCAAGATAAACCCTTGTCAGACAGGCTTATCAAACAATCTTCAGATACTCTGCCAAGTGAAGGGCCTCCTTCTTTCATGAGTAGATGGCCAAGGCATTGAATGTTTTTAAAGACTGATTGGTAAAAAGATGCAGTGGAAAGAGACAAAGAAGGAAAGCAAAAGTCATTACACAAGCAACAGATGGTGTTTATGTTTCAAAAGATATTGGTTTTCCTACTCATAAGAAAATGGAATACAGTCTCAGACAGGAGACTTTTTACTATTAATCAAAGCGCTGGTGCAAATCCAGCTGTTGCAAGCTGCACCTCACCACAAAGACAGATTTTTTCTTCAGATACAGTAGGTTGGCATTTTCAGTTTGTCATTAGAAAGAAGATGTCTATGAAAGCTTTGGTATCTGTGAAATAGGCCAAAAATTTGTCCACATCTTATATGCTTGCATCTTCAATACAAAGATAGGAAATGCTTAGGATCTGAAGTTTAAAAAACCCTAGGGCAACATGCAAAGCTAATCAAAGAATGGCATTATTGAGAGTATTTCCATTCATGGAACAAGTGCCTTTTGAAAATAGGTTTGTCCTAATTTGACAGTAAAATCTGAGCCTGGTTTTCCCAAGAGATACTGCAGCTAGTATATAGGGTTATAAAGTATATAGGGTTAGTAGTATATAGGGCATACTCTCATACTTTGAAGAGGTTTTCAAAACAAGTACAAAGCTGTCATTGTAAAGATCAGAGATATCACATCAGCACTGGGAGCAGAGAAAAGATTGTAAAAGCAAGCACCTTCTTAGACAAATGATGATCAAGCCTGGGTGGGTACCACTACAGTTTACACCTTAGTCAAATTTCAGTCACAGTGGGCATCATCTAGTTCCAAAAGAGCACTAAGAGCAAGATGTTAGTTTGTGTTGAAGAAAGGGAAAAGAGTCTCTGCCAAAAGGTCAAAGAATACCCCTGCAGCATGATGATCCATTTTTTCTCTAGCAAACAGGTGGAGATGTCAAGGGCGCCTCATAAATCACTGGTATATTACTAAGTGGATCTTCCAGGTTAAAAATATCACCAAAAGTGTCAAGCAGTGGACAGATCTGACCCTTGGAATGAGTCTGTTACAAAAAAGATCAATGCACTGATCAAAGGAAATGATAACTGTGTTTCAAAGAGACCTGTTCCTCCTGGTTCATTGATTTCCCCTTTCAGATATACATCACAAATGATGGGAGGCAATTCAATATTAGTTCCCAAAAGGACATTGTGAATAGGTATACAATTTTATGAATAGGCAAAGGAGTTTGTTTTGATAGACTGTCATTGTTTAGATGATTTGGAACAAACACAGTTTTTCATTATTCAAAAAGACAGAGATATCATAGGTGATACACCTACAGGCAGGGAAGTATTTTGAAAAAGAGGCGCCTTTCTCAAATCAGAAGGCCATGATCAAGTCCAAAAAGGGTCAGCAAACTTGGCATCTACAGTGGGAAAAGGGTTGAAGAAGCAAGTAAAGACCGAGGCTGTCAAAACATGTTGACAATACAAAACCTACCCTTTCAGAAACCAAGCAGTTTTCAGGTATTTTCTTGACAGTGTTAAAGTGGGGTTACTTTACATAATAAATATCACCAGCATTTTTAAACACAGTGGCAGAGATGGCATGAAGTTTATTAAGTTATTATTCAAGGTTTGAATCTCGGTGTTAAAGTTGTCACCCAAGAAACAAAACTGGCAGGAATCTCCCTTCGAACCCATGTGCATAAGTAAAACAGAGTTTGACCTTTCAAGCCATTTTTTGTTATAAAGAGGTTAATCCATGATTAACACGGTCTAAAAACATAGAAAATCTCCAATGCATGCATCGCTTATAAATCCAAGTTGCAAATACGCCGAGGGGTATTGTTGAAAAAGGTCAAAAAGGTTGTGAAAACCTTGAAAGAGCCAACCAAAAATTTCATTTTACATTTAAAAACAAAGGTGACCGTTGCAGAATTTGAAACGACATAAGAGAAAAGTCGAGGGTGAATTTGCATTTTCCAAATCACAAGTGAGTCTTCCTCTAAAGTTCTCAGCACCAAAACGAAGAAGTCTGGAACGATTTTGAGCATTTTACACACAGTTTCAAGTTTAAAACACCGCGCGACGTGCCTGGCAAACTGCGCGACGCGCCTGGAAGGAATTTTGCACAGTCAGTCAACGTATGCGCGACGCGCTTGTACACGGTGCCCGCCCGACCCGAAAGAGCCACCCGACACCGTTTTGTGCGCGACGTTATTTCTCTGCAGAGTGCTGCATAGGCTTAAACCCTCCATCACGCCTCCGAATCACTGCTGAAGGTGGCACGAGCTTCTCCAAGGATCTTCCATCGAATTCAAAGAGGTATTTTGAAATTGCCTTTGAAATTTTCGAAATTGCGAAAGTGATAAAAGGTAGTTTTTGCATAGGCATATATGTTGAAGCAACATGTTATGGTTGAGGTTCATTGAAAAAGAAGCCTTGATTGTTTGGGAATTACCACTGACCTCTGCCAGCACTTCGAATGCCTTTCAAAAAACCTGCCACCTTATCCAATGGACAGAAAACTCTGACTGTGTTTGTTGGCTCTTCATAAACATTTGAGAAACTGATTTTCACAAAGTATAGAGGAATTCTCCCAAGGAAGACTAGTATTCTAGATTAAAAGAAGTTTATACTGTTGAAAGCTACAGGGCACAGGTTACCCTACTCAACCACCAAAAAGACAGTTGTTCACTGTATACTCTGTGACTGTTTTTCTGTTCTTCAAAAGCTCATTGTCAAGTGGATTTTTAGAGGTCATAAAGGCATTCTTCCAAGGATGACTGGTATTCCATATTGAAAGAGGCCTTGATTATTTTGAAAAGAGGAAACTCTTACAGCCTCTGCTCAAGCTTTTGGAGCTCTTTAAACCCTGTTACCTCTGTTCTAATTGTGAATTTGACTGTATGCTCACACTGAAGGTTAGCTTTGTATGTGTATGATCCTGTTTGATGGAATGACATACATTTAGAAAACAGTGAAGTATAGTAGGAGAAAGGGTTCTTGATCAAACATAAATTTATAGGTTGAAGCTACAGGGGAAGGTTGCTCACACTTCTCACAAAAGGACAGTATTCACTGTGTTTGTTGGTTAACTGCCTTTTGTTTTTCAAGCTTATTGATAAGTTGATATCCATCCAAAGTAAAGGTTTTTCCTAACATAACCAGGGGTGTTACATTAGTAAGAGGTCTTGCTTATTTTTCAAAGTAAAGACTGTTGCAGGCCTTGTTGAAACTTTTTGAGGCATTTTCCAAAATTCTGTCACCTTGTTCAGAACTGTGAATTTGACTGTATACCTACACTGAGATTTGATTGCATAGCCATAAGTCTGTTGATTCATTAGCACTCCAAGAAGAGCAGGTTGTTAATGATTGAAATTCTACCTTGAGGCAAAGATACAGATGTATTGATTGACATCTAAAACTTCACAGAACAGGGTGATTTTGACTCTTCTCACAGCAATTTCCTCCTAATAGTCTGTCCTTCATTCCACTGTTTGGTCTCTTATTGAGAAATTCTGTTGGCTGAGGTACATTCAAGGTAGAAGGCTACTTTTTAAGAGAGCAGAGGTTGTGTATTATAAGAAAACTTGTTGCAACCATCCAAATCACATTGTTTCTCTGTCAAAGCAGTACATTGACACAGTTTGACTCCAAAAGGGCAGTTTACACACAGTGAGGCAGTTTGTTTCTTCAAAAGCACATTTAGGTCAAAATGCCTCCAAGGCAAGACAGCAGGAGCGGTCCGCATAAAAGATATGAGCCAATCTCTACAGAAGAGGTTAATGCTCATCCATCTGTCCTTTTCAACTTCCATGAAGTAGGTTGCCTAGATTTCTGCCAGAAGATAGAAGAGGTCAAAAGTTTTTCGCCATTAACACACTTGTGCGCCCTGAGATTCAAAGAAAAACATTTCCAAGTGGCAGGTCTTGATTTCAATATTTCTCCAAGGTATGTGTCCAAGGCCACCAAGATTCCATATCATGGCGAAAAATGGTTCAAACAGGCTCATCTTGACTTAGAAGATTACAAGCCTTTCATCAAGCCTGAACATAGAGATGCTTTCACTGCTATTTTCCCTTTTTCATATCTCCTTGACAACTATGCTCCTCTTATGAAAGTCATAATGAAATATTTCACTTGTGAAGGGAGGTTTGATCGAGTTTATGCCTACCATGTCCGATTATTGATGCATTTTACTAGAAGAAGGAAACTAAACCTCCCTTACTTTTTATTCAAGAGCATCGAGAAGATGGCATCTACTGTCCAGAAGAAGGCCCCACCTCTGCAAATACCTTCCCTTTTCCATCATTCTCTGATCAAGATTATCTTCCTACACCAGCTAGAGAAAAAAGAGGTTCCATGGGATGTATTCATTAGTCATCCAGATTTCTCTACTGTTCCTCCTGTCCATGTGTCTCCCACTCAGCCTATCCATCGCCCGGTACCTTTGTCCAGTAGGCCTACTCCTAGAAGGCTCAGAATGACTACAGGACAGCCAAGTCAACAAGAAGAAGGAGAGGGTAGTAAACAGCAGCAAGAGGAAAGGAATGAGCAGCAGCATATAGGAGATGATGAACAACAGCAGGACAGTGGTGATGAAGAACAGCAGCTTGATATGGAAGGACAGGAGCAGCAGCTTGGGCAGGAAATTGAGCCATATCTTGAGCCACAAAAAGAGCAAGAAATCCAAGCACAGCAGCAGCTTGATTTTGGCGAAGAAGGGCAGCAGTTTGAAGCACCAAATGAACAAGGCATTGATGAAGAACAGCAAGCTAATGTTGGCGAACAGGGGCAGCAAAGTAAACTGCAAGAGGAAGACATCCAGCAGCCTCAGGAAGAGCAGCAAGTTCAAGAAGATGTCAAGGGTAAATCAGTCGTGTCTCCTCCTCCCAAAAGAACCAAGCTCAGCACAGCAAGAAAGAGAGGGTCCAAGGCTGCCACTCTAACAGTGACAAAGGTTGTTCCTAGCAAAAGGAAATCGCCCAAAAGGACACCTACTAGCATGCCAAGGAGGAAAAGCGCAAGATTGGCCTTCAAAGGAAAAAGCAAAGTTGGAGAAAGTACAAAGCATGGAGGTGAATTGGTTGTCATCCCTATCCAAAGCGATGACAGTGATAATGAGGCCCGCCTTCTTGAAAACCTCCTAATTCATAAAGAGGGGCAAATTGAGACCTTAGAGGAGGATCTTCAAAGGGCAAGGAACTTCAACCACTTCTTGGAGATTCAAAACAAACAGATGAATGTTCACACAGCTGTTCATGAAGCACGGGCGATCAAATATAAGAATGAGGCAGCTAAGGCACAAGCAAGGATAGAAGAACTCATTGGTGAGTTTGATGAGGAAGAAGAGGAAGACCAGCCTAGGTGGAAGAGGCCTAGGACCATAGGGCTTAAAAGAGCCTTGGAAAAGCAGAAAGAAGAAGAACAAGCCCATCTCCAAGCCTTTCCTCTCACTGCACTCCTTGAGCAGGAAATTGAAGAAAACAAAGAGGCATGGCTTGAAAGAGCCAACAAACACTTGGAGATGAAACTTGAAAGAGAAAACAGAGATCTAGAGCTACAAAGGAAGAGGACACACCACTTTCAAAAGTTGAATTAGTTTGCCCGGCGCAAACTAAAGGCAGCCCAAGAGAAATTGAAGAAGGCAAAGGGGAAGCGCCCGGCACGGAAAGGGGAGAAAAGCATATCAGCCCTTGATATTTTGGCCTCAGCTTCGGAGCATATTGCTAGGGACCCCTGAGGGTCATGCATGCCAATTTTGGGCCCATTTCGGCAACTTTTTGTTTTTTGGCATTTTTTGGGTTTTTGGTCGAAAACTCATAATTTCGCCATTTCAGTTTGAGGATTTTTCAAGGGAGAAGGATGATACCAGTTGATGCCATAATTCTATGAGCAGGTCCCCAGCGATTTTCAGAGCATTTGGAGATCATTCACCCCCTCAAATTGGCGAAAAATGCTCACTTTTTGCACATTCTGCCCGTCATATCAGCAGTCTGCTATTTCCTGGCTTTTTACACACATGTACAGTTTTGGAGAACTTCCAGGCACTAGATTGGGGTGATTTCAGTTGCACCGGAAAGTAGACACAGAAATCTTTCCAACGAGCTATCATGAGCCTCGTTTCGACACCGGGAAGGCTGCCATTTGTCTCCAGCAAGTCAGGGGACCTTTTTCTGATGTAAATTTGAAGTATTTTTGCAATTTTTGAACCTCAAAAATCTGCTTTTTCCAAATGTGCGTTTAGCTATTTTTACACTTGGAAAATGGTGCAAAGTCAATATAATTTCCATTTTTAGCATTTTTTTAGATATTTTATGGGATATTTTGTGCCTTGGGCTTTGCAAAGCCTCAAGGACAAGCTTAGATATTTTGATTAGGCCAATGGGATAGCTAGTTGCTCCATGAGGTTTTCCTCACTCAAGCCTATTTATTCCACAAGGCTTCATTGTAAAACAAGGCTGAACTTGAGAGAAGAATCAATATATTGGTCATATGAGCTTTGAAGAACATACTTGTGTTATGATTTTGGACTGCCTCTTGGATGCTTTTTATGAATGATGAAGGGTTGTTGATGGATTCCATGACATGGTAGAATGGTATAGTGTTTCTTGCTTTGTTGTTGTCTTCTATTTTTCATTCATGATACATACTTCTTGCTGCTATAGATCAGTAGAGATTAGTTTTGAGATATGCCCATGGAGGCACCTCAAAGTTCCTAAATCTTCATAGCTTTATGTTTTCTTCTTCCTTAGTTATACTAAAGAATTCTTAACTGCTCTTTAGTAACTTAAGGTATTGTTGCTAGTTTTATTCATAAGTTCTATGCATGTTGAGTAGGATGTATGGTGTGCCCTGCGTACCTATGATTGTCCATAGTTCTGTCCATAAAACTATCTCTTTGACTGATTAGCTTATCATCTTGTTGAACCAAGGAGGCCTAGTCCCGATCTAGCCCTTTGCCTAAAACTATGAAAGCTTGTTTGTCCAAGTGCCCAATAACTTAAAGACTGTGTTTAGGCGTTCTAGCATAGTTTATTGAGCTGTTAGTCTGTCTTATGTGTTTTCCCCAAAGTCTGATAGCCATTTCCCGAAGTTAGAAGGTCTTATACTTCTATGCATGGCTGGAATGTTTGATTTTTATGTATTAATTAGCTCATAGTTACATTTAGCATGATTAATGGCTTGCTATAACATGTTTATGTCTGCTATCAACTAGTTACACTTGAAATCCCTTGTCTTTCACAAGCTTGATGTTCATTTACTCCATTTTTCCCAAAGATCCCTTCTACCGTGAATCAAATCGGCCCTACAGCAGCCTTACATCATCATCTGATAGATTCCTTGACCTTTTTGACCCCATAGCCCAGTTTATCTACATCTTGTTATCCAGTTTATATCTTTGATCAGTTTTATCCCTCACAAACTTAAAAAACCAAAAAAACTCACTTCATAACTAGCCTAATATCAGAACACCATAAGCAAACACACCGACATCTTTTACACATATAGAGAGAGCCCTCTCTGAGTCCAGGAAGGCTAGGTCCTTGGGCTCCAAAGCTTGGTTTGATGTTACATCATCATTTGGCTCGCCAATCGGCCAAATCACGGGACCCTAACATAAGGGATGATGAATCATTGTTCATGATTGTAGGAACATCTTGAGGAATTTCTTCTGTTCCTTGATTGATTTCTTCCTCAATTGATTCATCTAGGTTGTTATGATAATTGTCTTATGTATGAAATTCATGAATGGCTGCTACGAGATCCTCAGGCTGCCAATTTCCTAAATCTTCATAAATTCCTGCAAGGTATTCTATGAGGCCCTTATATTGATTACAACAACTTCCCTCTAATAATAGATACGGGGATTTTTCCTTGTAATGATCATAAAATACTATGTGGAGGTCTCCTAGAGAAAACAAACTACCAGTCCTTAACCATTCATACCATTCCCTTGCTTCTCCTTCTAATGTGAACATAAACATTTTCATAAGGCAGTCTTCATGCCATTCCACTTTCAACATCCATACATGTATATGAAATTTGATGAGATGTAATAAAGGGTCATCAAACTTTTCACCTTGAAAAACAGGTAGGTTTTCATCCCAATTCACCTAGGGCATCTTATGTGGAAACCCAGGGATATGATCTCTACTCATTGGGGCATATCTTTGTTGTATCCTTGGAATCATGTTTGTAAATTAGGAAAGAGGTCACTGTGTCTATTCAAGCAGTTTAGAGTCTTCTACCAGTGGAGTCATTTGGTCTTCTGCAAGTTGTGGAGTTGCTAGGTGGATGATTTAAATTTTGCTGTCCACCAAAAATATGATTAGGATTTCTCAATGCATTCCTAAATGGAGTCTACAAAGACTAAAGGGGTAATAGGCCTATTGGAGGCTAGTGGAGTCACCAGGTGGAAATTTTTAGCTCTTTTGGAGGTAAAATGTTTTATGGTCCACCACCATTTATTGATTTACATACCAATCTAAAAATGTTTTGGGTCTTCTGAGGTCTTTAAGGATGTATACGATGTAATTTACTCAGAACTCCCCAACGGAGTCGCCATTATGTTGGGGTTCATGTTTTTTGGCCAGATTGGCAAGACCAAAAGGCAAGACAACAAAAAACCACTTTCGGATCCTAGGATCTAGCCCTCCTGGATCCAGAGAGGGATCTCTCTATTTATGATTTTAACAATATGATCTTTAAGGCTTTTGAATGTGATTTTAGGCTAGTTATGAAGAACAAGGTTTGTTGTTTGGTTTTGGTTGGGAAAGGATATGATGAAGGTGAAGGAAGTCTAAATTAAGGGTGAAGGTGTAAGTAGGTGAAAGAATGGTTCAACTAATAAGATAGGCAAGGAGCAGCTTCAATCCATTGGGCTATGGAGTCATATGAGGATTTAATTGAAATAGCAAGGTTCAAGAGTGGTCCATGGGGCAAGTCATCTATGTCAAAGGATCTCTTTAAGTTGATTTTATGGAATGAAACAATAAGAAATGGAGTGAGCGAAATCAAACAGATGAAAAAACAAAGAGCAGCCTAAGATCAAGTAAGTACTTTGAAACTATCCTGCTTTTGGCATGCACTAAGGAAAGACATAAAAGCAATCTAAGATCAGGTAAGTACTTTTAAACTAGCCTGATTTTGATGTGCTTTCAATAGAAAACATTTAAAACACTTGTAATAGCTTAATAACAAGTAAAGACTTTTAACTTAGCCTGCTTTCAGCATATTCAAAAGGAAAACATTCATGATAAACATAAAAAGTAGTCTAATATCAGGTAAGTACTTTGAAACGAGCCTGATTTCAACATACTCTTAAGATAAATTTTCAAACCAACTATTGGAGAAAATACTAGAGGAAAGGGCTAACCATAGAATTACCTAGCTCAGGTTTAATTAGAAAACTTATCAAGAACATTCAAAGAAAGTATCTCAAGTTGTACTCAGGAAATATGGGCTTACCAACACTTCACTGGTTATACTCTATTGAATTACCTTCAAATAAACAATTAGCAAAAAACATAAAGGATAAATATTTTCAGTGAGATTTAGGGTACTTCAGGAGTAAATCATAATCTATATTTACTGTTCTTTATCAAATAAAAGTGGACAGAATGGAAACATAAAGAAAAATAAAAATTACAGTGAGAAACACATTACCATTGACATAGACCAGGATCCCATAAATCAACTATTTGTATTTTATGTTCAAACCAGTTACAATCATCAATTCCAGTAGGTTTCTAGAGCTTCAAACTTCTCATCTCAGCTTATGTATCTTCAATTACAAACAGGGCTACAACAGCTTTAGAAAACTATTTACATGCAATAGATATCCAAAGACCAACCACTATATTGTCTTCTACAATAGTATTTATAGAAGAATGAGGAGGTGGAGTGTAAGAAGAGTCTAACTATCCAATTAATACAAGTTAATGCTTCTCTGCCTCTGTGGGGCTCAATAGAGGAGATCTCTGATGTTTTCCATGTATTAATTGGTTTTCATTTATTTTTTAGCTACTTGGTAGATTTTGTTGACTTTAAAACTCTTTTGGTAGGCTGGAAATAACTCTGGTGGCTTTAAACAAAATATCACTGACTAAGGCAATTACTATGCCTTTTTTTGATTTATTAAGGCTGTAGGTTGCACTTCTGATAGCTAAAAGGATACTTTAGCCTCTGATGTGGTAGTGGAGGCTTCCTTCGACTGATATAACTCTTTGTTTTTATAAACAAGGTGATTTATCCTCTGATCTGTGTTTAGGCTTAATTAAGCCTTGATCTTTATCTTCGGGTCTTCATTATTTGATACAATTTACTACTTTGTTTCACTGGCACAGGTGGCTTTCTTTCAGTTGAAAGGTTTCATCCAAGATCAAGGGTCGCGATCCACTGATACCATGAATTTTGAAACCCTACTGGTTCCTTTTGCTCATTGACATGAGTCAAAAAATCATCATTCTGGACTGAACTAGTCACCTATCTTTGATTGTGGAAATACACGGATTAACCACCATTAGAACCCTGCAAAACACAAAAAATTATTAAGAAATCCTACAGATATGGTTTAACTGCGTTTAGAGGTTTGGCGAAGGTGGTTTGGGCGATCAAGGATGGAGAAATGCAGTGGGGGGGGATGAAATCCTAGCAGAAACAACTAATCAGGCTCAGATTTGAATTATGGCACGAATATGAAGAAAGATGGTTTTGGAAAACCAGCAGCAGTTTTCGCATAGCATTTGGGGGGTAGGCGGTATTTAGCTTGAGGAACGCGATACGACTAAGTGATCAACGCGTGGCAAATGAAAACCACTTTTATTGCGTGGAAGTAGCACACTGTGGAAAGGGGCAAAAAATTATGCGATATGGATTCTGGTCCTTTGGATGATTGGTGAGAGATCGGACAGTGTGGATAGCACGCGATCGGTCCAAAGATGTGCAGAGGATGTATGGTGGGAATGACATTTTTTTTGTTGTGTAGTGGAGGGATTAAGAAGCAGGGTGGAAAGTTAGTCTTTATCGGGTTAAATCCCGATCGCAGGATCTGATGATTGGGCGATGGGGATTTAAAGAGGAGACGATAAGTAATGGCAGGGTAGAAATATGAGAGAAGGGAGGGCTTACCTTTATATAAAGGGCGGAAAGGTTTTTACTTAGGAAAAGGGGTTTTATAAGATCGACAGGAAGGATCAATGGGAGCCGTTGGATCATGAGGATCGACGGTCGAGATCTGTCGATGCAGGAGAATGAGAAGGGTGGGGTTTAAAAAGCAGAAGTAATGTGGGCCATCAGATTTGAGAATATCATTGGCGGAGATTGCATCATAGAATCGCGCAGGACGTGAATGGTGCAAGGGTAGGGGAGAGAGGCAATGATGCAAAATAGCGTGGATCGTCTAATCAAACTTGATCGATGGTGGAGATTAAATTGGAGGTCGGGATGGTGGAGGATCACATGATGGATGGGCGCGATGTGATGAAGTGCGAACCATCGGATCTGGTGGAATGAACGGCTGAGATTACATCGCATCGAAGAGAAGAAAAGAGGCCAAAGCACGGGGTCTTTGAGTTTGTGATGTGTGATTAAGCGCTGGCCATTGGATCGGTATGAGAGATCAACGGTTAGGATTAAATCAACAGGTGTGATGACAGAGGGCTATGGGCGGAGGGCGATGAGATATTAGCCGTCGGTTCTTGTGGATTGGTGAGATTAAATACGGGATCGACATGGGAGGAGGAAAGGGAAAGGATAAGGGAATTTTCAATTGCCAATTGTGATGGGCGTGGAGCGATGAGGCTTAGTGCTCGGTCGCGGCTCTGGGTCACATAAGGGAAAGGGGCTAGGGCTTAAGGCTGAAAGGGGCTTTAAGGCCTTACAGAAAAAATGAAGGTTTTTAGGATTTTTGAAGGGTTTTTTTGAGGAATTTGGAGGTTCCGATAGGGGTAAAAACGAGGTTTTAAACCTTATAAAGGGATTCCACAAGGCTTTAAAAGGGAATTTTAGGGAATGACAGGTAAATAAAAGGGTTTATGGATGAAATGGAGAAGGAAATGGAGAAGTGTAATGATGAAAAATGGAGGTTTTAAGCAGTCTTTCTCTTAGTAAACAGTAGGTACTTTAGGATTAATAGTGAAACAGCAGTGAAGATTAACTCAAAGGGTAATTATCATCATAAGGCTTCAATCACTCACAATTTGGACATGAATTGTTTCTTGAAAGCTAAAAAATATTCAGCCACCATTTGATATGACAAATGTTTGTAGGTGGCTAACAGATATATTGGACGAAATCAAATTGAATTCTAGAGAATACTGTGAATTCATTTATGATAATTATTTTGACATCAAGGATGCTGATTTCTATTCTTCTCAAGAGAATCCTCATGATAAAATTCAAATAACATATGTGAATGAACAACATTTCAATTTAGAAATTATTCCAACCAATCCTCATTTTAGAGCAACAAATTATCTTCATGATTTCACCTTTCAAGAAAACATTCCAATTTATGATTCATATCATGATCAAACTCCCATTCTTGCTCATAATCATAATTCTCTTTCTAATTCACAAGTTGGAATTGATAATTATTCAAATTCCATTATTGTCGCCAATCCTTGTGAAAAAAAAAATATTTCAAAACAATCCCAATTGTGTTGTACCATTAGTTGTACCAGTATGGATTTCATTTTATTTTTTCTTTCATACTTATTTTGTTCAAATTTAGATTTGTTTTCTAATTTTATTTTTCAAATTTTTGGCACTCTACACTGGCATATTGAGCACTTTAATAGTGAACACTCAATTGATGCATTGCCCTATTGGGAAATTGAAGTTTCATATTATAATCATGAACATCAAAAGTTATTAATATTTCAATTTCAATCAATGCTAATGTTTTATCAAAAGCTTCTATCTTCCCAAATGCAGTGTCAACAAGAGAATTTATTTTTACAATCTGGCCAACAATCTAATCCAATTGATAATTTTCCATCTTATTTGACAAATTTCCCTCCATTTTTCATTAGGCTATTTGAAAATTGTTTGGAAAGTTTTCCTTCATGGAAAATTGTTAATAGTTTAACACTTACACATAACGCTAACAATTTTTTCAGGCCTTTGAATTTAAAAGCTTATATCCACAATTTGGCCTGTCATCTCCTCTTTTAAACATTTTCCAATCATTAATGGAAACCCATCCATATTTTTATGATCCAATTGGAATTCATTTGGAAAAGACATTTCAAAGGAAGGTGATTGTAAATAAGTCGCTAACAATAACTGTAAATTCTACTTACAAATTTATTTTTCTTAGTTTAATTATATTTGTATTTTATTACTAACATTTGAACTCTGTATATATGAAGGAATTAAAATGAGAGAATGGTTACACTGGAAATATGACATACCTAGTCATTTTCATGTATATGGTTAGAATAGAAGTAGAATTAATTTAGTTAGTTTGTTTTATGTAGTTAGTTTATTCTTAATAGTTATGCAGATAAAAAAATAAAATAATAATAATAATAAAACGAGCAATCAACCCTTCTCATATCATATACATGTTCAGGGAAATATTTTCCTCTTATCAAAAAATTTCTAATTCTTGCTCCCCTTTTTTTTAAATCAAAATTTATTGCAGCAATATCTCTACTCTGCCTATTTTGAATAATATCTTGACTAAATTCAATTGAGGTTGCACTTGGCACCAATCACCTCAAAGCCACTTTTCTCCATTTCGAAATGTCCTTATATGATTTTCTTCTAAAATTTATTTGTTAAAGATTTTGAGGATATAAAAGCTTCATGATCTCATTATCCCATGAAATGTATGACTATCTATTATAATCTTAATTCCAAGTTAATCATCATTATTCAGTCTAACCTATTGCTGTAATCACATGAAGTTCATATTATCTTCTTCGAAATTTGTTAAAATGACCTTAAGGGTGTCCATTTTTCTGTGTGCACACATTCAAATCTGTGTTGATATTTTTCCACAATTACTGGCTTCATCCCATTCTAATATTTAGTCTATTATCTAATGCTGCAATGTGCATCATATATTTTGATGCGGGGAGCATGGAATTGGCAATGTGGAGGTTTGTTCACATGTTGTGGCTAAACAGAGTGAAATTCATTGAATGTTTGGTCAAATTCAGTTTTACCGAGGAGGTTGGACTTCTCAAATAGTTGTTATAATTTATTACTGTAATAAGTGAGACTGTCTTATTTTAGATTAGAGATAGAATTGTTAATACAGGTGTACATGAGAGTTAAGAGATGGAGGATTACTGTTAGAATTCTAGAAATAGAAGATTTTTGTTAAGATCTTTAGGAAAAAATAGGAGATTGTTGTTAGCTATTATTAGAAGAATTAATGAAAATAATAAAAAGGAAAAAAATGTGATGAGCGAGTAGAATTAGTAAGGCTTGGAGTGGAGCGAAAGCTCAGAGTGTGGGATATTGTGTTTTTGTAACAGTGTGTAACAGTGGTCATTTTCTTGGGCAATTTGACCAAGGCGAGGCTCTGTTTCATTTTTCTGAATATTATAAATGAAATTATGTTTTGTGCATAATAGAATGACAAATTGTGGAGACTTGAGCATTGTTGGTCTGTGTAATTGATAGAAATGGTGTGCGGCCTCTGTTTTTTTTAATTTCAGTTGTAAGAAATCCTGTGTTGCTGTAAATCGGGCAATAGACTGAGACTGCGAGCTAAAAAAGCCCTTAATACAGAGAATTGGTGTAAAAATGACTTTGCAAAACTTTTGAGTAGACTTGAATTAATATATATATATTTGTTTTGAAATTCGTCGGGTCCGTCAACTTATCGCATCGGAGCAGAGAGAAGTGTTCCATACCATGTCATATAACGATGGAACCGGATGCGAAAATATTATAAAGATTGTTTGAAATGGTATCGGGTCCGGTGAATATCGCAATACTTAGGAGGAAGCGACATTGAAATATCGCGACTTGCGATCTCCGATTAATATCTTATCGGAGTTGTGGAAAAATCCGACAAGTTGTAGTATCCAAACTTGCAACTGCCGATTGGCATCGTATCGGAGCTGTTGCTAAACAATAAAAGTGGTGGCACATTGTCAATTGCGATTTGCGAATTGATTTGAACCGTTGGATCATTCAAATATGGGGTTGTAGCAATATATATATAAAATTGTTATAAAAGGCGTTGTTTCAAATGATTTTGAATAGATCAAAAGTGTATATCGGGATCGGAAGAATTAATAGAATATTTTTGAGTTTATAAAAAAAGTTTTGGTTCTGATAGGAATAAGGATTGAGCGAAGAGTTGAAAAGGTCCAATCATAGATTAATTTTTAAATCCATTGCTACCGCTGCACCAATTTTTGGTATCAGAGCAGAAGATAGGGGTATTTGCAGCGAAAATTCCACCAAGAAGAGGAATTGGTCGAGGGAGACCAGAACCAAATGCAGTTTTGTTGGAAGAAGTGCGAAATTTGCGTGCATGAATGGAGACAATGGAGACAACCCAAATAAGAGCGCCTGATGATGGAACTGAAATTTCTTCAGAAGAATCTGATGCAGATGTGGAAGTAGAAGAAGACAATGAAAATGTCAAATTCATCAAGATGCTGGCAAAATTTGGAAGCAAACCCAAGATGGAGATTCCTATGTATGAAGGGAGTTTGAATGCGGAGGAGCTTATGGATTGGATCAGATCCATAGATCAGTACTTTGACTATGAAGAGGTTGAGGAGAATAAGAGGGTGAAGTTTGCAGTCACTAGATTAAAAGGTAATGCAACCATCTGGTGGGACGAGGTACAGACATCAAGAACGAGAAAAGGGAAATCTAAGATCAAGCAATGGGATAAAATGGTAAGTAAAATGAAAGCCAAGTTTTTGCCTAAAGACTATCATTTGAATATTTTTAAGCAAATGCAAAATCTGAAGCAGAAAGGAATGTCTGTTAAGGAGTACACAGAAGAATTTTATAGATTGAGTATCAGAACAGGGCATGTAGAAGATGATTTGGAGAAAATAGCTAGATATGTAAATCGGCTAAGGTATGAAATACAAGATGAGATTAGCCTGTTAAGTCTGAAAACTGTTGAGGATGCCTATCAAGCAAGTCTGAAGGCAGAGGAGAAAATGTTGAGGAGACAGAGTCAAAGGAACAGAGGAAAGAGCTCAGTGAAAGGTAGAGGAGCTGCCAGATCTAGAGGAACACAACATCAGCATGAAACAGGAAGTTCAAGTGGCAGATCACCACAGATGGGTGAATCTAGTAGAGGAAGATTCGCGCCCAGAGGAAGAGGGCAAGGAAGAGATGTTAGGTGTTATACCTGTGGAGAATGGGGACACATGTCGAGGGACTGTCCTCATAACAAATCAACAAGCCAGAGGGGTGCAAATGTAACTGAGGCAAAGCCAGAACCACCTCGACTTGTGGAGAAAGAGGAACCACCTGAAGAAGGTGAATCACTACTGCTTAGAAGAACTTTGCTTAGATCAGAAAAGGAGGCTGGAGAACCTGTGCAAAGGAAAAATTTGTTCAGAACTACATGTAAATCAAAGGGTAAGTGCTGTAAGGTTATAATTGATAGTGGAAGTACTGACAATATTGTGTCCACAAAGATGGTGGAAAAACTTGGGTTAGCAAGGACGGCGCATCCTGCACCTTACAAAGTATCTTGGCTACAGAAGGGTCATCAAGTTATCGTGACAGAGCAATGTAATGTGGAAATGCAGATCGACACATATAAAGACGTGATCTTATGTGACATAATGCCCATGGATGTATGTCATGTATTATTGGGGAGACCATGGCAATTTGATCGGAAAGCGATTCATGATGGGAGAAGGAACACGTATACCATAGAGAAGGACAGAATTAAACACACATTGCTGCCAGTGAAGAATGATGTGGATAAAGGACTGCCTGAAAATAGTATTATGTTGATAAGTGGCAAAGAATTGTTACAGGAGGTCGATAAAAGCGAGGAGGTGCATTTTGCTATTGTAGGGAGGCCCAAGGTAATCTTAACCTCCACGAATTTAAATGATTTGCCTGAAGAAATTCAAGCTGTGTTAAATAATTTCATAGATATCATTGTGGATGAATTACCGAATGAATTACCATCGATTAGAAGTGTTAGCCACCATATCGACTTAATACTAGGAGCGAGTCTACCTAATAAAGCTGCGTATAGACTAACTCCCCAGGAAAACACAGAGATTGCAAAGCAAGTACAGGAGCTGATGAACAAGGGGCTGATTCGAGAAAGTCTGAGCCCGTGTGCTGTGCCAACGGTACTTAGTCCGAAGAAGGGAGGAGAATGGCGCATGTGCACCGATTCCAGAGCTACAACAAAATAACAGTCAGGTACAGATTTCCTTTTCCCAGAATGGATGATTTAATGGACTGTTTAAGTGGATCCAGGTACTTTACTAAGATATATTTGAAAAGTGGGTATCATCAGAACAGAATTCAGGAAGGCGATGAATGAAAAACGACCTTCAAAACAAATAGTGGACTGTATGAGTGGTTAGTGATGCCTTTTGGGCTCACTAATGCACCCAGTACATTCATGAGACTAATGAACGAAGTCTTGAAAGAGTATATAGGTAAATTTGTCGTTGTTTACCTTGATGATATTCTGGTTTTTAGCAAAAGTAAAGAGGAGCATTTGGAACATCTGAAATTAGTCCTGAAAACTCTACAGAAAGAAAAACTACTAATCAATTTGAAGAAATGTAGTTTCATGAAAGAGGAGTTGGTATACTTGGGATTTTTGATTTCCAAAGAAGGGTTGAAAATGGATCCAGAGAAGGTACAAGCAATCAGGAACTGGCCTACTCCCAAAAGTGTATTTGAGGTAAGAAGTTTCCATGGACTTGCTAGTTTTTACAGAAAGTTTATAAAAGGGTTTAGTCAAATTTGTGCACCAATCCTTGAGACAATCAAGGAGGTCAACCAACCATTTTGATGGACAGAGGCAGCGGACAGGAACTTTAATCTGCTGAAGAAGAATATAACAGAAAAGCCAATTCTAGCATTACCAGATTTCGAGAAAGTCTTTCAAGTAGAAACTGATGCAAGTGGAGAAGCAGTTGGTGCGGTACTGAGTTAAGAGCAAAGACCGATAGCATATTTTAGCGAGAAATTAAATGCTGTGAAAAAGAAATATTCTTCCTATGACAAGGAGTTTTACACTATTGTGCAGGCATTGAAAAAGTGGAGGCATTACTTACTGCCAAAGGAATTCATCTTATATTCAGATAATCACAATTTGCAGTTTATTAATAATCAGCCAAAGCTAAATCAGAAGCATGCCAAATGGGTGGAATTTCTGCAAAGTTTCACTTTTGTAATAAAGCATAAAAGTGGTAAGTCTAATAAAGTGGCAGATGCATTAAGCAGGGTAAGTTTTCTTTTGCAAGAATTTAAAGTGGGTGTTGTAGGTTTTGATGAAATGATAGAAATGTATAAGGATGATGAGGATTTTAAAGACATCTACACAACAGTGCAGAATCCGGTGAGCCATAACAGAAGTCAATGGATGGATTACTTTATTCAAGGAGGCCTGTTATTTAAAAGCAACAAATTATGTATTCCTAAATGTTCCATGAGAGAGAACATCATTAAATAGAAGCACAGTGGAGGATTGTCTGGTCATTTTGGACAAGATAAAACTTTCTCTTAGGTGAATGCTTTTTATTATTGGCCTAAAATGCAAACTGATGTTAAAAATTTTGTTGAGAAATGCAGGGTATGTCAGTATGCCAAAGGAAGGAGTCAAAATACCGGTCTATATCAGCCATTGCCCATACCAGATCGACCATGGGATGCAGTGAGTATGGACTTTGTTCTGGGTTTACCAAAAACTCAGAGAGGAAATGATTCTATTTATGTTGTAGTAGACAGATTTTCTAAAATGGCCCATTTTATTGCTTGTAAGAAGACTCATGATGCAACCTACATAGCAAATTTATTCTTTTCAGAGATTGTAAGATTGCATGGTTTACCTGTAAGTATTGTATCAGATCGAGATACTAAATTTGTAGGGCATTTCTGGAGAACACTTTGGAAGAAACTGGGGACTAAACTCAGTTTTAGTTCAGCATACCATCCTCAGACAGATGGACAAACTGAAGTAGTGAACAGGAGCTTGGGAAATATATTAAGAAGTTTGGTACATCAGAATCCCAAACAGTGGGATTTGGCATTAGCTCAAGCTGAATTCGCTTACAATGATACACCAAACCGAAGCACTGGAATGAGTCCATTTCAGATTGTCTTTGGAATGCATCCGAGAGGAGTATATGAACTTAGGGACTTGGGAAAACAGGAAGCCAGGAGTGCAAGTGCTGAAGATTTTGTTGAACAAATGCAGAGGCTGCAGGAAGAAGTCAAAGGTAAATTGCAGGAAAGAAGCAGTAGATACAAACAGAGAGCATATCTGAAAAGAAGAGAAAAAGAGTTTCAAGTAGGAGATTTAGTCATGGCATATTTGAGAAAAGAAAGATTTCCTACAAAAACTTATAAAAAACTGAAAATGAAGAAGATAGGACCTTGTAAAATCAAAAAGGAGGTACAGCCAGTAAATACACGATCGCCTTATCGGAAGGGATCGGAATATCCTGTAGAAATTTGAATAATAGATGAATTATTCACTGAGATTATCCTGATTACACACTATTTAAGCTTCATGCATAATACATAACCTCTTCTAAAATTGATCATCAATTTGCGGAAATAGAAGCAGTCGCATGCGCACATTAAAACATAATCAAGCACACATATAACACAGTATGTAATGGGGAAAGCTTACAGCTGAAAACCCCCAACTATCTGTATATTATAATGATAGAGAACATGTAACAATACATAACACAAAGCTCTCACAGCTCTCAGCAGTATCTCACATGCTACACACAAACTAGCACGGAAGATGAACAAGTCACAGGTTCAAATCTCCTCCACAAGTCTGCCTGCCTCTACTGTGCAATCCAAGATGAGAATGAATGAGATCCAAGTTTGAATCCCCTTGGCTTGTACTACGCAATCCTCATTGGCAATCTCAATCAATGTGTGTGCAAATCTCATGCACAGCTATAGTCACAACTGATAGTAGACTCACCCTTTCACCCACCTCTAACACTGGTCTCCACTGAACTGTCCATGCATTTCAGTTAACTGATGTGTTCTTTAGTTGATTTATGAGTTAATAATTAGTGAATTAATTAACAATTAATTCACACCACTCATCACTAGTGTATTTATCAGTTAGACTAAATACAACTAGTTCAACTAAGTTAAACCGAACACAACTCCACCAACTGTCTCATCAACTCCACCAAACTCTGCCACATGAGTTCTAACTGAAGTCAACCATGAAATAACTCAACTAACCCTTAGGAAAAGCGTATTTCCTTCTGTCAGCTGCATGTGCCACATCCAAGCATCAAACTGAAGTGCTCCAAGAGGATAAGATAATGTTTATAGTCTAAATATTATTAAGGGTTAATAATATTTAACTGTTCTATTTTTAGCCCAGCAGTCTAAAAATAGAAACCGCCCAATGTCTAAAAATAGAGGTCCATCTATTTTTACCAACTCGACCAATCATCCATAAATAGCATCCTGAAACTCATAGACCATGATCCATATGTCTAAAAATAGACATAGTCTAAAAATAGACTTTGCGCCAAAAATAGCCTGCGGGCCCACTTAGTGAAGGCGACTTCATTTCACTAAGCTCCATCATCTTGTTGCATTTTCAACACTCCCTCTCAACAAGATATGGATTATCTGCAACCCCTATCCTGCCTCTGTGGAATTCGAATTTGCTCCTAGTGAGCGCCTTCGTCAAGATGTCAGCATCCTGATCCTCCGTGGGAATATATGAAAGTAACATGATTCTCCGCTGCACACAATCTCTGATATGATGGTACCCGATGTCGATGTGTTTGGATCTATCATGAAATACTGGATTAGCCGAGAGTTTAATGCAACTCTGGTTATCACAATAAATCACAGTAGGCTCCAAGTGTGACCCGAACAACCCGACCAGGATCTTCCTCATCCATATGGCCTTGCATGCAGCCAAGCTTGCTGCCATATACTCAGCCTCTGCTGAACTGAGTGCCACGGATCTCTGCTTCCTGCTGTACCAAGAAACTGCTGTCGACCCGATACTAAAGATCCCTCCAGATGTGCTCTTTCTGTCCATTGGGCTCCCTGCCCAATCTGCATCCGTGAAGCCATGTAGCTTCACCTCATCCTCCTGTCTGTACCACAAGCCATATCCTGATGTGCCTCTAAGATAACGCAATACATGCTTGCCTGCCTTCCAGAAGAGCTTGGTAGGCTTAACCATATCTTGTGAAAGCTGGTTAACAGCATAGCATATATCGGGTCGTGTATTGACCAGATACATAAGCGACCCCACCAACCGTCGATAAACAGTGGCATCCACTACCTCCGCTGAAGTAGCATCCTCCTTCCTCCAACCACCAGGAAGAGGAGTATCAACAGGCTTGCAGCCATGCATGTTGAACTTCTCCAGTATCTCCCGAGCATAATTACCCTGAGAAACAAACAGTCCATCACTGCGCTGCCAAATTTCCAATGAAATAATGAAGGAGGCTCAAGTCCTTCATCTCAAACTCTCTGCAAGATCCTCTTTCCTCCTCAGATGAAATTATCAATAGCTCATCAATTGTCAAAATCGCATCATCTACATACAAGATAAATGATCAACAACTTACCCTCCACCACAATCTGGTACAGGTTAGGATCCGCCTCACTCTTGGAGAATCCAAGTCCGGTGAAATAACTGTCTATCTGTGTGTACCAAGCACGAGGTGCTTGTTTCAACCCATATAGTGCTCTCTTGAGTCTGCATACATGCGACTCACTGCTGAAGATTTCGAAACCTTCGGGCTGCTCTATGTACACCTCCTCCTCAATGACTCCGTTGAGGAACGCAGTCTTCACATCCATCTGATGGATGTGCCACCCCATCTGCGCTGAGAGAGCTAGGATTGTCCGTATGGAAGAGTACCTTGCGACAGGTGCAAAGGTCTCCTCATAATTGATCCCCTCGATCTGTGATAAGCCACGGGCAACAAATCTTGCCTTGTACTTCTCCACATTCCCGTCAGCCGCCTGCTTCACTTTGTAGATCCATCGTGAACCCACCACTGATTTCCCTTCCGGTCGCGGGACAATCTCCCATGCACTGTTTCTGACAATCGAATCATACTCTTCCACCATGGCATCTACCCATGTGGGGTCCTCCACAGCTTCCTCGAAAGAGGATGGCTCTGTCATGATACACTTTCTCATAAGAGCCATGTATCCAGTATACCGATCAGGTGACTGTCTCTGTCTGCGCTGTGATGTAGGTGCTCCTACAACCTTCTCTGCATCTTGAGCCAGTCGCTCAGCTTCTGTAGTGCACTTCCGCCCTCTGATGGTTGGCGTTGCATGAGTGGTCTCTTCCACTCCATGAACTTATTCTTGTGGCTGATCCACATCCTTAGAACGTTAGCCTCATCTCGCATGCAACTGTGGCTCTCTCTGCTTTAACACTCGCATGGCTTCCTCCCCGAAATTTGATATCCCATCGCACAAAAAGTCTTGCGATTGTCTCGGAAATGCACACTGATAGTTGTGGGGCACTTGTTGTACCCCCACAATATCCCAACCCTCACTAGCTGTCTGCCTCTTCCCCCGGCATCCTTCACATGCATGTAGACAGTGAACCAAAAATCCTTAAATGGAAAACATCAAGCCTCTTTCCGTAATACACCTCCTCCTGTACCAAGATTCTGTGAGGACAATCTGCTTCGCACATATACTACAAAGATTGCATGCCTCCGCCCACAAGTTAAGGGGTAGGCCCTGATCATGCAACATCGCCCGTGCAGCACCCATGATCGTTCTGTTCTTCCGCTCAGCAACCCCGTTCTGCTGTGGGTTATGAGGTGCTATGAGCTCTCTCCGAATTCCTTCTGCGCTGCAAAAGTCCTTTAATTCCGCAGAGATGAATTCACCCCCATTTTCGCTCTTAAGAGCCTTCACATGCTCGACTCCTTCTCAAAGACTCTCGAACTCACAAACTTTGAGTATGTCTCGCCTTTCCTCCTTCTTCTGCATGAAGAAGATCCAGCACTTTCGAGAGAAATCATCAACAAAGATTACATAATACCTGTGCTTTGCTGTCGAAGCAACTGAGAAAGGACCACACACGTCTGTGTGAACTCTCTCAAGGATCGTCGTGGCGCGACTATCCTTCTCGTGAAAGGTGGCTTTCACATACTTCCCTAAAGTACACCCCTTGCACTGATCTGACTGCACAAGAGTGCCCTTAGGAAGCCCAGTAGAAATCTGCTGCAGTATCTTCAAAGCTCCATGGTGAAGGTGGCCCAATCTCCGGTGCCACAGCTCGCCATCATCCCGGCTCACCACTCCTTCCGCCTTGCATGCCATTGCTGCGCAGCCATCTACTTGCAACTGATAAAGGTTCTTGACTCAAACCCCTATCTTCCGAGTTTCTCCAGTTGTCTTACTGCGCAGGAAAGCCTTTCCTTCGCTGAAGACAACATCGTACCCTTTGTCTTCTAACATCGCCACAAAGATCAGATTCTTCTTCAATCCTGGAACATGCATCACATCCTTCAATACGATGGGTTTACTAGACTCCCTCTTAAAGGAAATGGTACCGATACCGGTCACACTGTATCTACCATCATCGCCCATCTCGATGTGCACTCCAAGATCTTTCTCATCCAGATCTGAAAACAGATCTCGATCTCCAGTCATGTGAAAAGACGCACCACTGTCCAAGAACCATAATGATCCCATCACACTTGAGACCAAGCATGCGATCAGCGAAAAATCCAGCTCAAACTGCGAGGCTAAGGCCTCTCCCGCTGCAGATCCAGCAGCTTGCTTATTTTTCTTCTTCTGCGAACAATTTGTGGCATAATGTTCGTGTTGGTGACAGTGAAAGCACTTCACCTTGGACATGTCCTGCTTCTTGCCTTTCGCACCGGAATGAGAAGCTTTCTTGCTCTTCCCCTTCTTTTCTTTGGCAACCAAAGCGCAATTTTCTTCATCAGATGCCTTTGATGAAGATCCGTCCCTCGTACTCCGCCTTATCTCCTCTTGCACAAGATCCGACCAAAGTCGCTCCCATCCTGGCAATTTCTCCCGACCATTGATAGAATCCTGATAGGCATGCCAACTCTTCGGAAGACCAAGGAGAGCCAAGCTCACCAATTCCTCATCATCAACAGTCACCCCCACACTTCCCAGCTCATCCCTGCATTGGATGAACTTCGCGAGGTACTTGGGCATACTGTCGCCTTTCTCCATCTTTATGTTTCTGAGTTTATCCTTGAGCGCCAACTTCCTCTGGTCGCTCTTGCTTTGGAATAAATCTGTCAACGCTTTCCACATCAAGTATGGAGAAGCTTTTCCATGCAGGCTGGATACAATGTGATCCTTCATGCCCTCCAACAGAATCCTTCGACATTTCACCATCTTCTTTTGCCAAGCCTCAACTTGAGCAGCATCAGTAGGCTTTGGGATCTCAGCATCTATGAACTCCTTCAGCCTGTTATCATCTAATACCGCCTCCATTATGTCCTTCCATGCAACATAATTCGAACTGCCCTCAAGGGCATATTCCAGTCGCAAACCGTTGAAAGACATTTCAACTCCGGCACCAAGAAAACAAACTGCTGCAAAATTCGAATTCCAAGCTCAAAACTCAACTGCTTCTGGATCTGTGAGAACAAGGTATTTCTAGCACAGAGATCGACTGTAGGGGAGTTTACTGGATATATCACCTTTTAGAGAAAGGATGGATCCAGAGGCTACCTGGCCCGCTTACAGACTCTGTCTACCGAAATAAATTGTAATCACTGTAATAGATCCGATGATCAATTCTCGCTCTGATACCATGTATAAATTTGAATAATAGCTGAATTATTCACCGAGATTATCCTGATTACACACTATTTAAGCTTCATGCATAATACATAACCTCTTCTACAATTGATCATCAATATGCGGAAATAGAAGCAGTCGCATGCGCACATTAAAACATAGTCAAGCACACATATAACACAGTATGTAATGGGGAAAGCATACAGCTGAAAACCCCCAACTATCTGTATATTATAATGATAGAGAAAATGTAACAATACATAGCACAAAGCTCTCACAGCTCTCAGCACTATCTCACATGCTACACACAAACTAGCACGGAAGATGAACAAGTCACAGGTTCAAATCTCCTCCACAAGTCTGCCTGCCTCTACTGCGCAATCCAAGATGAGAAAGAATGAGATCCAAGTTTGAATCCCCTTGGCTTGTACTGCGCAATCCTCATTGGCAATCTCAATCAATGTGTGTGCAAATCTCATGCACAACTATAGTCACAAATGATAGTAGACTCACCCTTTCACCCACCTCTAACACTGGTCTCCACTGAACTGTCCATGCATTGCAGTTAACTGATGTATTCTTTAGTTGATTTATGAGTTAATAATTAGTGAATTAATTAATAATTAATTCACACCACTCATCACTAGTGTATTTATCAGTTAGACTAAATACAACTAGTTCAACTAAGTTAAAACGAACACAACTCCACCAACTGTCTCATCAACTCCACCAAACTCTGCCACATGAGTTCTAAATGAAGTCAACCATGCAATAGCTCAACTAACCCTTAGGAAAAGCGTATTTCCTTCTGTCAGCTGCATGTGCCACATCCAAGCATCAAACTCAAGTGCTCCAAGAGGATAAGATAATGTTTATAGTCTAAATATTATTAAGCGTTAATAATATTTGACTGTTCTATTTTTAGCCCGGCAGTCTAAAAATAGAAACCGCCCAATGTCTAAAAATAGAGGTCCATATATTTTTACCAACTCGACCAATCATCCATAAATATCATCCTGCAACTCATAGACCATGATCCATATGTCTAAAAATAGACATAGTCTAAAAATAGACTTTGCGCCAAAAATAGCCTGCGGGCCCACTTAGTGAAGGCGACTTCATTTCACTAAGCTCCATGATCTTGTTGCATTTTCAACATATCCCCCATTTTTAATGTTACAGACTTATATCCATTTAGAGAGGTAGAGACTGAATTGCATAATGAAGTTACAGGTGATGAAGTTCAAACTGTAGATTGGGAGGAACAGGTACCAAAAGCATCCAAGAAAGAAGTTGAAGCTATCTTGGATCAAAGAATATCCAAGAAAACTCGAGGGCAAACATATTTCCAATATCTAGTCAAGTGGAAAGAGCAACCAATGGAAGATTCCAATTGGTTGACAGCAGCTGAATTACAGAGATATGGAATAAACCCTGAAAATCTGAAGGACAAATATTTTCTTCCCTGGGAGTCTAATGCAGGAGCATCGGAATTAGCCAGCAATATGGAGATTTGTTCACATGTTGTGGCTAAACAGAGTAAAATTCATTGACTGTTTGGTCAAATTCAGTTTTACTGAGGAGGTTGGACTTCTCGAATAGTTTGTTATAATTTATTATTGTAATAAGTGAGACTTTCTTATTTTAGATTAGAGATAGAATTGTTAATACAGGTGTACACGAGAGTTAAGAGATGGAGGATTACTGTTAGAATTCTAGAAATAGAAGATTTCTGTTAAGATCTTTAGGAAAAAATAGAAGATTGTTGTTAGATATAATTATAAAAATTAATGAAAATAATAAAAAGGAGAAAAATGTGATGAGCGAGTAGAATTAGTAAGGCTTGGAGTGGAGCAAGAGCTCAGAGTGTGGGATATTGTGTTTTTGTAACAGTGTGTAACAGTGGTCATTTTCTTGGGCAATTTGACCAAGGCGAGGCTCTATATCGTTTTTCTAAATATTATAAATGCAATTATGTTTTGTGCATAATCGAATGACAAATTGTGGAGACTTGAGCATTGTTGGTCTGTGTAATTGATTGAAATGGTGTGCGGCCTGTGTTTTTTTATTTTAGTTGTAAGAAATCCTGTGTTGATGTAAATCGAGCAATAGATTGAGACTGCGAGCTATAAAAGCCCTTAATACAGAGAATTGGTGTAAAAATGACTTCGCAGAACTTTTGAGCAGACTTGAATTAATATATATATTTGTTTTGAAATTCGTCGGGTCCGTCAACTTATCGCATCGGAGCGGAGAGAAGTGTTCCATACCATGTCATATAACGATGGAACTGGATGCGAAAAGATTATAAAGATTGTTTGAAATGGTATCAGATCCGGTGAATATTGCAATACTTAGGAGGAAGCGACATTGAAATATCGTGACTTGCGATCTCCGATTAATATCACATCGGAGTTGTGGAAAAAGTCGATAAGTTGTGGTATCCAAAACATGGTGACTTGCGAGTGCTGATTGGCATCGCATCGGAGCTATTGCTAAACAATAAAAGTGGTGGCACATTGTCAATTGCGATTTGCGACTTGATCTGAACCATCGGATCATTCAAATCGTCATATAATATATATATATATATATATATATATATATATATATATATATATATATATATATATATAGATATATATATATATATATATATATATATATATATAATTGCTATAAAAGGCGTTATAAACAAACGCTTTTTAGTTTAGTAGATCAAAAAATACCACGGGGATCGTAAGAATTAATAGAATATTTTTGAGTTTATAAAAAATTTGGTTCCTATAGGAATAAGGATTGAGCTAAGAGTTGAAAAGTTCAATCATAGATTGTTTTAACCATCACATCACGCATTCATATTTATTTACTAAAGGCATTATTAAACAGTCACTATAACAATACAGATTTTTCTCAAGTTAATTCGGAATGAGCAGAGGGAATAAATTGTTGTTGCAATTCAAAGGGAAGCCTATTTTCATATTTATTTCTGGTGAATTTTATGAGTTTCATATTTCCTGAACATGAATAAACAAATTTTATTTAGGCTGATTGCACACTCCGATTTAGAATAAATAATGACATGAGTTTGAACAAAGTCAGAATTTTGATAAATAGAAGGAAGAATTGGAAGATTCATAAGGTAAAATCCACAGACAATTCTCTTCCAGGTACGCATTTACAAGTTCATTTTCATGTATTAATAATTTCTCTTTTCCTTAGTTTATTTTTAATTCTTGTTCTATTTTATTTGCAGGTTTTCAGCTGTTTTCAAAACTTGAAGTAAGCAGCAAATCCATTTCAAATTTGCAACAGGTTCAGGGAAATTTTATTTTTTGATTCATTAGAATTTGAGCATTCTTTAACTTTAATTTCATTAATTAGAAAACCCAATTTAAATTTAAAACAGTATTGCAAGATTCATGTCTGAAATGTTTCAACTTGATTTTCATATTTCTCATGCGAGACCTCCGATGTGTTACCTCATTCAGTCTTTCATAAAATACCAAATTGCATATCGCATTGGAATAAATTGAAAAGTTTGTTTTTCATCGCAAAAGTTCTGATGCAATAAATAAAATCGCAAAAGTGCATTAAAACATAATGTTAATCCTTCCATTTGAAAAGTTCCAATGTGATGAACCCAATCGGAAATCGCAAATCAGGGAAATCACATTCTAATATATTCATTTGCAAAAACTCCGATGCGATAAAGTTAAAATCGCAATCGCAAATTATTAAATTTAATTAGTTAAGGGTTAACTTTGAAAGACCTCCGATGAGATAATCCCAATCGCAAATCGCAAATCGGGAGGAAAACTGAATACATCCTTATGCAGTCATTTTAAAAGTTGCGATGCGATAACTCATCGCCGAATGTTCATCACTTATTGCTCTTCGCTCATCATCGACTATTATAAGCATCACATCAATGCTATCATAATAATCATATTTTCATTTATGACATGACTATTGTCCTATATTCTGAATCTACGATGCATAATGTGAAATGTGCAAAGTACAAATCGCAAGATGTAGTGTGCGATGTGAAATTTGCGACACGACTGTCCTCGATCCTAAGTATAAAATTTCTTTAATGGTATAACCGCTCCATCTCATTGCACATATTATTTTCGCATGATCTCATATCGAAAATTTTCTACTGCAACCCTCGATGCGATAAACTCTAAACGCATGCCTCTACATGCAATACGAATCATCCAAGAAGGCATTGTGTTAATTTAAAACAATCTTGGGTAACCGCTATGATACTTAAGTGATTGATGACAAATTTGCAGCATATTCAAATCATTTTTATTTCTCATATATTTCAATTTTAAATAATTCCATAATTAAATTCAAGACCTTTCTATTTTAAATTTCATTATCTTAAATGTGGTCTTAACTCTGAACGATTTTTAAAAATCATGGAATTTGTATAAAACTTATAATATTTTGAGAGCATTCATCACTGCAATTTCTCAATCTCATTTCTGATGCATTTGTTTTAATTTCGATTCCCTTGAATACAAAGCATTCCATTTTTACATTTTACTGTTTGCTTTAGTTTAAATAAAATAAATAATGATTTTGGGTTATAGGAATTTGGTTAGTTTGACTTCTTCATGTTTTTAATGTCAACTAAAAGAAGAAGTCAGCTTGTATTGGAGAAATTGATACCTTCAGATAAGATCAAGTGCAATTATCCAATGGTAAGATTCATGTACCCACATTCATTACTTTTCATTTCATTACTTTAGTTTCAGTTCTGTTTTTTATGTTGATATTTAAATCTGTTTTGCAGCTCTTCATAAAAGCTTTCAATCATCTTCCAAATCATATTTTGGAAGCCCTATTCTCTTTTCCTGGTTTTATTTCAAGAAGTAGCGATAGGCTTCATTGAAATATCTACACTAGGAAGTTTCTGAACCTTTAATCTGTTTCTTTAAATCATTCCTTTTATTAGAAAATGATTAAGATAATGCTTTGAAACAAGAAGATTGACATTAGACAGAAATTTTTCATTGTGGTTGAATTTTATCATCACTGCTATTTGAAGCCTAAACATTTACAACCCTACCAAATATAAGTTTTCTGGATCTCGACATAAGAAGGAATGCTTACATGATTATTTTCTTTTACTTCATGTTGTTGAGACTGTTAGCCACCTATAAATTCTATCATACTCAATGGTGGCTAAGTTTGTCTTTTAAACCTTCAAGAGATGGTTCCCTTTAAAACTCATCATCTTTTGAATTTTTATGATGATCATTACCCTTTGAATTTATCTTCACTGCTATTTCCCTATTAATCCTAAAGTACCTGTTGTTCACCAAGAGAAAACTGCTCATAAAAAATTCCATTTTTCATCATATCACTCCTCCTTTCACTTATAAATAATTCCATTTTTACCCTCATTTCCTTCCATAAAATCCCTCAAAATACCTTAATTTGATTTCTTAATCATCAAGCGCCCCCCCTAAAACCTTATATCTCCCCTTTATTTGGTTTTAATTTTCCTTCTTTCATCTATTGGAACTCTGTTTTGGCCTTAAAAACACTATTTTTATAGGTCTTAAGCCCCCGAAGGCTTATTTCCTTTAGCCCCTTCCCTCATGCGACCTAGAGCCCCACAATCGAGCACTTAAAGGCCTAAAACCCTCCTCTGAACCCTTATTTCCTTCTATTTTTCTTCTTCCCTGACATTTCGATTTTAAATGATCTGGACCATTGATCTATCCAGATCAATGGCCATCGGGCTCCACCCTTCCACCCGTCTATCCTCTCTTACCTTTCCCTCCGTTCAAACTTTCTACCCCATCTTTAATCTTAGTCGTCCATTCAAACGATAGGACGACCAAGATCTTTTCCCGACCGTTCAAACTCACCCGATCGATCCAGATATTAAAGCCCCCAGGATCTAAAAATTTGAAATGGATCTGACAAGATCTGCAAAATTAGAATGCCAGAAAAGAAGAGAGAACACAATGAAAATAAAACCACAAAGAAACTTGTTTTATTAAAACAGAGAATAACTGTAGAAGCTACATTGTGGCAGACAATTTGTCGTTTTACAAACTGAGGCTTGTTATTTATAGCCTTTTTTGAGTCACAATACCATGTGTAGATACCATAGGCCAATACCAGGAGTAGATACCACTTACAATACCATGGGTAAATCCCATGTGTGGATGAATACCATGGGTGGATACATACCATGGGTCACTTACAATACCATGGGCGGAATAAATATCATGTGGGTGGTCATCACTCATGGGCTTTTAAGCATTTACAATACCATGGGAATTCCATGAGTGGATGGATAACATGGGTAGATGAATACTATGGGTTGATGCCATTTTCCATTTGATCACCGAAGCTCATCCTCCATGAAAAAAAGGTATTACGCCACCGGGTGGACCCCGCTTACCTCTTAACCCTGCAACTTTCCCCGTCGCATCCATTCCACACCGTCTGATCTACCTTTGATGATCCGATGGCTAATATTGCATTTCACAAAATTTTTGCACCTAAACGTTAACGCCCAAAAAATTTGTGAAATGGGCGGTATTGGGAGGGACACGCGTCAAACGCTGTATAGAATCGCATTGTTTTGGGTAAACCGCTTACCCCCATTTTATTTTGTGAAAACTGCTGCTGGTTTTCTGCTATACCGCCTACCCTTCACAACGTAATTTTCACTTTTAATCTCAGTCGTTGATCTCTGGGATCAAATGGCTCTCATTATATCGCAACCCCAATTTGTTTGCCCTCCATCTATTCTCCAAGCGACTTCATCGGATGATATCGACCGTTGATTGTCCTAATCCAATGAATTCGGTTCATCCTCGCACCCAAACCCCATCAGACCTAGTTAGCTGCTCTACTAGGGATTTTTTCCAATTTTCCGCTGCATTTGCCCATTCACACAGCTCCAAACCATTCCCAGAAACCCTCCAAAGCAGTTTAAACCAATAAAACGCAGGATTTAAACAATTTTTGTGTCTTTTTGTGCAATTTTAATGAAGTTCAAAGATAAAACCCTCCCACAGGGAAATTACAATGTTATGGGTGAGGATGACGATCCTCATAGCCCTAAATGCAAATTAAGGAGATCAGGGGCTTAAATTTCATGGTTTGGAAGGGTCGATGAGTCATGATCATCGACTTTTCGGACAAAAAACTCCAGCAAACCCTCTACGCACCTGCAGGCAACCGAACACAGTGAGCATCAATCAATTGAAGGATCAAATAATAATCAAAAGATTAAAAGCTTTAAACAGATTTTAAAGGAACCAAAGGTGTAAAATCCACAAATAAAGCAGATGATCACAGTCAGTAGTTCAAGGATGATTAAGGGTAAAGTCTCAAGGCCTAAATTAGGCATGTTTAAAGTAAATCAGTGTTTAAAAGGTGAAAGAAGACAAAAACAATGAAGGACACCTAAATACCACATCAAAGGGGCTAATTAAATCCCTAGCTACCAAAATTGCCACCTGCAACCTCTCTGCCTCAAAGGAAAACCTAAATCAAATCTCAGTCCGAAACATTAAGGCCAAAGATAGCTAAACAATTATTACAAACAAAGAAAAATATTTTAAATTGTCAGTAAAGTTATTGTAAAAGATAAAAGGGCCTTAAAGTCAAGCTTTCACCCACTAAGCCTAAAAAATAGAAAACAGAGTTAATGAAATAGAGTTGTAATTCAATGCTTTCCTGCTTTATGCCTTGCATGGTTTTCAAGGCAAGGAGTTGCATTTAGTATAGAATTAATTACAATTCAACCCTAGGAACTCTTCCAACCCCTGATTTTCTTATAAAATCTCCTTGAGGAGCACATTGTAAAAGGTTGGTTGGTCACTAGTTGTAATACTGAAACTATTTGAAATAATACATAGTCTGTTTGAAGTTGAAGAAGAAATTCAAGTCTTAGAATCTTGATGATGTTTTGACATGCTTGTTCTTGAGAAGGCTCTATCATTGGATCCCTGAGCTTAGCTGTTGGTGATGTATTATGAATTGTTTGCTGTTTTTTCCTGTTTTCATTATGTTTCATAATTTCTTACTACAGTAGGATGAAAATTTTAGGCTAAGAAATGACTCCTGGAAGCACCTTAGACCTGTTTATCCTTCATTGTTTTATGTTTTCTTCTTCTGAGGTATTTTAGAGTCTTTAATCTTTCTCTTTAGTCCTCATGCTTGTTTATTTCTCTAATAGTTAAAATAGTTGGTTCCAGCATGATTTATGGTTTTACCTGCTTGTCTGCTGCCACTTGAAAACTATTTTTGAAGTCTCCCTTTGAAGTACCATTGTTTATAGTTAGCCAAGGAGGTCTGTTTCGATCATACCCTTTGTCCCTGCTTGAACAATTGTTTTAAAGGTCTTTATAGTTGTGATCATAGGTGTGTTAGGTGTTCCCTCTTCTATGACTGAAATTATCAGTGAATCTTTTATGTTTTCTAAGTCCTTTGAAATAAAATATTTGAGGAAATAGGATGTGCTCTCGAATCTTAGATTTCATTTTAAAAGTTGTCTTGAAGTCATTGTTTGCTTAAAGCGTGGTTTGCAGAATTCATGGTTAGCCCTGTCTATCAAATACCTCTTTATCGTTCAAGTTATGTTTTCCCTTTGTTGAGAATTCAATTTCTCTTTCCAAATCATTAATGTCCATCTCATTCACAAAACTGAAGGATCCTGTGGGCAAGTTAGATTTTCCCTTTGATATCCCATATCCATTGATGAGTTTTTCATAAACCTCTTTTTGACTCCATTTCCCAATGAATTTGACACTTCTTCTTTCTATCTATACTACCTAGACCTTTCATATTCTGATGTGCCAATTCAACCAAACAAACAAACACTTGCACTTAATAACTAGTCTAAAATCAATACTCAAAAGAAAACAAGACATATCTTTGCAAACAATTTGAGAGATCCCTCTCTGAGAACAGGAGGACTAGATCCTGGAACTCTAAAGATTGGTTCTGATGTTTCCTTGTCTTTTGCTAGCCCACAGGGGCTTCACTCAATGAACCTCTGATCTATCACGTGCGTTCATGGCATATTAAACAATATCCTTAATTCGACTACATATTGGGAAATACCCCTAAAAATAAAATTATTTAACCCCATACCAATACAAATTATTTATCCTTACCAATTTAAAAAACCCCTACTTCCACTAGATATTGTAGGTATCTAATTTTTCATTAACATTTTTTATACCCCTTTATATATTTTCATTAACTTTGAGCTTAATTTTTTATACCTTCCAATATAAAAACCCTTTACCCCCTATATATCCCCCAATATATTATGCCATTTTTTCCTCAATATATATCCCCCAATACGCACCCACGTGGTATGGTATTGCTCCCCTAGTGAAGCCCCTATCGGTTAGCCAATCTATCAAAACACAGACCTCAACAAACAGACATTGGTATAAACATTCTTGTTATAGTTTGTATTTCAAAACTTAGATTTTCCTTTCCACTTTTAAATTTCTTCATTTTTATTTTTTGTTTGCTGATTTATTTTCTCACTTTAGCTTAAGAAGTCTTTTCCTTTGATTTTCAGTTTTGATTTTGATGACTTTGTCATAATTTATATGGAAGGCCTTTTTGTTACCTAACAATGGTTGGCATACATAGGAAAAATTGTTAATAGTCTCCTATTAATTTTTCCTTAAATCTCTTAGCAAAATTTGTTTTTCTTATTATAAAGGTAGACATACTTAAGGAAGAAATTACAAAACAAAAGAAGTTGATGAAGTATCATAAAATCTGAGAAATTTATTTTTCATCAAAATTGTAATTATTTTGAGATTTCAATATTTTATTCAGATATTTCAAAATTCTATTATCAGTCAAGAAAAGTTATTTTTAACCAAGTAAAGACACTTTACAGCAAAACACTTTTAACTCTGAAATTGTCATTTTGAACTCTTAAGGAGTTAATGATTCTCCCTATTTAAAAGAGTTTTATTTTTCTAGAGTGTAATCCACAAATATATTTAAACTTAAAAGATAAGAGGTCTCATCGCGAGCCTGCTTACCATGATCATAAGGGAAAAATAAGCTGACATTACCAACACTGCTAAACAAACTAGGGTAATGGATTATGATTGCAAACAATTATAAGACAAGGGGTCTCATCACGAGCCAACTTGTTCAGTCTAATTATAACCAGTGAATGGAGTTGTCAACTATCTGGCTACCAAACTAGGACAATGGCTTTTAAGAATTAAAAAAATAAAAATAAAAATAAACAAAATAAAAACATATATAAATGGATTTATCTCTAGGTCAATAATTCTTAAATAAATGGGATTCTGAATCATTCATGATTAAAAAGTAACCCTGTCGAGACTATAGATGTTTGTTGGCAGCAGTGGCTCTACCTGTGACAACTGAGTACATTTTAAAAACTAAGCTATAAAGTGGCCCCTGCTTTATCCCTATAACTAATTAAGAATTGATATGGATTTTTGAAATATTTTAATTTATGAGGAATTTTGAGAAAATTACAGTAAGATGATTCTTTCTTTTATTCAAACTAATGAACCTAGTTAAGCATTCCAAAAATAATTTTTTCTTCTTTAATTATTTTTACTTTAATTTTGAGAAAATCTCACTCATATCAAACAGAGATAACTGGTTCTTCTCCCGTATGTCGCCAATTGTTGTGGTAAAAAACAACCCCCCTCCATTTTTGACTTGTTCACTTCAAATAATGGGGACCCTTTCTATAAAAAATTTGGTTAAACACCTTTTAGGATTTTTATTAAGTTAATTATCCTACGATTTTGTTAATTTTTCATTTTCTTTAGATTATTGTTTTGATTGCTTGGTTGAAATCAATTTTTTATAAGCTTCCTGTTGATGCTTGTTACACCTCATTTGGTTAACCGGTTTGTAAATGGCACTCCTTTGAAGTCAAATCAATTATGTCGTCTCGGTTAAAAAATGCGTAAAATGTACAATATTCCATTTTTGTAATTAAATTAGTTCAATAATGCATTTAGTTCAAATATTAACCTGTAGTTAGTTATTACTAACTTTTTTTATTTTTTTACTTATACATCCAAATTATAAAGCATCGGGATTTCAGTCATTTATTCCAACTTTCCAATTTTCAAATAAATTACTAATATCGAAAAATTCAAAATGACAAAGTAACTGTAATTTAGATAGGCAAATCATCACTTTAGATAAATTGATAATTTAATTAAACATCATTCAAATGAAACAAAAAAACTAATTTTTAACATTAAATTTTAAATTAATTATTATATTAAATATAATTAAATTAAAATTTAATATTAAAAACATATAGATATAAAAATTAAAAATTAAATCGCATCGAAGATTTAAAAAACAAATTACATCACATTGAAGGTTTTAATAACACATTATATCGCATTGGAGGTTTTAATAACACATTCTTTTAAAAAACCCCGATGACCTCCATTCCCCGATCACCGATATGCGATGGTTAAGAAGTCAAAGGGCATAAGTCATTTGTTGTTTTGAGTGTCAAACTCATTCGTATGAGTGAATGGTAAAGAGAAGTGTCATTTTAAGTTAATGTTAGTTTTTAGGTTAGTTTAATGTTAAAATTAGTATTATCATAATGTTAGTGATATGTTAGTTTTTAGGTTAGTTTAATGTTAAGTTAATGTTATCATAGTGTTTGTGTAGGTTAGTTTAAGTGTTATTTAAGTATTAATTAGTGTTAGTTTAGTTTTAATTTAATAATAGATTTAGTATTTAATATTTAAATAATTAATTTTAAATTAGTTAAATTAATTAATATGTAGAATCTAATTAATTTAATTAAATCATAATTAATTATTAATTAGATTAATTTGTTTAGTTAATTATATTAATTAGTTAGATTAATATTAATTTAAATAATTAGTTTAGTTTATGATTAATAATTAAATTAGAATTAATTGGAGTCTAATTTAGGATTAGATTTTTAATTAAAATTCTGATTTTTTTTTTTAGCCCAGCAACAGAATTTTCAAATTTATATCAGATTTGACTTATCAACTTTGGAGGCTCATAGATTGAGTTTTACTTGGCCAAATGAGGCTCAGGATGGCTCATTGGAAAGAGAAAATCAAGGAAAACATTTCTGAAGAGGTTTCATTAACAGATTTGATCATTTATTGGGTCAAAAATCAGGCAGAAAATCAAGCTCCGAATTTCCAAAACAAAATC
>CM076569.1:537016474-537343220 GCA_034641835.2 Pinus albicaulis | reverse complement strand
ATATTCACACAAGTTTTTTTTACAATGCGAAGTTGGACTACAATTGACCATATTTGGGACAAGCTTTGTCACAATGAGACGCAAGACAATGCTTGGCCATGGCTAACTTTGCTATTGAGACAATTATGTCATTATGTGACATTGAACCATGGTTGACCATGGTTAAGAATGTGACGTTGTACAAAGAGACAATCCTTCTCACAATAAAAATGTTGGGTTTATAATCCCTTGGGGTTTTAATACAAAAAACCCAAGGAATTAAAAACCTAAGAGATTATAATCCGAAGGGAAATATAAACCCGAGGGGTTAATAAAAACCCCTTCGGTTTACAATATCAATCCATTAGGTTACTATATATATATCAAATGTATTACTACTGTTATTAATAAATATTATTATTATAAACCCAAGTGATTAATTCTACAACCCATAGATATTGTAAACCCAAGGGAACAATATTTAACCCAAGGAATTAATATTATAAAACCAAGGCATATAAACCCTTGGATAAATATTATAAACCTAAGGGATCAATACCAAAGACCCAAAGTATTATAAAACCAAGTGAATAATATTAAATCCAAGGGATAAATATTATAAACCCAAGGTACATAAACCCCAAGATAAATATTATAAACCCTTAAATAAACATGTTTGACAAGAGTTGACCACAGTTGATTTTCATATTCGCACAAGATATTTTACAATGCGAAGTTGAGATATGGTTGACCATGGTTTATTTTTCTATTGATACAATCTATGTCATTATGCGACAATGAACCATGGTTGAACATGGTTGAGAATGTGATGTTGTATGAAGAGAAAATCCTTCTCACAATGTGACCATGGTTATTGACCATTCTTGACCATTCTTGACCATGCTTGACCATGTTTGGTTCTCATATTGGAAAAATCTTAATGTTCAACGATGATTTAATTCATAAAACATGGTTGATCATAATAGATATTATAAACAAAAAGGAATAATTAATCGAGCGGATCAATTATTTCCATGTTTATAATAAACACAACGAACAATACTTGAACCTACGAGTACGAAAAATTACATTGGTCAACCCAACTAAAAATAAAGTGAAGAAATTAACACAATAGTTCCAATGAACTATAAACAAAAGGGAAAAATATAAAACCCAAGGGATAGATATTATAAAGCCACATATACAGACCCAAGGACAAATATAAAAAAACCCTCACATATTACAATCTAAAATGCATTCAACAATACAGACAACAAACCTAAATGCATCACAAACGCATGGAAAAAATATTGAATACAATGGAAGAACACATTGACAAAGAATATTCAAAGAAAATTGACAAAAAAAATTACACATGACAACAAAAATGACAAGAATATCGAATTTCCTGATATTTAAACCGAAAAAAACAAATATTTTATTGACATATATTATTTAGAGATTTATTTTGGGTCTCTTTACATCAACATAAGCATTGTTTTTCATTTTTTCATAAAGCTGATAAGAAAAAGGTGGTGAAATTCGTAAACCATCAATGTATATCACTCTTGATATAGATGTGAATGTTAAACCTTACTTCTCTCTATTTCCAATATCTACAGTGCCTAGTTGCAAATTCATCCCTTGTGACTTGTGTATAGTCAAGCCCCATGTCATTTTTAAAGACATTTTTCTAAGGTTCCCTCTAACAATAGGTGTTATGGGAACAACATTTGGATAACCCTTGTCAAATGGAACACCATTTTACTTCTCGAAAATAATTGTAGAAAACTATGGAAGTTGATGTGGTTGTGTACCAGGTGAATAAAAGATATCTCTATATACCGAAGAGCACTATTGACCAACCCAAGTTCCACCCACAAATTACACGTAAGCCTGACATGCTCACCACAACACAACAAGACCTCAGAGTCCATGACATCATCATCACTGTCAACAATCTCGAATCTCCTACCAAATTATGCAACACATCTTGCAATTGGGAAATTCAATGATTCGAGCATTTTCTGATTGTGAAAATTAACGATATCATTCGTTGCAAACAACTGAACTAAAGAATCAAATAAAACCTTTTACTAACGATCAGAGAAATTATCCACACACGTCATAAGAAAATCCCAATCTTCCAAATAAGGCTTTTCATTTCTTATATTCGTTAAAAGATTGCGAAAGGATGTCTGCTTGGGATCATCTCCCTCCTGTCTATAAATTTTATCCAAAGTGACAAAAATGTTGAAGCTTTTCCAAAACACTTTCCCGGTTTTTCTACCTACATAGAGTAGTTTATCCTTAACTCGAGGAATATAGCCAAGATCACCCATAAGAATCATGGACCTAATGCCAAAAGGAGAAGCTTTCTTTTCTGGAATATATTTTCACAAACATGAATCTATTTTTATGAATAACATTGGCCCAAAGAAGCTCATTTCATCAATTAAACTATAATTAACGTGCCTCATTTCTTCCTAGAAATTTGTCAGAGCTTGATCATTTAGTGTTTTCATATCTTTAATAATTATTTTCAAAGAAAAGTGTATTGTTTTCCATGTATATTAAAAGCAACTATACCAGTTGGAGCAAGCAATAATATTGGACTTTTTTCACCCATTGTTGAAGTTGAAAGAGCATAACAAATACACTGAATAAGAGAATATTTTCCCATTCGAGCAGTTCCTTGAATAATAATTAGCAAAGGATAATCATGCTGAACATTAACAAAGTGTAAAAACACAATTTCAAAAGCACCACATTGTTTCTCCGATAAATATGAAGGAGAGAAAATTGTCTCCGTAGCCAAATTCATATTAAGAACACCGGAAGGCTTTGCATATTGTATAAAATGGATTTCTTATTCAATAATTCCATTTCAAAAAATTGTTTCATACCAATTATGGTGAATTTAAAATTCCCTTCTACCATGGTTTTGAAGATATGAAATCTCCATATTGTCAGGGGGAACTATTAAAGAAAAAATTCTCACTCTTTCGAATCCCGATCAACATCTTCCTCATGTACAACTGGCTCAACATCTTCTTCATTATTTTCATTTTAGAAAGGAGTTTGATCAACATGCCACGCATCATATATCAAATTTCTCCAATTGTTAATGATTTTTTCTCTTGTGATCCCAATATCCAAAGAAATGTCGTGAAATGCCATGTAAAAAAACAACTCCTTCCAACAAAATGTTTTAAACTCTTCAGGATCTTCATCACGAACAACATAAAAATGTGGCCATACACAAACAATAGCATGGACTTATCGTGCTTTCCATTCCTCATTTCTATGCCCAGAATAAAAAATCCATGGAAAATTTTAGGGGCTATTATTCGCAAATGGGCTGATTTTCCATGGTTTTTCCAAAAAAGGATTTTCCAATTTCCATTTTTTTTCTAAAAATTATTCGCCCAAATTTGATAGTATAAAAATATTTTACCTTAAAAATTTCCAAAATTGTATAAATACTATATATAAAACTATTAGAAATTTGCATTCTTTTACAAAGAAACAACAAACATTTTATAATTTTCAATTTGGAGACTAGTAAGATTCGCCAAGGTTTCTAAATTTTAAGAAAAAAAAATAGCCTTAAAATTTTCCCTACAAAAATCCATGATCTTGTTGTTTCAATCAGGCACAAATGGCCCAAAAATTGGGGTCACGTTCAATACATCTCAACAAAATTGTTCCCATAGGAAATTTCATTAGAATGTACTATTAGCCTTTGGTAAAAAAAAATTCCAACATTTAAAGGGAATAATTTACGACTACAAACAACAAGAGGAAACTTTAAGAAAATATCGCAACTTTACTCCAATGTCACACTCAAAAAGTGTTTCAGCAAGGAACCTTCTATATGAAGACAAGGAAGGAGCATCACATGCACTAACAAAAGAAAACATTTTCAACATATTATGATAACTTTCAAATCTTCTTTATACGTTATAAGCATATTTCACAATATATTTCAACATAACATGTCGAGAAACAGTTGGTTGATAATCAACATTTTCTCACCGCATAGTCAAAATATTTGTATTGTGAAAATTTAAACGATCATCGTTTCGAATTGGTTCATATATTTTTTTCCCTTTCTTGTCCACATGCAATATTTTCTTTGCATGAACGTCCCATGGAACATCATACCTGTAGGAAAGGATCGACCCCTTTTTCCTCAAACACAAATCTACACTAAATTTTGTTTGTCTTTTCACTTGAATGACCAAATGCTCATAACTTTATTGAATGTTGCAAGAAAAAAATTTGGGTATTTAATAGGCATGGATCATCATTCGCACTTCTAGATATAATCACATTTCAATGATATATGTCACGCGGATTCCAAGCTATCACATATTTGTCAAAAAACTTATTTGTTGCATCGACACTCAAAGGGTTTGACCAATCCATTATCTCCACGTTAGGAGCTCCAGGAAACCAAAGGAACTTGTGGATGTGTACAAAGGTTCTATGTTGCATCTCATATCTTACAAAATCAAACATGCAATCAAGAAATATAAAAAAAAACCAATTCCAAACATTTTGTTGAATATTCTACATGACATAACATAAAGGCACGAGAATAAACTTATACCAAAATCTCTTTCCCCAAGATATTTATGTAGAAAAACCTCACGAAAAACAGTGAATCTTTGGTTAATATAATTAGCAAAAATATGTGGATACTAAATAACATTAGAATATTTTCTCGCATTCTCATTTTGATGTCCTCGTTGGCTATTCAAAGGCATAACACTATGCAAGTCATACCACTTTGTGTCAGTTGCAGTTAACGTAAATAAAATGTAGGGAAACCCAACTGGGTGTTCATGTCAGTGAGATTAGACTGAAACTTTGTCCAATATTCTCTTGTATCCTTAAGAGAAAAACCAAAATGAAACATTTTTTCAGCCAATTTATTGTTTGGAAAATCACAAAGTTGTTCACATAATTATTGAATAGTAGAAGGTGCATTTTCATGTAAACCCTTCTTCCTAAAAAAAATTATTGTTCCCTGACTATGATGTCACATAATCATATTCAAAATTAGGTAATGAAATCTAGAATGGCTTCCAAATATTTGATCATAATTTCTACACACGTTCAAACAATATTCATGCATTTCAATATTTCAAATACGTGGATGCAACCAATAAAAATCTCGATTCGGGAAGAAAGTGGGGAATTCCATGTCTAGAAACCCTTCTGTATTTTATTGATTCACATGAGATGTTCCAATATCTGGCCATTCTAAATCCCCTGCTTTTGTAGATTCTTCATTTTCAATAAATCTTCTTATTCGATCAAGTTCCTTGCAATAATTCGACAAGCGCAATAGAAATGATGATGGATGGAACCAAAAATAATTACCAGCATCTCTTTTTATGTCCTCTTCATCCCTACTTGGTTCATCTAGATTTCTATCAACATGTTTTAGCATGTTGGACACATCAGTAGGTCTTTCTAGTAGAGATGCAACTGAATCCATCTCAATTTCAACATCCTTGTAATATTTATCCATTTGGATTTTGTAAAGCAAGGCATCCATAACAAGTTGTCTCTTCACATAATATTCATAATATCTCGATTCAACACCACATATTCTCACAATAATTTAATCAAGTTGTGTAACATGTCGAGCAAGTTTCTTTGAAATTGTAGATATAACTTGGGGGAAACTTTTTGTATGACCATTATATTTATATTGACCACTATGAGCATGCGACACTTGCTAGTGTTGGATTTACCCTTGCTATTAGAATTTCTTCCACTTGTTTCAAAATTCTTAGAAATCCTGGTTTTTCACTTGGATACATGTTTTTAAAATGAGAAAAACGATGTGAGCCTTTCTCCCACCTACACCTTTTACAAATGGAGCCCTAATGCTATCTTACAACTTGTATATCAGGATATCATTCATTACACACATGGAAAATTTTCACATCAGACACATTATCAACCCTGGAACGAAATTTTCTATGTGCTTCAAGCATGTCGTTGCTAAAAAGAAAAAACCAACTCCATTTCCCCTACCAAAAACCATTCAAACTGGAGATGATTAGAAATAACCTGGGTAGTTGTGCCATGAACAATGTCATTTATTTCAATGGTATGAAGAACATTCATTCCCCTAACTTCGCTACAAACAAGTTCATTATGTGCACCAAAATACAAAAATAAAATTATGTAAAAGCCAATAACATTAACAATGAAAGCTCAATTTTTCTGAGTGACCGACCATTTCAAAATAGAGAGAATATAAATTTTGGTGGTTACTGCATTCACCATCTAGAGTTTGAGGAACTGACATATATTTCCCTTCTTGCAAATATGTTTTACGTCCAATACTGAATGCAAAATTGTTATAAACAACATATAATACTGAATGGACATAAAAAACCAAAATATTTATTCAAATGTTCAAAACTTATGAACAAAAATTAGAGAAAAAACTTGCGCATTCTAAAAAGGACTAGTTTGCATCCTTTCTCAGTGGCAAAAAACATTCGCAGCAGAGTTACATCGTGAGACACTAGGCTCAACATCCCCAATAGATTTTCACAAATTGTCAACCATCCTAACAAGCATGCTACTATGAGCAAATAGATCATATCCAAGCAGTAGTTCAAGGCCTTTATTTTGGCTACCTTCCATTATAAAAATTCTTCCATCGTTTCCAGACTTCCACGATTCTCACTTATTTCAACATGAAATTTGTAAAGAAAATGCACCATAACAACACAAAATGCAAGAAAAAACTCATAAAACTGTTCAAAAATTGTGGAACAAAGCATGTGCCTAAATGAGTATTTCAAAACAGTCTTGCTGGAAAAACACACCAAAGGTTCCTTACTCACGATGTTCAACAACGCCAGGTTCACCACTTTCTCCAATTTCAAAAATCAACACACGAAGTTCAAATCTAACTGAGGATGTTGGCTACCCCACCTCTAAACATGAGTGAACACCAATATATGTTTCCAAAACATTCTACAATAAAAAAGACAAGAGAAAAGAAAACCCCTCAATAATAAATATTTTTCCATCAATAGTAAAAAATGAGTAAAAAGGAAAAATATTGAACTACATGTACTACTCCAACATATATAGTATGGAAAGGGTTGGAAATTTTGTCATTGATGGCAAAGGAGATGAAAAAGGAGGAGCAGAGGAAGCAAGGAGAGAGGTAGCAGAGGCAGCAAAAAGAGAAGCAAGGAGCAGCATCAGTCAAGGAGCAGAGGAAGCAGTGAATTGAAGTAGAGACATGTAGAGAGCTATGCAGAATAGAAGAGGAACAACGCCACTGTCATTAAAGATCTGGCCACCCACGAAGTCGTAAGTGAGTACACTGAAAGTGATCACAAATATATATATATTGCTGATGAAATTGTTTATAAGTTCTGTGTGCATAACATGTATTCTTGGTTGAACTTATGTATGAAATAATTGAGTTTTGTGGGCAATTGATGTAAAAATCTGTGTAAACGAGTTTTGCGGGTCGTTGAAGAAATCGACCTCCCATCGATGTTGTATTCAGAATTATGTGTGTGTTGGCTGAGTTAAATTCTATATCAAGAAAAATTGAATTCCTGTGGCAGATATGAATTTTTCCTGCATAGACTACTTGGATAAATTATGGAAGCGTGAGTTAGTATTCAAGTTTGCGATTCTGTACATAATTGGGATACATTCCAGCATAGGAGGTTTTACATATACTTTGAGGGAATGAGGACTTACAGACATCGATCCCTGCAAGGATTGATGACCTTGGAGGAGTTCTGATTTCAATCTCAGGAATTTTGTATATGACTATATTGTTTTGGAACCCCAGGGGAAGTCGTGGGGGTTTCTGGCTGTCACCCCAAAAGGTTATATCAATACCTATTAGTGCCAGGTTTAACCAAACTCCCAAGGTCTATTTATGTTCTTAATGCCTGGTATATATGGGGTATTTGTATTTTATGCTATGGAGAACCTTGCATGAGTTGAGTTGTATGCTGGACACATATTAAACTAATATTTAGTCCTCGAATGTTAGAATCAAATTAAGGGTTGTTAGGGAAACTACGTTGGAGAAGGCGGAACCAAGGGATGGAGCCGTGAGCATGAACTGGAATCGTGAGAGATAAACAGTAAAACCGGAAGGTGAGGACTGGCGGTTTTCATGCAAGTTCAAGGGTGGTAAGTGGAATTGAGGAATTTAAAGCGATATCACAAACTCAATGACGCATTTCCATAGGTGGTTTATAAAAACCACTTATTTGGAGTGAAATTGGAGAGATACCCTCCGTGTACTTTCACAGTGTGATATCTCTTTGTGATCGTCGGATCACCGAAGTTGACCCGACGTTGTCTCGACCATCAGATGTGAATAGCAGGTTAACAACTGGGCCCCAGTTCATTGCGCAGAGTCTAAGGTTTAAAACCCGTGCATTTAATCTACGCGACACTCGTTGATTGTCGTCAAATCAGTTGGATAGGGCACGACGAGATTGCGACCGTCAAATGAAATGGTATGTATGTGTGGGTCCAATATTGTTTTATTGTTGGAAGTTGATTTGTAATCAAGTCGAGGCTGTGTAAGAATGAATGTATATATACAGTGTGTTCATAATACGCGAAGGTTCATATGATATAGTTGGATGCCATGGTATTAAATCCACTAATCCGAACTTAGGAGATGTGATATATTACGGGGTTTGTTTTATGTGATATATTGTGAGGTTGGTTTGAACCAAAACCAAGTTGTAAAGTTGAATGTACAAGGTATGTTAATGAATGTCGAGTCGATGTATGCAAGGGTATTGTAGTGTGTGGGGCCCGGTTCGACTTTATGATTTCTGTTTGGCTTTTAACAAGAGTCTACAATAGACTATATTCATTCATATTATGAACCACTACATATTGATTTAATCGTAAGTGAATCAAGATTCAAACCTTATAAAGTGAAGGTCGGAGGTTAATATGGTCCGTAGCACTGGCTTTAAACAAAAAGTGAATACTTAGTTGAATGCAAGTATGGATGATGTTATGGGTTATAGCCATAGTGCAATTAGAAAGTAAGCCTATACATAGTTTTATAACAACAGACCAATAATAAAGTCCAAGGCTTATTATATGTTTGATGGCCAGTACTTTGGGTTAAATGAAACTCGAGTAATTAATCCAAGTACTCTTAAGAATAGGTCCTCATATGGTGAAATTGTAAAATCGATATTAATCATGAGGATTGGGAAAAGCTTCCGAAATTGAAACGAACATTGGATGGTTTTTTTCTTAAAATAACATCGTATATGCTTGAGGGTTTATAATCTTATTAAAGGAAGGTTCTACATAGTATTGAAATTGTCAATTGAGATTATTGTGATTTGCCTAGAATTAAAATCAGCAGTTATATTAAAAGATAGTTATATATGCAGCGGTTACACAACTGCAATGATGCTAAAGTTAATTCGAACGCCCTGAGGGAAGTAGTTGGATTGAAGTTGTAATATGAGTTTTAACCATTGATTTTAAGTTCATATATGAACAGAGAGTGTGTAAGCAGGTAGCTCGAGCATAGAGATTGATAATGAACATACATTGCCTAGATTTATATTTATCTGAGGATAAACTTGGAAAATCAGTTATATATGTAGCAGGTGCACACAAGTACAGTGAACAGGTGAATAAACACAGGGATGAAAATGTGGGCCTGATAGAGGTAAACAAAGAATGTAGGAACTGAAAAAGTCACAGGGCATTTTACAGGCATGATGAATATAAGTATGCAGATTAGTTACTTAACAGCAGCAGAAAAGAAATGTCAGCAAAACCAAAAGCGAGAAAAGGGGTTGAGTGAAATTAATGTGTGTAAATGAAATTGTGAATGTAAATGTTTTAAATTGAATTTATATTGTTTGTGATGCATTGGTAAGTCTTCGGAGGTAAACAAAAATCCCACTTTAATATTGAAATTAATACATATTGTTGCACTTTTTCTTAAATGAGTTGGTAAAGGAAATGAGGAGGCAGAAGGAAAAAAGGCATGGTTGTCCATTTCAAATTCCCTGAGGAATGCTAACAGTCATAAGTGAATTTCTATAAATAATATCGCATTGATATGCATAGAGAGGTTGGAGAATGTGGAATTGAGGTAGAGAATATAAGAAGAAGGAGGAGCAAAACAAGATGCTGTGAAAATTTAGAGAATGCAGAAATGAATCAGTGAGGCAGAGAAGAAGGAGGAGTTGAGCAGAGAAGGAGGAGGAGATGATAGTGAATCTGAGAAGATGTTGAAATGATATAAGGTAGATATGAAGATTGATGCCCAACAATGAAGATGGTACAGAACAGAGCTGATATCCAAGGGAAATCAGCAAGTGTTTTTCTTTTGAAAGAGTAAGGAAGTTGGAGCTTCCCTATCAATTTGTAGCTTGATAGATGTCAGTTGTAGTTGACTGAGGTAGGAGCCTCCTGTAGGTTGTAGCCTGCAGAAAATAGATGGGATTTGGTGCTTCCCCATCAAGTTGTAGCTTGATAAAATGTCAGTTGTAGCAGACTGAGTTTGGAGCCTCCTGTAGGTTGGTTTCTATAGAAAATTGATGGGAGTTGGAGCTTCCTTGCAAGTTGTAGCTTGAAGAATTGAGGTAGGAGCCTCCTGTGGGTTGGAGTCTACAGAAAATCAGTGGTGAGAGGGAGTTGGAGCTTGCCTTTGCATCACAACAATAATAAGATGTGTTTTTCTCCCTCTATGGGTTTCCACTTATATCTGGTGTCTATGTGCATGATTTCTATGTGTTGATATGGTATATCTATTCTGCTTAATACTTGTTGCTCACATATTAAGACTACTGTTACACTATCTAATCTGCTTATTAATTGCTGCTCACAAATAAAGATTTCTCACATATTATGTTGATCATGAAATGAAGGTGTAATAAAGTTTAATGAAAAGTTTTTAAAGTACATGAATGTGTTAAACTGATTCACCCCCCCCCCCTCTCAGTTTAACTAAGGGTTCAACAGTTGGTGTCAAAGCCGGTTCCTTTGGTGTAAGCCTAATAGCTTGAAGGAGATTTGATTGAGTCACGGACCATAAAAATGTATTTGTGTTAAATACAACAAACTTTCTTGAATGGAGAGATAAATTTAAAATAGGATTATTGGCTTATGAGCCTGAAGTATGGAAGCTTGTATGTGATGGTTACTACAGAGACTCACCCACGGTGAAAGAACAACAGAGGAATGCCAAGGCAAAATGTGTGATATATAACCATATTCATAACAAGGATCTTGAGTTGATAATGTATTTAGCCTCTGCAAAAGAAATCTGGGACAGATTGCATTTCATGCATCGAATAGACACAGAGGATTGCATTGTCAAGAAGGAGAAGAGAATTAAGAAGAAGAAAAATTCATGTGTCAACAGGAAAATGTTCAATCAAATGAGGTACCTGCTAGTGTGAATGGAAGTAAGAGCCATGAAGAAATTGCAGCTGAAGAAAAAGCCAAACTTGACATAGTCTTGATTGAAATAGAAATATTGAAGAGTGAAAACAAAGACCTGAAGACATTGGTGCAAATATGTGATGAGAAAGAATATGAAGATAAGAAATAAATTATTAGCCCGAAGACACAGCTTTAAGAAGCAAGGAAATTTGAAGACACTCTGCTGCAACAAATGAAAGAGAAAATTCTGGAATGTGAGAAACTGGAAGAAAGAAGCAGTGAGCCTGAGAAAGAACTTAGAAAAATCCCAAAGAGAACTATTAATGAATACACCTCTAATGAAAGGCTCTGGACAGTTGGACCAGATTCTCAATGCTCAAAGGTCACCTCACATAAAGGCTGGGATAGGATATGAAGGAGAAACCAGCAAGTCCAAGGTTGAAGATAACAGGGATGTCATCTTTGTAAAAGCTGTAAAGGAAAATGAAGCAGCCTAGAATATTCTCACAGAAGAAGAAGCCAGCAAGAACAAGATTTGTAAAGAAAAAAACAGAATCAAGCAGCAACATGAAAGAACAGAGAATGAGAGGATGAAACAATCAGCTGCTAAAGGCTCATATGCGCCTAGGGATGAATTGAATAAATTTGGAAGATGCCAAAGAAGGTTTTTTCCTCCTATGAGAAGTATCACTTGTTTTGCCTGCCACAAATCAGGACATGGTGCAGCACAATGTAAGACAAGGCCTATCAACCAGCAAAAGATGTAGAAAATGAGAACAATACCTCAAGAAAAAAAATGATAAAGACAATCCTTCCCCAGGTACACTAATCATTTCAATGGCTACTGTTATACATGTAATAATTTTGGACATAAATTTGTTGATTTTAAATTGTGTTCAAAAAGGGGAATGAAATATTATACATCAGCTCAAACATACCTAGGCAATGTAAGATGTTATATATGCCTCAAGATTGGTCACAAATCAAAAGACTATAAGCTGCCATATACATTCAAGAAATCTAGATAGAGGATGGAATTAAAACAGATCAATCAAAACTATGAATAAAAAAGAAGAGCAGACATTATGATGAAACCCAATAAAGTATGGAAGGAAAAGAGAAAGGGGGAGCCTATTATCTCAATAACATAATGAAAACATCATAGTCTCAGGGGGAGCTGCTCTAGAAAACAAAGCAAATATCCAACCAATGATGAATATAAAGCAACATCCCAGGGGGGGAGCAGTTCATAAATAGTCCCCATGAAAGTGGTCTAAGAAGAGCTCCATGAAATGAGAACAGCTATGGGATCACGAAGAGAAAGGAAATTCCTCTAACAGAGAACTATGGATGAATAAGATGATTTGAAGTATTAAATAACTGAAAGATTGATGAAAAAAAGGGGGGGACAACAAGCAGTCATGATGGTAGAGAAAACATCAGCCTTGAACATGTAAACCAAGAAAACACCAGCACATTAAGTAATGATCACATTATCACATTAAGGAGAATGAGTAAGAGAAGAGCCTATTATCTTTAAGTCAGTACATCATTCATCTATGAAAAGTCCCCTTGGAGTAATGAAGTTAAATAAGTGACAAATCTCTGAGTAATCAGCCCATGAAGATTCATAGTATAGAAATTGAAGATGTTCTTCTGAAGATCATCATGTCAGAACAGTTGAATTGGTATATAAAGAAATATAAAGCAGCAATGATTTTGGATCTGTCATAGAAAATAAAATGCAGTGACATTCTTTTAAATCAGAATGATAGACTAAGAAAAAGGTTGAATAATGACAAGATCGGATTGAGGATATTGATAACTGTTAATGTGAACAGTGGAAAGAGCAATGGTAGAAAATATGGGTTCATGTGCAAACTAAAGTGAAATCTCTGCATAATTTATCAAAGTAGTATCAATTGGCATTTAGGTACAAGCAGCATGCCCATCAATAGAATACCAGGTGTTATCAGTGGACCAGCAGTATGGTACAGGTCCTCAGGATCAAAATATTTTGGCAAAAGTACATCAAGGTAAAATCCCCAGCATTATCTACATTCAGCATGAAAAGGTCAGTAGCAGTACTAAAGGATCAGTATTTTGTTTACACTTGAAGCATTATATTGAGCTATGAAGCAAACTGTGTGAAGACTGTTTGCTGAGTTTTCAGTTAAACATCTTGCATATGCCTCTGTGGAAGATCATCCTGATAGAATAGTCAAAGTATTTGAAGCATAAAGGACTAGTTGTGATTACCATTTGAAGCTCAAAAGTCTTTTATTAATTCATCCAAATCTTACTTCAGCATAAAGGATTTTGTTGGTAATTCACCGTTAAAAGAGAGATTGATCATAAACATACATACCTCCTTATGTCATAAAGGAAAGTGCATGATTGATAAGTGAGACTGACTAATACAATGAATGTATCTAGTCTCAAGGGTTTGTTTTGAAAGTACATTATGCAAGCAGTAAAAGCATTTGATCTCTTAGATAAAATTTTGGTTGATTCATTGATCATATCAGTAACAAGGACCTGTAGCTATTAAGTGTAATATCATTATCAGCATCCTAGCTCAAATCATCACCAATAGGAAAGAAAAGTGAACCACAGCTATAAAAGACATATTGGCATCATCACAATTGAACAGATGGTGTCCTGTAGAAGAGTATTGTAAAAGAAGACAGACTCCATCTACAACCTTCCTCAATAGATATGCATCGCAGATGAAGATTATAATATAGAATGAAGTATAGATGAAGCAAGCTTGATATGGTACATGGAGCATTCACAATCTTTAAGTATTGATCCAATGATGCATCTCTGATTATACAAGTCTAATTATATATGGTTTTCATCACCTACACTATATACAAGTTCAATAAGACTCAAAAGTGTTCTCTCAACAACTTTTGTACACCAATTTGGAGCAGTAGGGTACAAAGTCAGAAGAAGAATGCCTAAACACATCTTAGAGAGAGGAAATGAAGAGACATAATCTACAGTGAGAAATGTGCAACCCTTTGCTATTGATGTCAGGGGGGGAGGAAAAACAGGTAATAGAAGTAAAGATCTTCTAAAAGAAGCTAGGCAAAGGAAGACTTGGAGGAAGAATTGGATTATTGGTGGAGGTGCTGCCATCAATTCCAAAGGGGGGAGACTATTGGAAATGTTGTCATTGATGGCAAAGGAGATGAAAAAGGAGGAGCAGAGGAAGCAAGGAGAGAGGTAGCAGAGGCAGCAAAAAGATAAGCAAGGAGCAGAGGAAGCAGTGAATTGAAGTAGAGACCTGTAGAGAGCTGTGCAAAATAGAAGAGGAACAAGGCCACTATCATTAAATATCTGGCCACCCATGAAGTCGTAAGTGAGTACACTGAAACTGATCACAAATATATATATACTGTTAAGGAAATTGTTTATAAGTTTTGTGTGCATAACATGTATTCTTGGTTGAATATATGTATGGAATAATTGAGTTTTGTGGGCAATTGATGTAAAACTATGTGTAAACGCATTCTGCGGGTCGTTGAAGAAATCGACCTCCCGGCGATGTTGTATTAAAAATTATGTGTGTGTTGGCTGAGTTAAATTCTATATGAAGAAAAATTGAATTCCTGTGGCAGATATAAATTTTTCCTGCATAGACTGCTTGAATAAATTGTGGAAGCATGAGTTACTATTTAGGTTTGCGATTCTGTACATAACTGGGATACATTCCAGCATAGGAGGTTTTACATATACTTTGAGGGAATGAGGACTTGCAGACATCGATCCCTACAAGGATTGATGACCTGGGAGGAGTTTTTAATTCAATCTCAGGAATTTGGTATATGACTATATTGTTTTGGAACCCTAGGGGATGTCATGGGGGTTTCTGGATGTAACCCTGAAAGGTTATATGAATACCTATTAGTGCCGGGTTTAACCAAATGTCGTAGGTCTATTTATGTTCTTAATGCCTGGTATATATGTTGCTATTTGTATTTTATGCTATGGCGAACCTTGCATGAGTTGAGCCATATGCTAGACACATATTAAACTAATACTTTGTCCTCGAATGTTAGAATCAAATTAAGGGTTGTTAAGGAAACTACGTTGGAGAAGGTGGAACCAAGGGATGGAACCGTGAGCATGAACCAGAACCGTGAGAGATAAACAGTAAAACCGGAAGGTGAGGACCGGTGGTTTTCACGCAAGTTAAAGGGTGGTAAGTGGAATTGAGGAATTTAACACGATATCACAAACTCAATGACGCGTGTCCATAGGTGGTTTCTAAAAACCACTTATTTCGCGTGAAATTGGAGAGATATCCTCTGCGTACTTTCACAGCGCAATATCTCTTTGTGATCGTCGCATCACCGAAGTTGACCCGACGTTGTCTCGACCATCAGATGTGAACGGGAGGTTAAAAACTGGACCCCAGTTCATCGTGCAGAGTCTGAGGTTTAAAACCCGTGCATTTAATCTATGCGACACTCGTTGATTGCCGTCGGATCAGTTGGATAGGGCGCGACGAGATTGCGACCGTCAGATGAAATGGTATGTATGCGTGGGTCCAATATTGTTTTATTGTTGGCAATTGATTTGTAATCAAGTCCGGGTTGTGTAAGAATGAATGTATATATACAGTGTGTGAATAATACGCGAAGGTTCATATGATATAGTTGGATGCCATGGTATTAAATCCACTAATCCAAACCTAGGAGATGTGATATATTACGAGGTTTGGTTTATGTGATATATTGCGAGGTTGGTTTGAACCAAAACCAAGTTGTAAACTTGAATGTACAAGGTATGTTAATGAACGCCGAGTCAATGTATGCAAGGGTATTGTAGTGTGTGGGGCTCGGTTCTACTTTATGATTTCTATTTGGATTTTAACAAGAGTCTACGGTAGACAATATTCATTCATATTATGAACCATTACATATTGATTTAATCACAAGTGAATCAAGATTCGAACCTTATAAAGTGAAGGTTGGAGGTTAATATGATCTGTAGCGCTGGCTTTAGACAAAAATTGAATACTTTGTCAAATGCAAGTATGGATGATGTTATGGGTTATAGCCATAGTACAATTAGAAAGTAAGCCTCTGCATAGTTTTATAATAGCAGACCAGTAATAAAGTCCAAGGCTTATTATATGTTTTATGGCTGGTACTTTGGGTTAAAGGAAACTCGAGTAATTAATCCAAATACTCTTAAGAATAGGTCCTCATATGGTGAAATTGTAAAATCTATATTAATCATGAGGATTGGGAAAAGCTTCCGAAATTGAAATGAACATTGGCTGGTTTTTTTATTAAAAGAACATCGTATATGCTTGAGGGTTTATAATCCTATTAAAGGAAGGTTACGCACAGTATTGAAATTGTCAATTGAGATTATTGTGATTTTCCCAGATTTAAAATCAGCAGTTATATTAAAAGACGGTTATATATGCGGCGGTTACACAACTGCAATGATGCTAAAGTTCATTCGAACGCCCTAGGGGAAGTAGTTGGATTGAAGTTGTAATACGAGTTTTAACCATTGAGTTTAAGTTCATATATGAATAGAGAGTGTGTAAGCAGGTAGCTTGATCATAGAGATTGATAATGAACAGACATTGCCTAGATTTATATTTATTTGAGGATAAACTTGGAAAAGCAGTTATATATGCAGCAGGTGCACACAAGTACAGTGAACAAGTGAATAAAAACAGGGATGAAAATGTGGGCCTGATAGAGGTAAAAAAAGAATGTATGAACTGAAAAAGTCACAGGGCATTTTATAGGCATGATGAACAAAAGTATGCAGATTAGTTACTTAACAGCAGCAGAAAAGAAATGTCAGCAAAACCAAAAGCCAGAAAAGGGTTTGAGTGAAATTAATGTGTGTAATTGAAATTTTGAATGTAAATGTTTTAAATTGACTTTATATTGTTTGTGATGCATTGGTACGTCTCCGGAGGAAAACAAAAATCCCAGTTTAATATTGAAATTAATACATATTTTTGTACTTTTTCTTGAATGAGTTGGTAAAAGAAATTGGGAGGAAGAAGGCAAAAAGGCATGGCTGTCCATTTCAGATTCCCTGAGGAATGCTAACAGTCATAAGGGAATTTCTATAAATAATATCACATTGATATGCATAGAGAGGTTGGAGAATGCGGAATTGAGGAAGAGAAGATAAGAAGAAGGAGGAGTAGAATGAGATGTTGTGAAAAGTTAGAGAATGCGGAAATGAAGCAGTGAGGCAGAGAAGAAGGAGGAGCTGAGCAGAGAAGGAGGAGGAGTTGATAGTGAATCTGAGAAGATGCTGAAATGATATAAGGCAGATATGAAGACTGATGCACAATAGTGAAGATGGTACAGAACAGAGTTGATATCCAAGGTAAATCAGCAAGTGTTTTTCTTTTGAAAGAGTAAGGAAGTTGGAGCTTCCCTATCAAGTTGTAGCTTGAGAGATGTTAGTTGTAGTTGACTGAGGTAGGAGCCTCATGTAGGTTGTAGCCTGCAGAAAATATATGGGAGTTGGTGCTTCTATATCAAGTTGTAGCTTGATAAAATGTCAGTTGTCGCTGACTGAGGTTGGAGCCTCCTGTAGGTTGGTGCCTGCAGAAAAGTGATGGGAGTTGGAGCTTCCTTGCAAGTTGTAGCTTGCAGAATTGAGGTAGCAGCCTCCTATGGGTTGGAGTCTACAAAAAATCAGTGGTGAGAGGGAGTTGGAGCTTGCCTTTGCATCACAACAATAATAAGATGTGGTTTTCTCCCTTTATAGGTTTCCACTTATATCTGGTGTCTATGTGCATGATGTATATGTGTTGATATGGTATATCTATTCTGCTTAATACTCGCTGCTCACATATTAAGACTACTGGTACACTATCTAATCTACTTATTAATTGTTGCTCACAAATAAAGATTGCTCACATATTATGTTGATCATGAAATGAAGGTGTTAATAAAGTTTAATGAAAATTTTTTAAAGTCCATGAATGTGTTAAACTGATTCACCACCCCCCCCTCAGTTTAACTAAGGGTTCAACAGAAAGATTCAAGAGGACTGAAAAATTTGAATATATAGTTGCTCCTTGGAACAACCCAACCCACATTTCCAGTAGATCGATCCAAATTTTCGAACATGCTAGGAACCATATCGCTATCAAAAAACAAGCCAGAGGCTGCAAATTATCATTTGCATCAACATGTTCATCTTGAAATGTTTCATTTCCTCCATTGTGTTCACATTAATCTTGGTTGTTCGTCATATCAAAGCTCTCTTAGAGAACAAGAAGGTGTTGAAAGAATTCAAATTTTAGAAAATCCTCAAAGAGAAATTATTTTCCATAATCATCATCAACGAAAGAAACATTCAAACAATTTATCATTCCAAACACAATTTTCTTATTGTGATACTTATGATTTTTAACCCCACCATATTGATGATTTATTGAAGTTATTATAAAACCATCTTCCCACATCTACTCAAGTAACTGGCCAACTGGGGTAAAAATGTGATCAGAGGCTACTAATATGATATTCAATGTCCTAAATGATCTTACGGAAGTGGAATAGACAAAAACACCAAAAACACACCTTACACTACATCTTTGACATCCCCAAGAGATAACCCAACCTTCCAGGGCCCTATTCCTTAAGGGGGGATAGATTTTTATCCTTTTTGAGGCTGAGATGTGGGCATATAAGGGAAAGGGAGCGGCTCTAGACCCTAGAGCCACAGGCTATTCTTGGCAAGGTAGCAGCTCATGCCCAAACAACAAATTTTCTGCCTGTAGCTCTGGGGTTTGTGCCAAATTTCAGCCCCTAAGCCCATGTCGTTGCCGAGAACTTCTTGTAACTTCAGGAGAAGGTAAATAACATTAAAACAAACATATGGAAGCAATCACATCAACCAGAACTCATCCTACCCCACGCAGCCATGACAGGAATTTCATCAAACATGTCACAAAAATAACATCTGTAGGCATAAACAACAGATTTAAGAAAAGGGGTCTCTTTCTTATCTGAGAATTATTAAGAAGCATTACTACCTTACTCCATAAGATATTATACAAAATTTTTTACCATAGATACATGGGTTATTCATTTACAGGGAAAAACATGAATAGATCGATACATCATCATTGATCGAATACATGCTCATAACTAGCATATTAATAAAAAAAAAAAAATGGATGTAATAACAATAAAATTCATACATAAAATAGTAAATTTACATACCTAATACTGGATAAATGAGCTCTTCATTACTAAATGTAAAAACCAACTGGGGATGGGACTTCCACATTCCACCTGACCACAGATTAGTACTTGAGCCATATCTACTTCATCCAATCACCCCCATGCCATATTCGAAGCATGAATGTGGGACTCATAACCAAGCGAAAAAAAAAAAAAATGAATGCTACCGGATTTCTCTGCCTACACCGCGAGGAATTTTACCAACTCCCAGTTTCTCAAGATTTACCGTAACCCACAATCTGATCCAGGGGTCACTAGGCCCTACACTGAGACAATCTCTCCAGGCTTTACTATACATCCCATCCCGGGATTACTAGGCCCAATGGAGAGAGATACTCCTCTTTTATTTACTGTATATCCTGTCATTCACTCGTAAGGATTTCTAGGCCCATTGAGGCACACAATCTGGCTTTACCACAACCCATAGTCTGGCTCAGGGATCACTAGGCTAGTGGCTTTACCGTGATCCACAGTCTGGTTTAGCAACCCCTAGGCCATGTGTTTTTCATTTCAGATATCCAACCCAATCAACTTTGAATCCAATCTAGTCATCCAGCTCAACTGAATTATGAGAACCCATCTCATCAAAGTTATATTGAAATGGAAATGCTAGGCTGAAAACATGGTCACACCTGGAAAAACCCATGCCAAGACAGAAAAGAACCACATGCAATTCCATGCATGCCAACTTTAGCAAGTAAAATACACATGCAAATTGATACATTCCAAGAACATTGTTGTCGCTACTTGATTCTTGCTCCTCCTTGCTTGCTTCCTCCTTTTCCTTATTTTTCACCTTTCTTGCTCAAATCCCAATGTGCTCCAAAAACTCTAAGTTTCCAGGAGAGAGAGAGAGAGAGAGAGAGAGAGATAATAATTAGAACACTCCAAAATTGAACTGAAAAAAGGTACCAATTGATCGTTAGAATAATTTTTATAGAAGCGACCTCTATTTTCTTCATTTTACATTATTTTCCTTCATTTTCCTCCTCACATGAAACTTGCGATGTTTCATCTTCCTTTTCTCCTAATTTCCATTATTTTCATAAATAAATGTGCCAAATATGCCATTTTTCCATTCCAAATCCTTTTTCCTTTTCCTTTTCCAACTTCCTTACCCATAATAAACCAAATCAACACCCCGTAGGATGTTTTTCCCAATATTCAGCTTGGTATATGTGTCTGATCAACTGTGGTTATTGTTTTTAACATTTATTACATGGAATTTTCACCAGGCCTGTTAAAGAACCCTCCCCCTTGGGGGACACTATCCTCAGTGTTCAACCACACATATACCTCATCAAAACCACTGAAAAATAACTATTCTTTCCATGGAGCTTTATAACATAGCTCATTGTAGTATTTACAATGACCGTCGTGTTGAAAAGAAAACCAACATGATATCATAACAATATAAAAACTCAAATGACATGACACCATACCGCTTATTGGAGCTTTATAACATAGATCAAGGTCGTATTTACATCCATATACATATATACATACATCCATCCATCACATTAAAAAATATATGAAAACATCGCCAAAACATATACCAACATCACACCAAAACTGCTTTTCCTCAACCAGAAAACAATGAAGGATACATGAACCACATCTGATATGTCATCTCCCATGTAGCTTCATTAGGCCTAAAGTTCTTCCATTTCACTTTAACCTACTCTATTGCTTGATTCTAGAGCATGAGCACATTTTTAGCAATATATACTGAGGCTTCGACAATAATTCTCCATCTTGTTCCACCTGCAATACAAACCAATCAATCACATGATCAACATCTTTAACATACTTTTTAAGCAATGATATATGAAAAACATCATGGAATTTCACTACAGAAGGCAGTGCAAGTCAATAGGCCATTGGTCCTATCCTCTCAATGATCCTAAAGGGTCCAAAAAACCGTGGTGCGAACTTGGCACATGATCCAATCCACAAGGAGCTCGTCTTGGGCTTGATAAGAAAATACACCTGATCCCCAACTTGAAACTTATTGAAAAGCCAGTTCTTGTCTGCATAACACTTCTGCCTATCCTGCGCTACTTTCAAGTTCTTCTTGATCACCTACATTCCTTGTTCCATCTCTACCAGCATCTCTAATCCAATCAGCACCCTATTAAGCGGATCACTCCAACTGATAGGAGTGTTACGACTCTGCCTATACATAGGCCCAAATGGACTCATCTTCAATGACTCTTGATATGCGAACTCTACCACTGGGAGATATTCTTCTCACTTCTATTTTTGATGCATTACATACATCCTCAACATATCCTATAGTATCCTATTGTCCCTCTCTCTCTTCCAATCTATCTATGGATGATAAGTTGTGGTGAAGGAAAACGTAGTGCCCAAAGCTTCAAACAACTCCTTCCAAAACTTGGAAGTGAAATTTTCATCCCTGTCGGACACAATATTCTTTGGAAAACCTTTCAATATGACTAATTCTCTCATAAACACCTATGCTACATCACTAGCCGAGTATGCAATCTTCACCGGTACGAAATGTGCAAATTTTTTCAAATTGTTCACAACAACAATAATAGAATCGTTCTGCCTAGCTTTCTTAGGAAAACCTGTGATGAAGTCCATGGAAATGACCTCCCATTTCCACTCTAGAATCGAAATTAGTTTTAGCAACCCACCTGGATGTTTGCACTCTAGCTTAACCATCTGACATTCCAAACATTTGGCTACAAAATCTGCCACATCCCTCTTTATATTCGACCAGTAATAGAATCTCTTAATCGCAATCAAAATCGTATGGTAGCTTGTGTGACCCGAAAATGGTTTTGCATGAAACTCGCTCAAGATCACCTTCTTGAGCTCACTTTTTTTCAGTACATATATTATGTCTCAAAATCTGACCAATCCATATGCAGTAAGGAAATATTCCAAATCCTATACATGTGTACATGTACCTGTACCACCTGTGCCTATACCTCTACCAACACTTATACTTGTACCTATACCAACACCTCTTCCTTTACCTCTACTAACACTTGTACTTGTACCTATACCAATACCTATACATGTACCTATACCAACACCTGTACTTGTACATGTACCAACACCTATACATTTACTTGTACCCTATTGCAATTGGTGCACAATCTCCATATACCTGTGATCCTACTGACCTTCCTGTAAGATCCTATGTTGTAAGTCTATCCCATAGGAGCTCATCACTGCTAAGTGATTTACATGTACCTTCCTGCTAAGAGCATATCCAACCTTTTTCTCCTTCCCCTTTATATACTTCATCTCGAATTCAAACTCACTGATCATTTCCAACCATCTAGCCTGCCTCACATTCAGATTCGATTGGTCAAAAAAGTACCCCAACCCAATGTGATCACTCATAAGTACAAGCCTCCTTCCAAGAAGATAGTACCTCCACATCTTCAATGCATGAATTATCACTGCTAGCTTAAGATCATGTGTCAGATAGTTCTGCTCATGTTCATTTACCTTCTGTGACTCATAGCATACTACCTGTTCAACTTGCATAATGACTCCACCAAGTCCTCTCTTGCAAGCATATGTACACACTAAAAACATATTGCTTGGATCTGCAACCTTTAACACTAGATCATGTGTCAAAAACTTCTTAAGCTACTCAAAAATAGCCTCACACTCCTTTTCCCAATCCAAGTGCTTACTTTTCCTCTGCAATGATGTAATCAGATAAGAAAATAGTGAGAAATTCTTGATGAAACACCTATAGTATCTTTCCAATCCCTTGAATGATCTCACGTCATCTACATTATTAGGTGCTACCCACTCCATGATGGCCCTTATCTTCTCTGGATTTACTGCAATTCCCTCCTTGGAGATGACATGTCCCAAGTAGTTTACCTCAGTCTAAGAGAAATTTTATTTGTTGATCTTAGCATAAAACTGATGCTCTGTCAACAACCTCAATAGTGTTTCCAAATTCTCTACATGCTCTTCCTCAATTTTTGAATACACCAATATATCATCAATGAAAACAATCACAAACTTTTCCAAGTAAGGACACAACACATTGTTCATCAAACAAATGAATGTAGCTAGGGCATTAGTAAAACCAAATGGAACTGTGACAAAATCATAATGCCTATATCTGGTTCTAAATGTGGTTGTGTAGATGTCTTGCTCTTTGGTCTAGCCTAGTGATACCCCGATATGAAGTTGATCTTAGAGAACAATTTTTCTACCTTTAGATGATTGAACAAATCATCAATCCTCTGTAGTGGGTACCTGTTCTTGATGGTCACTTTGTTTAGCTTATTTTAGTCAATGAATAGTCTAAGAGTGCCATCCTTCTTCTTCACAAACAACACCGGTGCACCCCATGGAGATACACTTGGCCTAATGTACCCTTTGTACAACAATTCCTTGTTACACAAAAATTTGTCACTGTCCATGTACTCCCTATTCCTAATCCTAGAGACCCCTAACAATGACCCCTGTGTCTATTTTCCATCATGAAAATGTGCCTTTATATCCCTTACATCATAATGGGTAAACTCTCTCTCTAAATTCCTAAAGAAGCTCCTTAAAATCATGGTTATCTGGAGCGTCGCGCCCTATGCATGTTTTGCTCGCGTTGATGCCTCTTTTTTGCTCTGGGGCAGCACTGACTGGTGCTAGAAAGAGAATCACTCATTCTGATCCTCTTCTAGATTTTTTCTAAAATTGAAGTGAAGCTTCGAGATATATAAGCTTCATGGTGGAGATATGGTTGTTTTTTATTGAGGATAGAGCCGAGCTTCTTCATTTAGGGTTCTTGTTCCTACAAAATTGGAACCACCCAAAGGGACAACCCATTTCCCAACCTTAAGTGGGTCCATGTTCCCTCTTCCCTTGCTATAAAATGGACATCCTCAGATAGCTCTGCTAGTTAGAACACAGATAGAAGAACCGTGGAGAGATATTTGTTTCTATAGGTATAGAGCGAGAGTTGAGACCTTTGGTCCCTTCATATCAATTTTAATGGAGCGCTTTCGAGACATTTTGGATCCAGACCCATCGAATGATATTTGCGACATCAAGGCACATGTTGTAACTCCCCCTCTCTATTTTAATATAATACAATCGATTCGTGCTTTCCATTCTCGTCTTTAATGTATGACTGGATTCTTAGTTCTCCTTCATCAACTAGATATAATGTATATGCAAGATATATTTTATGCTTTCACGTTTGATGTTTTTTGATCTCTTGTGCAGGTAACCAAGCACTGGAAACAGTGAGGATCTGGTTACGAAGTGCAAAGGATCAAAGGATTCAAGTGAAAAACAACATAAGATCAAGGTAGGTGATCTATTCACGATCTGAATCCATTTTCAATCTAGGAAAGTAAGCTTCTAATTGTTCCCTGTTGTTACTAGACCCATCCTAGGGCTATAGGGATTGTCTCTGTCTGCAAAGAGGATTTTTCTGCATAAAACATTGGTGACTCCACTGGGGAGTGCTAGCCTTTAAGTCTCTTATTATCGATTTTTTATTTTTTCTTTTTCATCAATTTTTGTCCAGTGTCCATCTCCTTGTCTATGTCACTTTTGTAACTACTCACATAAATTTATATCTGTTTAAGTGATAAGCATGGTGTCATTTTAGCAAACCATTTTATTTTCAAGTCTTCTCCTCGATCGACACTAGTATTTCCCTAACATTCGTGCCAATTGGCACTGAATGAATTTCCACAGTAGCGCTTTTCCTCTTACTACATGGGTGTTAGCTTAATAGCCCCGTCAATTTCTGTGTATGACTCTTTTAGGGTTTCCTCCAGTTGGTTGGCTAGTGGGTCTTATCATTCTGGCTTCTCTTTGTTGTTTGAATAACTCTTGTTCTTCTTTGTTCAATGACATTTTTTATTCAAGTTTCATATCTTTGGTTGTATGTTTGCAAACCTAGTGCATATTTGTCATCCAAGGGTTTGTAGGTGTCTTTGGGTCATCCGAATAGTTGCTTCCTTTGTTTATTTCCAGACTTCTCATTGAATCAAGTTTTTTCCTATCTTTCAGAATTTTTGTTTGATTGTGTTTGTCTTCTGGTAGGTCCTTGCGAGTATAATTTTTAGGTGTCAACCTTCAGTGCATTTGAGTTTCTTTTTGCTTTCAAGCATAGATCATGATTTTTTTCTTTCGAATGAAGTTTGTTTTCTTTGAGTGATTGACCAATGTGTAAATGAAGAGTGTCTTGTTTTGAGGAAATTTTTTTGCGTCTCTCTTTGATTTTTGAATTTATGCCTCTTGCATGTGTTTTGAAAGATTTATTTAGTACTCAAAGCATTGTTGTTGATTTGCATTCTACGTTTTGCATTGTGATTAGAAGGAAAATACAAATTTTTTTTTTCGTTTCACTTTAGAAAATTAAAAGTTTGTTTTCAATTCACTTCTAAGTGCATTTAGTGAAAGGAAAGAATTTGTAAAGTTTTTTCTTCTCTTTAAGATTGTGCACTTGGAGGGAAAAGTGAATGTAATTCCATGCATTTGTTTTGTTTTCTGTGTTGATTGCATGAGCTTCCTTCTCCTTCATTAACGTAGTTTTCATCGAAATGAATTATTCCTTCCCTCATGTAGCTGCATCTTAGGGGTTCAGGTGACATTGGTAGGACTTTAAAACTAAGACATAATTCAAGATCAACCTTAAAATTTATTCAATTGACCTAAGGAGCATTTGGAACTTAACGAATCAAATTTAGAGGTCTAGTCTAGAGGCATGTTCCAATGTCATTAAACATAGGAGTTGTCGCTAATAGCCTACGTTACAGCCCGTGGGTGATATTCCGTCCCGCATATGGAAGTATATTGATGTATGAAAGTATATTTTGGGATGCTCTCATCTAATGGTTATGCATCAGACAACACTACTACAGATTTGTACTCCCACGTACCATCGCGTATATTTTGGGAGACACCATTAAGCTGCAAACCTACCATAGGTAACTGAGTCAGTCGCCTTATAGACGTGATACACCGAACACAAAATTCGGGGAGATTGGATATCATACGTTAAGGCCTTGGTAATTTCTCTTTCATTTGATCACCAAGGTGTAAATTGCAGTTCACGGCTACCTGGTAATCCTTTTGCCTAGCTTACCCCCTTTTTGATTTATTTCATTTCTTTTCTAAAATTAATTGTCCACGATCATATGGCTTACCTATTAGAATGTTTATGGGCCACATCATGAGTAAATCCTTATAAAGATATTGTTTAAAGCCTTGAATTTATCATCTTTTTCGTGTTCTTCTTTTTGGTATAAGATCATCGTGGTTGAACTGTCAAGTTTAGTTTCCTCTGCATCGTCCTCTTTCGAAGAGACATTACTTGCTTTCTCTTCTAACACTTTACCTTCGACCAGGACTCAAACTAATGAGTTCACCCTCGTTTTGATCATCCAACCTCTCACTTCTCGATCTCCTCCTAATGTTCTAGTAGGCTACATCGCCTACCATCCGAATCTCTTACTGGATCCCATTGAAATGTCCCCTCAACAACTGTATAGTCCATACGATACACTTGGTGTACCGTTTGTGCATTGGTCGCGTCCATCTCGGACCACTGCTCGTCAATTATTTCCGATGGCTTTTGAAGGAGAGGTTTCATCTCCCCTATAGGTTTCAAGAACCACCAATGGTGTATATGAGTCTTTGTTTGAGGGACATCTATTCCCTCCTGAGGGTTTTCCCTATGTGGAGACCTCTCAACTTTCCACCCAGTCGTATATTCCACGTGGTTACACTTTGTTGGGACACCTGGTCTCAAGTATGTCGAGTGCCACACCTTTGTATTACAACACTATTTTGCAGAATACCGGGGTATCTGCCCTTGGTCTGATTTTTTCCAACATATATGTTTCCATCCCTACTTAGCCTATAATTATGCCTACTCCCGCAATGACATCTATTTGCATAGGTGTTTCTGTGACTCTTGTTAGTGTTCCTATGTCAATCCCATCGAATTTGGTTTCTGGTGGGGGTCCTACCCTATCGATTTTTTCCCAATCCTCCATTGGTCAATATGTGAGTGGAAATCAAGCTAACATCTCGAGTTCCTCTCAAGATCTTGGTAGCATTCCTATGTTTTTTGGATCTTCTAGCCCAATAGGGTTAACATATGATCAGTATCAATAGTTTTGGTAGAGTATTAACCAGCATCATTACATCTCGTATGGTTCCCAATAGTTTCAGACATAGCCAATAAATTGGCAAGGATTTCAAGGGTAGGCTGACATTCAATCAGGGGGTTATACATTTCAGGAGGGTCCTATCTATGGGTTAAGTCAACCTTATGGCCAACAAGGAAAAACTTACATACAACATGCAATTCCTTATGTAAAAACTAGTCAACCTTTTGCTCACCAAGGTTAGTTTTCCTATTTTTAGTAGGGACAACCTTATGTTCAACCAAGCCAACCTCATTTCAATAAGGTTAGCCTTTTTTCTAGCAAGGGAAACCCTCCTTTCAGCAAATCCATGTCTTTTTTCAGCCAGGCCAACCTGGTCCTCAAGGGAAACCTCGCCAACCTTAGCAGCCTCAGGGTATCATGTCGTCCAATCCTCAAGGTACTGTCCAACAACCCCAAGGTCAACCCTTGGGCTCACAAGGTCAAATTTTGGGTTCCCAAGGTTACCTTTTGGGTTCGCATGGTCAACCACAAGGCAATGCATTCCAAAATTTTCAATAGCAAAATCCATATGCTGCAAAATATGGTTAGGCTAGACCTCAATGGTCTGTTGTGGGTCAGTATCAATTTTTGGGTTAGCAACCAGGATATGGTCTGAATCCACATGGTTTCATTCCTTATGGAAAAAATCCATATGGGAAATATCCTTTGGGATAGAACCCTTGGGGGAAGTATTTCTCCCAATATTGTTGGAATCCACAAATGGGCATGTATCAAAGACTAAACATCATGCCTTTCAATCCACAATTTTCGTTTCTTGTGACGTTGGAACTCCTGATTGACCAATGATCCAATTCTTCATAATCTGTATTGGCTCCAAGTTCCAACAAAAATTCTGAGCGATTTCCCCAAGTTTGAAGGCAAGTCTAGAGAAGAACCCCAGGCACAAGTTATGAAATGCCATATTTGGTGCTCCTCCAACTCCTGCGTTGATGATTCCATCTGTCTACATCTTTTTAAAATAACATTGACTAGTGCCACTGCAAAGTGGTACATTGAACTTCTGTGTGGAACTTTTTAGGATTTCAACTCCTTAGCCATGGCTTTCCTTACACATTTTCAGTTTCTTTCTCATTACGAAACAGGAACCCACATCCTTACATCCTTAAAGCAAGATACTGCTACACATATCTCCGATCATATTAATGAATGGAGAAGGCATCGTTGTTTGATCAATTTTGATATTCCTAATAAACTATTGACAAAACGGTTTACCAAATCATTCATCAATTAGATCGCTAAGGATATGCTATGGGGGAATTTGTTACAGAAGAGAAATCCATAGCTCATGCTCAATTTCTCAATTTGGTTCACTCCCAATCCGGCACGTTATATGGTATTTTACCTGACACTCCGTGCTTGAGCTCTGAATATGAAACCTCAAAAGCCCTGGTGGCACTGTTGGTGGATGACGTCATTTTTTTTGTTTCCCAAACTTCCCATAAGTATTCTTCTACTTCTAAGCATAAATCATGTTATTTCTCAAAATTTGTTCCTCATAATCCTCCAAATCCTAGAAAAACATTAGAGGTCAACGTTGTTCACTCTTCTGTGGCCGATAAATCCTCTAAATGAAAAAATAAGGGAAAGTTTAATCTAAATATGATGCCCCAAAGAAGGATTCCCCCAAACCTCACACTGATGATGGAGCTAAATGTAAACCGAAGTATCCTTGCCCAATCTGTGATGACGAGCACTACACCAAGGACTGTCCTCGACAGGCTGAGCTGAGTCATTTACTAAAGGGAACTCAAGGGACTCTAGTTGTTCTTAAAGAGATGTTTCCATCACAACATACTCAAATGGTGGAAAAACCCCAGTCTTCCACCTCTTTTGGTTCTCAATTTTTCATGATGAATGGTGCTACACCCATCTCTATAGTTACTAGATCTAAAGGCTATTTGGAATCATGTCATTTGGCAGGGAAAGAAATCACCGATGCTCCTACTCCTTCTCCCCTGCCCACTTCTGGCCCTCTTCATATTGAAAGGCTTAGTTCTGATCCCATTGTATGGCTACCTTTTAAAGGTGTGCTTTGAAAATCCTCATATAATCCAAACCCCCATGCCGCTCAACACTAAAATATTGTTGAGGATTTGGCTCAGGCGCCTTCAACTATTTCTGTGCTAGAGGTGCTTCAGAGCTATCCATCACAACGAAAAGTATTTTTATCCACTATCAGAGGAATCGATCCATATGATTAGAGCCTCATTACTTTTGATCAGGAAAATTTCATTCCATGTCTCCCTCAGCAACTTTCTTTGATTATCCAATTTGGTATTAATGGAAAGAATATCCATCAGGAAGTTGTGGATGAAGGTGCATCCACTTGCATCCTGTTAGTCTCTTGTTGGAAAGACAATAGTTCTTTAACCCTTAATCAGTCTCCAAATACTTTGGATGCCTTTGACAGAAGGGACTCTCGTCCTTTTGGTATCCTTCCCAACTTTCTTATCACGTTGGAAGGAAAAACAGTCAACATCGAGGTAGAAGTCATTGATGCCAAACTCAATTATAATCTTCTCCTCGGTTGCAGTTAGACTCACGCTATGATTTGAGTGTTGTCCACTCTCTTTGATGTTCTCTTTTTTCCGCATGAAGGAAAGATCATCACTTTTGATTATTTTTCCTTTTTCACTTCCACTTATTTAGAAGGAAATGTTCTGTATGTAGACCATATCGCCACACCATATGAAAGTGTGGGGGTAGGACTTTTCAAAGACTCTACCCTAATCGGTCTATTTTCTCTTCCTCCACTGAACACTACTCAGGTCAATATGATCTCAACTTCTTCTAATCCCTGGATCATCCCTTCTCCTGATCAAGTTGATTTGTTTGGTGATGTGATGTCGTTAAGCCTAATAGAAGTTAATTATTGTGAAATCCTCGACCTCGACTAATGATTCTGAACGTGCTACTTCTAGCATGCATTTTGACGTGTACTCCCAATCTCCTTGGCTTGGTTCCTCAGACTCACCTGATCCCCTAAATGAGTCATTTCCATCTGACTAAAGTATTGTGGAAACTATGTCTCTCGAGGAAACGCCCTGCAATGATACTCATTATTGTTCATCGTTTCTCCCGAGCCCTGGAGTTGTTCAGTCGTGTCTTGAAAATTTCTCTCCCCATGTTTCGAGTGATCCACTCCCGACCCCATTGTCGACACATTAGGTTTTCTCTGAGGGGAACATAGGAAGCATCACTAATAAAATGCCTATTGACATTTCTATGAAACTAAGAATTGTCGAGAACATTCACATTGGGGTGACTTGCTCTCGAAATGAGGTCAAGCTCTATACTAGTATCTTTCAATAATTTTGAGATGTTTTGCATGGTCCTACGAGGAAATACCTAGCATTGAACCGAGTATAGTGGTTCATTAAATACTGACTTACCCTGATGCGAAGCCTATTCATCAGCGCCTTTGCCCTATGTATCCTAGAAAGGTGGCCGCCATAAAGGGAGATGTTAAAAAACTTCTTAAGGCTGGATTTATTTATCCTATTCCTTTGATATATTTGGTGTCAAATATTGTCCCTATCAATAAAAAGCAGGTTACCATTCGTGTTTGTGTTGATTAACAAGATAGCAATCGAGCCTACCCGAAGGATAGCTATCCCACTCTGTTTATTGACTAGATCATTGATGAATGCAATAGGAGTGGGATATTTTTCTTTATGGATGGTTTCTTTCTCTATAGCCAGATTAACATCTTGCCGGATGATCAACACAAGACTACCTTTATCTATCCATAGGGAACCTTTGCTTACAAAAATCTCCCTTTCGGTCTAAAGAATGTCGGTGCTACCTTTCAGCGTGTGATGTCCTATGCTTTCAATGAAATTAAAACATCATATATTCGTACCTGGATGACCTCCCTTCTCATTCAGCTAAGTGTCACAACCATCATACGCACCTTCAAGAGATTTTTCTACGCTGCCAACACTATAGTATCTGTTTGAATATGCACAAGTGTGTTTTCTGCGTTGAATCCGATAGACTCCTTAGGTTTTTCATCTCTAAATAAGGCATCTGTCTCGATCCCTTGAAATTTGAGGCTATCATTAATTTACCCCCTTCGTCCTCTTTATCTCAATTGCAGAGTTTGCAAGGGAAAGCTGATTTCCTATGTTGTTTCATTCCAAACTATGCAGAGATTGCTAAGGGTTTTACATGATTACTGAAACAAGGGATCCCCTTTCTATTGGATGAAATTTCTCAAAGCTCTTTCGATGTGTTAAAGAAAATTCTCATTAACGCTCCTTTACTGCATCCCCCTAATTATCATCGTGACTATTTCCTTTACTTAGCAGCTTCTTCTAGTACTATTGCTATGTTGTTGGTCCAGGACGATGACGATGGTATTGAACATGTCATATATTACCTCATCCATAACGTTATGGATATAGAGACTTGATATGCCCTTGTCAAGAAACTGGCTTTAGCTCCAGTACATGATGTTCAGCGCTTTCAGCATTATATTCTTCTACGCATGACTACCGTGACCTTCGACTGCAATCCTATGACTTATATTTTGACCTGCTAGTTGCCGGGGGAAAAATATTCAAAATGGATTTTCATTTTGGAGGAGTTCGATTTGGAATTCATTGTTCCCAAATCAAAGAAACCATTGGTTTTCACTGAATTTATTTTCTCCCTTCCCTCTGCCTCCGCTCCATTAGATCTCGATGAGCACATTCTGGATGACACTCTCTTTATGATCAGCATTGTCGATGCATGGTACAATGATATCATCGTTTATCTCTGAACCCAAAACTTTCGATCTGAGTTGTAAAATTATGATCATCAACATATTCGACATCATTATCAACCCTATCATACCATCGGGGATACTTTATACCATGTCAATGTAGATTTTATTCTTATTCATTATTTGACTTTCGAAGAGGTTGAGAGAGTGCCTAACAACTACCACTCTAGGGAATGTGGTGGTCATATGTTTGGCTATGCAATAGCTCAAAAAATCCTTCATGCTGGTTGCTTCTGGCCTTCTATTTTCAAAGACTGCATTCTTTTCATCCATAAATGCCATGCTTTTTAGATTTACCAGCAGAAGATGCACGCCCCACCCACACCCTTACACCCAGTTTTTACCATTGGCCCATTTTCCAAATAGGGAATTGACTTCATGACATCTAACCCTCTTTCGGTTGGGGGGAATGCTCATATCATCGTCATTGTTTACTACTTAACTAAATGGGTCAAGGCGATGCCTACATATGTTGCTGACGGTAAAACTGTGGCTCCATTTCTCTTCAATCATGTTATCGCTCGGTTTGGTGTTCCTCAAGCCATTGTCACTGACCATGGCTCTCATTTTCACCATTATATGATGGTTGAGATGACTTCTCAATTAGGTTTGCATCAAGATAGCTCAACTCCATATTACCCTTAGGCCAACGGCCAAGTTGAAGTAGTAAATAAAGTCTTAGTTACTATGCTTCAGTGCACTATTTGGATGTACAAGTAGAACTAGAATCTAATGTTATTTTAACATCTCTGGGCGAACTAAACCTCGATCAATAATGCTACTAGATTCACTCTATTTCAGTTAGTATATGCCCTCGAAGAAACCCTGCCGATTTAATGTGAAATTCCTTCTCTCAAATTAGTTGTCGAATTGCTTCTAAATACCTTGCCAGAAGTGGAACATCTCTTGTATTTGGAAAGGCTTGATGAAACTCGACACTTCGTTGCTTTAGTTACTAAAGCCCAAAATAAATGTGTCAAAGCCCATTTTGATCATACGATTTATGCACATTCCTTCTCTGAAGGATACTTGGTCCTTCTCCATGACCAAGAACACGATAAGATGGGGCCAAGAAAATTTGAAGCTATGTGGCATGGGTCGTATATCGTAAAACATGTTTTGGAGAAAGGGACCTATGAGCTCATTGATTATGAAGGTAATCCTTTGGATAAGCCTTGAAATGGGCTTTATCTGAAGAAATATTATTCGTTATTATCTCGTGTAATTACTCTTGTACATTAGTGTGCTTTTAATTTCTCTACATTTTGGTTTGGTGTGCGTTTGCAAGTGGTTTTCTTGCTTACCTTGATTTACTTGATTTGTAGATGTCTTTGACTTTTTATGTCAATTTTGCTGATGGTGCATATTATAGTACTCGAAATATATCTTCTACGACCAGGGTTATCTATGACCCTAATGGTGAGTTAGTATATCTACAAGGTATATGTTTAGGTCGTACAACCAATAATATTGTTGAATACAGTGAAGTTATTGAGCTTATGTCCAAAGAAATATCTATCGGCATTATAAAATTGGTTGTTAACCTGGATTCATAGCTTGTTGTCCTACATCTAAATGGCCAATGTTCCATCATACACCCTCAAATTTTGAGAATGTATGTTTATGTTCGTCTTTTGGAAATAATTTTTTATTACATAACATATCATCACGTTCCACGACACATGAATACATTAACAGATGCATTGGCTAATTATGTTCTAGATAGAAATTTGCGAAATTTGTAATCATTACGACATAACCCCAAAAAACAATATATGTTCTGGTATATAGTGACACTCGCAGGTCTTAGAAAAACTACAACTGCAGAAATCAAAACTAAACCAATAAGCACGATGATCACGATAGCAGGCTACTGCTCAAATGACCCAAGTCAAAAGTTGGCGAATGCAATTAGATACTCCTACATTATGCCGCTAGTACTGGCGGGGAATGTCTCCCACTCGAGCATACTCTAGAATCTCGGCAGTCAAAGCGTCGAGGTTCTGAGCAATCTCTTCTTCTCCATCCACTCCTTCCACATATGGAGTGGCCTTGAAATCTTTCGCCACCATTCTGGCAATCGACGACATCCTTGCTGGCCTCTGCAATCCAACATTTTTGACATATAAAGTTTCAATATCATTAAATATATATAAAAATAAATAAACTTACAAAAGATAAAAAAAAACATGTTTTCACCTCTGTCATCCCAGTGTTCACCCATTGATAGTGGTAAATCAGGATCACCCCGAAAATCTGTCCTGAAGTATAGCCAATCCTCCACCACAATCAGTTGACGCCTCAGCCATGTAAAGAAGCAAGGCTTTAATGACATCTGATATCTACCCCCTCCGTGAGGCATCATCTCTTCCCACCTCATCAGTCGTGTCTCCTGTGGTAATGACACTGCTACCTTTTCCCCTTGGTATTGTAACAGTGGTACCCATTCTAGGAAGATGACCATCAAGCTGGATTCTTACCTGAATTGCTTCAACTTGTTGTTTTTGCACCGGGTGAGTTGTGTTTTCATGTTTTCCACCATGGCCTCTCACCAATTAAAGATGGTCAGTTCCATACAATCCACCACAATCTGTAGCTGAGCCTTGGTGGTCTCATGTGGAGCTTGCACCCCAGCCACATATGTAATTGTATATAGCACCACTTTGAGTAGTAGATTGGCCATAGTGCTTATTGTTATATTCCTGCTCAAATATCTTGTTGCCTCGAATCATGCTCTCCCAATGAGCATGTCCATGCTTTGGCCCATGATTCGGGCTCCAGTAAAACGTGCTCGTGCCCCTCTACGAGAGAGGCTAGTAATAAAGTAGATGTCAGCCACTTCAATCTCTAACTCCTGATCACCAACGATAAACCTCTCCTGATCTGTATCCCAGATGTTGATCAATTATTGTAATAGATCCAATTGTGCTCTTATACCTGGCGTCATGAAGAACTTGAGGAGCCCACAGTTCCTCAATGCCGCAATACAATCTCTATTCTCCATGGATGCTTTGTCAACATTTCCATGATCTCTCTCTTTCTACTCAATCACCATCATGGCCTGCTTTTCCCTTCTACAAAAAATGTTCACATGGTTCATCATCAGTATTCATGCTCAAAAAATTACTTTAAATGGGGTTTTTCTGAGTATTTTTCCACATTATTGTGCTCTGCGGGTGGTGCAGTTGTTTTAAAAACAGCGGTGCCAATTAGTGCCCTACCCATTTTAAAAATGGAAGTTCAGCGCAATACCAACATGGGACCCCTACGTCGATCTGCCACCACAATCAATTTGAAAGCCTCCTCCAAAAAATCAATCATTCCATGAAAAAACAAAACATGTATTCAAATGCAAGGAAGGAGTACACCTCTTACCTGGCATTGACGGTTCGTTGATTGGCCTCCCAAATCTCCCGTGATCTACTCCTGAAGAACTGATGTAAAAGAGGGTAAAAAAATTCTTCTCAAGAGTGTGAAAGTAAAAAGTGAAATGTTTTTTACTTTCCCTATTTTTATAATTGTTCAAAGTCACTTTAGGGTTTTTTATCATATTTTAATATTTTTACCTCAAAAACAAATTATGGGTTTATTCTTGTGTAGTGACATGATTATTTTCTTCACGAATGACATATTTATGAGTTCCAATTTAATACTTTTTCAGACTCAATTAAAAATAAATGAAAAAGTAGCCCCCTTGGAGTCATATTTTAGGTCTTTTCTGACTCTCTAAACATGAAAATATTGTTGAGTTCTTGTCGTTTTGAGCTCGTTAAAGTGCATGAAGCATCATTTACCCAGTATATGTTTACCCTTTTTTTGGGCTAGGATAAATTATTTACGAAAAAGGCATACCTTAGTCAATCACGACTAAGAGGTTCTCTCACACTTTGTTTTCTACCTTTTTGGGTATGAGGGAATATTTACGAAAAGGGCCATTTGTATTTTTTCTTTTCACCTCTTCTCAAACTCTCTAAACATAAAAGACGTTGACCTCTACCTTTTTCAGGCTTGTTAAAATTTAACGAAATTGTATCTGTCGTCGTTATGACATCGAGTCCCTCCTTCCTAGGGCTCGTAAATTTTACTAGGATGGATTTGTCTGAAGGAAAAAATTATATGAAAAGCATATGAAATCCCATTCAAACTTGTATACGAAAATAATTGGGGTGATCGCCAGAAATGCTAGGGGAAACTGGAAAGTATTAATCAGTTGTGTTGGCAATATGTTACTCTTGAACATGACACATCCTCTATTTCGTGTTGAGTTGGGGAAAACCTACATTAATCACTTTGAATTCATGGGTTTGGGGAATATTTTTTTTCCTCTCATTCCATTACCACTTTCTTCAACTTAACCTCTGATTCCATTTCAGTAAAATACTGCCAAACTCCAGAGTCGTGTCACCAATATGTTCAAGAGAAGTTCCTTCCACGTCTTATTCATTTCCTAGTTCTCTAATCACTTTCATTATTATCTTATTGCCTTTGTATCATGCCGGTGATGTGGGATGTATTATGGCCCTCCTTTGACAGATCTCTCCCTGTTGACTTCAGCTCATTATCCGAGAAATTGATCTAGAGATCCCTTTTCAGTACCTTAGAGCCTGCATGCCTTAATGGCAGGTTGTTCACATCTGATGATAGGCTCACATCATTGGTCTTTGATTGGATGATTTCACGGGTGTTCGACATCAACTCTTTATTCACATCTCATGGATTGTACTGCAAGTACCTTGAGGGCCATTGTCATTATTGCTGGTTTCTCTCATGCATGTTGACAATTTACGTCATTGGCTGGTAATTAGGCAATTTTCTTGCATGTTCAACTTCGAATCATTTATTGACATGCCTGAATTTGTACTTGATTAGGTCATGACAGAGCGCAAGACCCTGGGTTTTTTCTAATCGAGCCTAGGCTGTGAGGCGATATGTATTATTCATGATTGTACACATGACTCTTTCATTTGGATGACTACGACCATATCTTGAGTCTATATTTGTGATCCTCTTTATTTGGATGATGCGACCATACCTCGAATCTTGTTTCATGATATTTTTATGGATGGTTGCGCCCATACCTCATGCCATGTGATTATCTCAAATATTTTAGTTGTGTGTATATATGCTTATTTCTGCAGGTTTTCTGATGATGGCATCTTGGTCCTAGCACATAATTGTAAATCATTTCACCCCTCACTCTCATTCGGCCCTCATGCTTTAGGGGGCATCCGTTACACAACAATTTGTCACTGTCCCTACACTCCCCATTCCTGATCCTAGATACCCCTAACAGTGACCCCCTATGTCTATTTTCCATCATGAAAATTTTCCTTTATATCCCTTACAGCATAATGAGCAAACTCTTTGTTGACCATTCCTGAAGTTGCTCCTTTAAAAAATGGTTATCTGGAGCAGCGCACCCTCTACGTGTATTTCTCATAACGATGGCCCTTTTTTGGTCTGGGGAAGCGTCGATCAATGCTAGAATGTGAATCATATGCACGCTGATCCTCTTCTAGAAAGTTTTTTAAAATGGAAGTGAAGCTTCGAGATCTAGAAGCTTCACGGCAGAGATTTGGTTATTTCTTCATGAGGATAGAGTCAAGATTCTCCCTTTGGGCTCATTTTTCCTACAAAAGGGAAACCACCCAAAGGGATAACCCATTTCCCCACCTTAAGTGGATCCATGTTCCCTCTTCCTTTGCTATAAAATAGACATCCTCCCATAGCTCTGCTACTTAGAACAGATATAGAAGAACTGTAGAGAGATATTTGTTGCTATAGGTATCGAGCAACATTTCAGACCTTTGGTCCCTTCATATCAAGTTGAATCGAGCGCTTTGGAGACGTGTCTGGATCCAGACCCATCGAAGGAGAGATATGACATCAAGGCATAGGTTGTAACTCCCCCTCTCTATTTTAATATAGTACAATTGATTCATGCTTTCCATTCTTGCCTTTAATGTATGATTGGATTCTTATTTCTCCTTGATCAGCTAGGTAGATTTTATATGCAAGATATCTGTTATACTTTCATGTTTTTTGTTGTTTGATCTCTTGTGCAAGTAACCAAGCACTAGCAAAAACGAGGATCTGACTACGAAGCATGAAGGATCAAAGGATTCAAGCAAGGAATAACATCATATCGAGGTAGGTGATCTATTCAAAATCTGCATCCATTTGCAATCTAGGAAATTAGGCTTATAATTCTTCCCTGTTGTTACTAGACCCATCCTAGGGCTAGAGGGATCGTCTTTGTCCGTAGAGAGAATTTTCTTGCATAACATTCCTTCAACTGCAATTTTAACTCTACCAGCTTTGGTGTACTCATCCTATAAGGTGCTTTTGATGTCGGAGCTACCCCTGGCACCAACTCAATGGAAAATCCCACCTCTCTATGTGATGGAAACTCTGAAATCTCTACTCTAAATACATCCTAAAATTGTCGCAAAATTGGATACATGTTCAACACCTCCACATCCTCAAATTATTTACCTTTATCACTGGATATATGAACTGTAAATAACACACATACTTTCGTGTGACTACACTTGGCCTGCATACCTATCACCATCCTAACTGATGTGACTTTCTTATTTCCCTGTACGACTCTTGGTTATCCATTTTCATCCAAGCACTCAATGTATTTTTCATAGCAATCTACCTTCGTCCTATGAAGCTATAACCAATCCATACCCAATAGCATACCATAGGAACCCAATGGAAATATGTTCAAGTGTGGTGTTGTAGGCATACTGTTCAACTCAAATGCACAAGGTCTTACCCAATGGTGAACATTTTTCTTCGTACTTGTGGCCAACTACACTAACCAATATTCTTCATGCATTTCCTTACCCAAACCACTCTTATCCACGAAGTCAAGACTAACATAGCTATAATTAGATCTCATATCAATAAAAATAGAAGTAACTTGATCACAAAGCTTACTGTCCATATCGATGATAGAAGCCTGGTGATCCACCTCCCTATTGTCCACGGCTGCATAAATATGAGGAATGCTCTACCCAACATCCTCAACAGTCTACACCTCTTGTGCACAATATATATTATTAGGCCTACCACCCTGGTGCTACGGGAAATCTCTCCTAAGGTGCTCGTCGCCGCATGTCCAACACTCCAACCATCCTGTGCCATTACCTCCAGGTTGTTGTTGCTGTGTATGTCCTTGTCTAGTTGTGTTAAAATTATTTTACGGTGCTACATTGTCTTTCCCATCTACATTCTGAGGCCTTTCTCTCTTAGGATTCCATTTACCTTTACCTTGGTATTTCCCTTTCCATCCTTTCTAAGACTCATTCTTGCACCTTGAATATTTATAGAATGATTCAGTTTCCTGATAAATTCCTCAAGTGGATGAGGCTCATCATATTCAATCCAGTCTCTAAATGCTAATGGAACTTTAGCCTTCTCATCCTTCAGATATGGCACATACCTCAGTAGCTCTAGGAACCTGGTTGTGTACTCCTAATTTTTCATTGAACCTATCTTTAGCTCATAAAATAATTTGGCCTTATTGTCATAGTACCTCTCTGACAAGTAATTCTTCCTAAAAAGCCTCCTTAACTCATGCCATCTCATGTCCTCTGTTCTAATGTCTTTGACCTGCTTCACATATTCCCAAATATGTTTGCTTTACCTTTCAAACTGAAGATAGAAATCTTGGCCTTCATGTTATCAATGTACTCATGAAACTCAAAGAATTTGTTCATACCAATTATCCAATCCTCTGTATCTTCTGGTTTCTTTAAGTCTCCATCAAAGGTAGGTTGTTTGGCTTTCTTAAATTCATCTGGAAAGTACCCCCTTTAATTCCTTCCATAAGGATGATACTAATGATGATCATGATTTCTATCTGAACTAGAACTGGAATGGTACCTGTACCCATCACTCCTCCTATCGAGAGTGTCTAGCAACTTTCCTCTCACACTGTATCAACCCTATCTAACATGTGTCTACCAGGAGACCTGCTTCCATATGCCCCATTAGTTTTTTCCTCCTACCCATGGCTGATCTGAAGTGTCCCTCATCGTTGCAACTCTGACAAGCTCTGAATAAGTATTGCATTCACCTCTACTTGTTTCTCTTGTGATTTTATGATTTGGTCATTGTCTGCCTTACAACTCCTTATTTCTTCCTTTCGGCTTGTCAATGTGTCGGCAAAATCAGAAGAGTGCTCAACATGTTGCTCATATGACTCATAGGGATATTCTTTGTGGCCTACCACCTTTCTATCCATGTTGATATTTCTTCCTTCCAATGATAATATGTGAGCTAAACCAAATAACAATAAACCAACATACCTTAGTGTAATTTGGGGAGGATACTTCCTGTAAGATCAACCAATAAGTGTAATACATGTGTATATATAATCATGATAACATATAAACATATAATGTCCAGGAATATATAAATATAAATTTCATTCTAGTTGGAGTCCATTCATCCATCCATGACCATACCAAATGCACACAAACAAAAACTTGGCCATACACAATCATAAGCACAAACCATTCATGAACATAAGAAACATGTAACCCAACATGACTGACCAATGCATATTCAACATATACCACTACACATGCAAGCATACAGATACAATACAAAAGCATGAATCATACATCACCTAACATAAACAAACAATGCACATAAAATATGTAACAAAATGTAAACAAGTGTGCACAGACAATACATAAACAAGAACAACACACCATCAATCACACATTCATGACATCATGTTGAAAATAACATCATTAACACTTCCATGGAGACACCACTTCCACCATGGCCAACAAAACGTGGATGAAATAACCACATACAACATAGATATCAAAACACATAAGAAACTAGCATAAAATCATGACCAACACACCACCCATATGTCTAAGAATTGAACCTCGCTCTCATACCACTTTGTAACACCCTCTTCCCACATATACCCAAGTAATCAGGAAACCGGGATAAACATGTGACGAGAGGCTACCAATATGAGATTCAACCTCCTAGATGACCTTAAGGAAGTGAAACCAATGGAAACACCAGAAAAACACCTTACACTGCATCTTTGACATGGCCAGGAGGTAACCCAACCTTCCAGGGCCATGTTCCTTGAGGGGAGACTGATTTTTAGCCCCTTTAAGGCTAAGCCGTAGGAATATAAGGGAAAGGTAGTGGCTCTATACCCTAGAGTTGTGGGCTATCCTTGATAAGGTAGCGGGTCAGGCCCAAACTATGAATTTTTTGCATGTATCTCCAGGATTTGTGCCACATTTTCATCCCTTGAGCCCATGTCACTTTCCAGAACTTCCTGTAACTTCAGGAGAGGGTAAATAACATTAAAAAAAACATATGGAAGCAATCACATCAACCAAAACGCAATCGACCTCACCCATCCATGATAATAATTTCATCAAACATGTCACAAACATAACATCTATAGGCATAAACAACATATTTAAGAAAATGGCTCTTTCTTATCTGAGAATGATTAAGAAGCATTGCTCCCTTACTCCATAAGCTAATATACAATCAATTTTACCATAGATACATGAGATATTCATTTACAAGAAAAAATATGAATAGATCCAGACATAATCATTGATCGAATACATGCTCATAACCGAAATATTAATAATAGAAATACAATGGATCTAATAGCAATAAAATCCATACATAAACTAGTACATTTTCATACCGAATACCAGAGAAATGATCTCTTCATTACTGAATGTAAAAAGAAATCGTAGATGGGACTTCCATGTTACACCCGACCATTGATTGGATGAGCCAAATCAACTTCAGCTAATCACCCCTGTTCCTTATTCCAAGCATGAATGTGGGACTCATAACTAACCTAAAACGAACCAAAGAAGCATGAATGCTACCGAAGTTCTTCGCCTACACCGCGAGGAATTTGAGTGCCTCCTATTCTCTTAAGCTTGACCATAACCACAGTCTAACCAGTGCTCACTATGCCCTACACCGAGACCATCTCTCCAGGATTTATCGTAAATCCCATCCTGGGACTACTAGGCCCAACGAAGAGAAATCCACCTCTTGGCTTTACCGTATATCTTTCCATTCACTAGCAAGGATTCCTATGCCCACTGAGGTGCACAATCTAGCTTTATCGCAACCCACAATCTGGCTTAGGAGTTACTGGGCCAGTGGCTTTACCATGATCCACAGTGTGGTTCATGGGCCACTAGGCCATGTGTTTTTCATTTCGGAGATCGACCCCAGTTAGCTTCGAATCCAATTCGATCATCCATATGAACCAAAGTATGAGAACCCATCTCATCAAAGCTATATAGAAATGGCAAGGCTAGGCTGAAAACACTGTCACACCTAGAAAAACCCATGCCAAGATAACAAATAACCACACGCAATACCATGGATTCCAAATCTAGCAAGGAAAATACACATGCAAACTAATACCTGCCATGAATCCTGTCGTAGCTGATTGATTCATGCTCTTCCTTGCTTCCTTCTTCTTTTTCCTAATTTACTACCTTTCTTGCTCAAATGCCAAAGTGCTCCAAAAACTATAAGTTTCGAAGAGAGAAAGAAAAAAATGAGAGAGTTCCAAAACTAAGTTGACAAAAGGTACCAACTGATCCTCAGAATAATTTATATAGAAGAGGCCTCTATTTTCCTCATTTTCCATTATTTTCCTTCATTTTCCTCCACACATGCAACCTGAGACCTTTCATCTCCCTGTTCTCCTAATTTCCATTATTTTCATAAATAAATGTGCCAAATATGCCATTTTTCTTTTCCAAGGAATTTTTCCTTTGAAAATTTCCGTAGCCATAAAAACGTAAATCAACACCCCCTAGGATGTTTTCCCATCATTCAACTTGTAATAAGTGTCTCATCAACCATGGTTATTACTTTTAACATTTATTACATGGAATTTTTGCTAGGGTTGTTACAATTATTTTCCTTCATTGGTAAGCAACCCTTCTGTGGGAATTTATAGCTTCCTTGTTCTATTGACACCATTTTCACTGATATTCATTTTTTCTCTCACAATAGGAAGGTGATCGAGCTATTTTACCTACACACTTTCTCATTTCCTCACTCTACTTTTCTACAGCCAATTAAAACTCTTGTATCTCACATTCTTTTCAAAACCCCCAATGACGGTAAAAAAACCCATTTTTATAGCATAATGAACCCCCAATAATTTCCAAATACCAATCTATAAATGAAACCAAAGCTTCCTAAACACATAGATAATACAACCAGAAAACTATGAAAGAAATGGAAAAAAACAAACCATATATTAAAAATTTGGAAAAAAATTTGCAGGTTTTTGTTTCCAAACACCTACTTCCCAAAAATGTATTTTTCCTACAAAATATTTGAGAGTGATTGTAGAATATCAAAAAGCACATAAAAATTAATATTTATCTCCAAAAGAAAAAATTCAATGTCAACATAAATATGTGTTAAGTAAAACAACACAATGATTTCAAATTCATAATTGAAAATATTGGACAAACCCTACAATTCCAGCAATGTCTAATAATAAACACCTCCAATGCTCAAACGATATATAACAGCATCCATAATTACTGGTGGTATGTCTATAGTAGAATCAAAATTTGGAACAAGTGAGAACACATTTCGATTTTCGATGTATTCATTGAAACCATCAACAGATGGAACATGGTACCCTGATGTTTCCAACATGGAGACACCATAAACAATTTCTTTTATTCATACCCCACTCAACAAATAATATACCTTTAACTGCACTTCCATGGAACCCTAAAGAAGCATTTTTACCTGGACAGCATGAAAAGGAACGTACCCTGGGAATTTACTGTTTCTATCCACAAACATCTCTTCAAGCAATGTCCAACTGAATCCCTGATCATATTCAAAATATTCAACACTTCGTTCTTTTGAAGGCTGCCCAATTTCAAAATTATCTTTTCCTTCAAGTGACGAAACATACATAGCACCATTATTCACAAAAAAGAAGTAGGTTCGTATAGTGCCCTATTTCCATACATCGTATGTCTGAAATAGGAGCAAACGTAAAACCCCAATTGTTCCTTTCTAGCTCCAGCCAATTTATAGTGTACCCATATGTAAGATAATCATCATAATATTTGTCCAAATACAACCAATTTTTTTTTCCTTTATAGAAGATAGCCTCCTTCGGTGGTAGCATGCCACCATAAGGAATTATTGTTATCCTCCAAACCTTGTCATCACTGTTATAGAGTAAAAAATTTGGATCCATCTCACAGGACACATGTTTAAGTACAACCCATACACATTTCTGAGGGCTAGATTTTTGAAAAACAGATAAGAATCCTTGCTCCAAAAGATGAAGAAAAGCAATCTTCCCAAACATCTCTATAAAAGTGTTCACAACAAATAATTTGGAGGTGAACTGAATAAAATCATTGATCCAATAATGCATTCAATTCCGAATCTAGATTCAATGAAAGGGAAAAACATGGAAGATATTACTCCCTTGTCACTAAGGTAAGACCCAACGAAACAACTAGGCCCCACATAAACTACTAAAGTAATAAATACAAACTCTTTGTCACCACAATGATCAAAACCAACAAGAAATTTTGAGTCTTCCAACAAAAGACACTATTGTTTTCAAACCAACTTAAATCTCATCAACATGGACAAAGTAAGCCAACGAAAAACAAATGCAATAATTTCAAATGGTAAAAACTCCCAAATAGTGGCATCCATGGTTACAAGAAGAACTTTGCTAAAAGGAAAGAAGATGTTGCAAATTTTATCCCATAGAAAAATAAGAATGATGTCAAAAAATGCACACAATATTTAAAATTGAAACATCTAAAACAATCTATCAATATTTTCCAAAATAAATCATCTACAAAACTTCAATCTAGCTATTGCGTAGTAAAAATCAACCACATCATAACTTCTCTCCACAACCAAACATTCTCCTTTTATAAATATTATAAACATAAGGGAATAATAAACCCTAGGTATTAACACTATAAACCCAAGGGTTTATAAATTTAAGGGAATAATATTTTACCCAAGGAATAAGAACCCTCCGAAATATAACAATATAACAATATTTATAACAATATAAGCTCAAGGAATTCCAAACATAAGGAAAATTAATATCTATATTTCTCAATTTATATGTCAATCTAATATGCCATTTCTCAATTGATATCATATTTTTTTCAATATATATTTCATCTTTAATATGATTTAAATAGTTCTCCATATAAATTTGTTCTCTAACATTTAAATTTTTTTGTTTTTTTTTTAAATCTAATTTTTAATATTTTTTATTTAAATTTTTTTTTTCGATTTAAAATAATAAATATTTCAAATTTGTATACATTTCAAATTTGATATACCATCCTAAATTTTTTCAACATACATAATTTTTTTTTTAATTTATTTATTTCAGGATATATTTTTAAAATTAATAAAAACTCATCATATAATATTAAAAACCACAATAATAACCAATAATTGAATTACTAAACATCGATAATAATTAATTGTATTTGACATTAAGGAAAATTAAATTATAATTTTTTTTCTTTTTCAATATTTTAATATTTCAAATTTGTAAGTAAAAATTTCATATTTGATATGCCATCCTAAATGTTTTTCAACATATATGTTTTCTTTATTTAATTTTAATAATTTTATAAAAAAAAATTCATTTTTGTTTATTTCAAGAAATATTTTTTAAATTAATAAAAAATCACAATAATAAAATTAATAAGCAATGGCAATAATTAATTAAATTTAGACATTAAGAAAAAATAAATTACAGAACAACAAAATTAATCAAGGAAAATTAATTAATTTCGACAACCTATTCTATTAGCCGTGATAACATAAAATGATATATATATATATATATATATATATATCATAGCTAAAGCGATGTTGATCTAACATTTGTTATTCTGAGTTTAATTTAATGTAAAGGTAGGTGATTTGTTGTACTTTAGCGGCGCGTTAGATGATATGGCATTACGATAGCGGCCAGCTAGAACCCTCTAGACGTCTCTACTGCCATGAATCCTTGGAAAGTGTGACACACTCGACAACAAATGCACCGATAATCTCACTAGGGTTTCATAGGACGATGGAGGCCCATTGCTTTGCACTTGAGGTAACGGTTGGGTTTCTACCCTTGCTCGTTGCTCATTTGCGTCTTCCCCATGGCCTGCAGCTTGCCATCACTCCACAGTTACACACGGAAAAAAACAATCATTATTAAATAGTAAGAGAAACAATTCGTTGGATTTATTTATTAAACTTGGCATATCACAAAGGTTCAATATTAAATATCTTCACATGATTTAATCGACCACAAGACTTTGTTTTTTAACATGTTCACAAATCCCATGATACTCGCTTCATTGTTTAGAAATGTTGTATACATATATATTGCACATCTCACACTCCGAACGTGGGATTTTTTTTCGTAAAAGGTTTGACATTGAAGAGGGTTACACCATTGCACTATTGATATGACTCCATTGTCGCCCAACCACCAAGTGTCTAGGTGTCTGTACACATTCCCATGCCTAGTAACTTAATCCCCACAATTGAAGGTAGCTTCGAACTCTCTAGAGTTTTTCCACGGCTTACTAGGTGTCATTATGGATCTCGATCTCTCTAATTCTAGGTGGATGGTTTTCCAAAAAATGTTGAAATTAATTATAATTACTTCTTGTCAACTCACTGAACACTGCTTTACTCTCAACTGCTCGCCATGACCTTGTCAGATTTGAAACAGTGCCACCGCCTTAACCTCTTCAACATCGAAGGACCTCTAGGAGAATACATAGTTGTAGCTGCAGAGTTCGCTGCTTGAAGTTCTGTAAATTAATCTTTGATTTTATGTGAAATTAGCACAACTATGTCTTTCTTTGTTTTCTCTGTTTCTTTCAATTGGTATCAGAGCGCTGTGCTCTGAATCTTTCATCTGGTATCAGAGCAAGGTTAGAGTTAATGTTGCTGGGTTTGGAGACTGGTGATATGAGGGAAGCTGTGTGTAGACTCATTGAGGGCAACACTGTCCACTATAAGCTTGTGTGTTGTTCATGGGTCTAAAGGATTAACAACAAGGATTATATGTTCAGTGCATATGCCTCTTCATCATGGTATGGAGCATGTGCGAGGACAATCAGTTTATTACATAGCTTGTGGAAGCTCAGAAATTCTTTGTTATGATTTTACACTACCAACATATAGACATATTTTGTTTCTTGCCATATTTGTCATGATTGTTGAGCCATAGCCATACGTACTGACTCCATTTGACGGGTTTGCTCAAAAAAATTGTGTGGGTTTTTAGAGATTGAGGACTCGTCAAGATATTCAAGTGTGGAATATATTATTTTCACAAGTTTTTGCTTAGATGTTGAAGGAGCTATGAATTTTTCTAAAATTTTCACATCTGAATATATTCCCTTTTAGTTTTGTATTTCCTTCTATGACAAAAACACCTTGTTCTCCTTGCCAAACAGTCTCTTCCTCGGCTATATTTTGGTAATTCTTTGGCCATTCGATCGCTGTTGAAAGAGCGTGAAATAATTTTGATGAACTTTAGCGATTCTCAGTTTTTTTATCTATATAAAAAAATGACAACCTGGAACTTGTTGAAGGTTGTTCCTGACCTGGCGGATAGCATGCTGCTAGACGTTATTTAATTTGACATCTGATAATGATTTCTGAAGAATTTATTTTTCTGCAGTCCTTACAACCTTCTCCGTCACTTTAAATTAAGCCAAAGAAGAGCCAGAGAGGAAGCTTGAGATGAAAGAGTCAGCCAGGTTGTGAGAATTTGTAAAACTCTCTGATCCGCTGTGTTGTGATGTCAAACAAAGTTGCACCGCAAAACTCAAATTGTTGAAGCTGTTGATGTTGTTGAGAAGTCAAAAGACGGAGAAGAGAAGTCTCCTTGTTGCACAGTAGCCGTTGAGAGCTTTGACTAATTATCAAAGGGTTAAGTGTGCCAGAGAAGAAGAGTCGCTAGAGGCCGCCACTGTAAGCCACTTCTTGTTGGTGTTGTGAGCAGCCCCGTATCGCCCTAGCATATATATATATATATATAAAGCCAAGAAGCAGTGAGAACAAAGCATGGGAAACCAGTGTCAGTTCTCTTGTACGTCGGAGAATTTAAGTATGTTTATCAGTTTGAAAGTTCGTGGAGTGTGTCTGAGTATGGAGGTTGGACGTCTGAAGACTTTAACCTATGGTGGAGCATATAATTGAAGTGTATTCCAAGATTCATGACTTGTGTGTGGAATTTGTATCCTCAGCTTGAGTTGTTCTAGAGCATGAGCCTCTAGTTGAATATGAAGCCATGGTGAATCTTGAGCTAACCGTGGTCATTTAGGTGTGTGTTGTGGAAATTTGGTACACACTAAGGCATGGAATATTATCACTTTATTTCTCAAGAGTGTCGAAAAATTGTTGGTGTATTTGTTGCTAAAATTATTTCGGTAGATTTGTAATGTTGTTTTCCAATTTGTGAGCATTAATTTATCGATTGATTAAAAGCTTTTAGGAAAAACCTTTGAAGTAAAATGTGTGGGACCTGTATTGTTCGAATTAAATAAATGGGAAAATATAAAAGGCTTAGGAATTCGAAGCAATAAAAGGCCGAGGAAGTCGAAGCAACAACAAGCTTTGTTTGAGGTGTATTTGAAAGACTTGGAAGCTAAGAGAAAAAATGATGCCTTGGCATTAAAATTCATAAAGGATTGCGTAGATGATAGCATTTTCCCCCTCATTGCAGATGCAAAGAGAGCTAAGGAGGCTTGGGATATTCTTGAGGAAACTTTTGGTGCAAGCGGGAGCAAAGAGAGCTAAGGAGGCTTGGGATATTCTTGAGGAAACTTTTGGTGCAAGGGGAGTAATCAAGTTGAAGATAGTATGGTTGTACACCGTGTTGTAGCAGTGTTTGAAGATGAAAATGAAGATGGATCTGTAGCACCCAATCTACAGTGAGATGAAGAGTTTGGTGAATCTCATCACACTGTTGATGATGTGTTACAAGCAGGAGCTGATGTTGGCATAGATAATGTTGCCAATGGAGAAGCAACTAATTGAGTTGATCCAACAATTGAAATTGTTGGTGTTAACTTTGACGAAAAAATATTCACTAGTGATGAGTGGTTGCATATGATGCAACCAAAACGTCTTATTAATATGTTGTTATTTGGCGAGAAAACCCTACTTGTGTCTAAAAACAAAGTGGAAGAAAACTTGCGTGTAGAAGCAGAGGTAGAGAATCATGATTATGAGACATCGACAGAGTCAAAGAAGGAAGCAGAAGAGCAGAAAGCTCTCATTCCAGAGAAGAATGAACAGAACCAACATGGTTTTGAAGATATTTTTTCATATAAACTTAACATTGATTTTGTGTGTGCAGATGTTAGAGGCAAACAAGATGGAACAAAAAAATGAAGAATTAAATTTCCTTGAAGCATGGCTTGAAACACCATGTATTGATGATGTTTGCACAGAAGTTGCAACTATGAGTGTTGTGGACAGCATGGACGATGTTGAAAATGAAATTGTCAATGAAATTTTGATGTATTGGAGTCCTGAAGAGATAAAATTTTATTATAGGCTTATGTCGAAGAAGATTGATGATAAAGAACAAACTATAGAAAATGATATGTGGCAGCAGTCCACATACAATAAATTTTTTGAAGAAGTAGATGACATCCATGGACATCCTGAAATGTTTTTTTTTATGTTTTTATGATAAACAAAGATATCGCGATGGAAGAGATGAAACATTAAATAAAGAAACTGAAATTTTGAACCTACAACAACAAGGTGAAGATGAAGCAAAGGATACAATATATGGAAGAAACGGAAAAAGAAATCCATCCCAAAAGTTGATGTCAAAGTTTTTGAGTCATTGTAAGCCTAGCTGAGGTTTAACCCAACAGGCATGTTTAACTTATGTTATGTCATGATTAAGTTGTCAATCGTAATTAAGGGGTAGTGTTGGAAATAATTACTTCCTATCAACTCACCGAACATCACTCTACCATCACTGCCATGACCTTGTCAGATTTGAAAGGGTGCCACTGCTTTAACCTCTTCAGCATCGAAAGGGAAATAACCAACGTAGTTTCGTGTATAAAAGTAGATGATCGAGCATAGGAGAATACATGGTCCAGATGTAGAGTCCAGGTTTTAAAGCAGTTGTAGCTGCAGATTTCGTTGCTTGAAGTTTTGTAAATTAATCTTTGATTTTATGTGAAATTATCACATCTACATCTTTCGTTGTTTTCTATGTTTCTTTCAATTGGTACCAAAGCACTGTGCTCTGAATATTTCAAAAAAAAACTACTATGGTCCAGATGCGATACAATTTGTTGAGGTAACATGAAACATCTGATGTCGTCGACGTTCATTCTGCTATATTTCTTTGAGGGAAAACATCTTTACAACTCTGAAGGCCACGACTTTAGGATATTACATTTCCTCAGGTCAGTTTTATTTCTTTCTCAACACCTGAACACCAATTGGTTTCTATGGTCTTAATTTTCTCTATAAATTTAATTTTGTGAGGCTTATACACTTTCTTACTTACAAGTCCACGAGGGTTTCTAATGGTTCTATGTCTGACTGCTCTATTCAAGGTCAGTTTTAGTACTTTCGGCTCACCTTATCACCTAGGTAACATTCGACATGATTTTATTCTCGGTTGTTACAAGTAAATTACATTGCTCATTTTCCACTTGTCTTCTCCCCATTTTATTCCATTGTTTGGTTTTTTTTGGTGTCAAGGTCTCCGAGAGATACGACCTTCTACACTCTATAAAGGTGCTTTCTCAGTGTCTCCTATATTTCGTTTTTGAAGGCTAATGGTAATTGTTCGACCCTACTGTTACATAGATAATTCGTCTTTATAAATTATCAAACCCCAATAGGGTGCATCTTAGAGATATCTTTCCTGGCATTTAGTGGTTAAAATTATAATAAAGTAGCTCCTGTGCAGTTTGGTTTTACTGTTCTACACATTAAGAATTACCTATGGGATTTATTGTTCCTACCAGTGAAACAATTTTCTCTTCAGATTTAGATTTAAGTTCTAAATTCTTCTTTCCCTAGATGCAAAGAAGTTTTCATTACGTTATAGTTTTCCCAGTCTAGATCTAGGTCATGTATGACAGGTGGAGGGACAATTTTGGGGTTGTCAAAAAACGCTGGGCCCAGGAGCTAAGCCTCCAACCTGGGTCAGACTTTCCTGCATGAGACCTTCACAAATTTATGAGAAGGATTCTTTCTTGGATTTTGCTTATGATTCAGTTTCACTTGTATAATTTAAGTTTGCTTTTAACAATATTGCACTAGTTAAAGTCTTGCCAAGTTCTCCTAAATATATGGTTTCTAACTTCTTAGAACCCCTATGTGCATGTAAAAATTGCTAATTTTCCCACGATGCTAAAGGATCATTTATAGAGAACCCTTCACATCTACAAATATTTCCCATATGCACAATAGTGGATCCAATACTTATGCATAGTTTGTTTGTTTGGTATTTCAAAAAATAAAATATAAATGTTCAGTATACATCATAGAATTCATATTATGTTGTGTAATATGTTTGCAATCCTTCTAAATCATTATGTTTTGTTTTAGGTTTTATTTTGAATTTTATTTTTTTTTATAATTAATTTTGACAACATATTTTAATAGAAATTTTAGAGATCTACATATTATTAGAAATTTAAATTGTATATCCCACCATTCACTGGTCATTATTCTTAGACCTAATCGATACTCCACCCTCCATTATTTACCGTATATCTTGAATCATCAGACAAGGATTCTTAGGCCTGATCGAGGGCACCCACCTCTAGGATTTATTGTATATCCTGTCATTCACTGGTCGAGGATTACTAGGCCCACCAATGTAACACAAAATTATGGATTTACCGCAACCCACAGTCTAGTTCAGGGGTCACGAGGCAAAGGCTTTACTGCAATCCACAATATGATTCAAGTATCACTAGACCATTCGTTCTTTCTTTCAGAGACCACCTCACTCAGTTTCAAATCCATCCAGCAATCCCACTCAACCAAAACATTATAACCCCATCACAGCCTGGCTATCTGGAGATGGAAAATCTAGGATCAAAAACACTATCACACCTAGAAAACCCATGCCAATGACAAAAAGAGAACCAAGAACACACATTCATACGCATTGGCATACCAAAACTAATAGTAAATCATAAATGCAACTCGATCCCTGCAAATAATCTTTTTGCAGTTGCTCGATCCTAATCTTCCTTTCTTTATATATGATTCCTCTTTTCCTTCTCTACCTTTATTGATCCAATGCTAAAGTGCTCCAAGAAAACACTAAGTGTCTAAGAGCGTGGGAGAGAGATAACAGAGAGAGAGCTCCAAAACTAAACTGATAAAAGGTTACACTCACAAAAGGTACCAATTGATCCTCATAATTATTTTTATCAATGAGGCCTCTAATTTCTTCGATTTTCCTTAGTTTACTTCATTTTCCTCCTCACATGAAATTCGTGACCTTTCATCTTCTTTTTATCCTTATTTCTATTGTTTTCATAAATAAATTTCAAAAAATTTCATTTTCCTTTCCAAATCCTTTTCAATTTCCTTTGCCAATTTCCTTACCATAATAAACCAAATGAACACGCACACTAGGATGTTTTTTCCCAACATTCAGCTTGGAATAAGTGTCCCATAGCTGTGGTTATTATTTTTCATTTATTAACGTTTATTAGATGTAATTTTCACCAGGTTTGTTACATCTAGCCATATCAACCTCAACCTCCTCAATGGGGAAACCATTCACAAGGATGGAGGCATTAGATAGCCCAACCTCCTTCCTTAATTCCTCCTCTTGAACCTAAAACATAGCTACCCCACAAAAACCCACCTAATCAACCTCAACCTCCTTCCCAACCCAATCTGAACTCGAACAATAAGCAGTCACAACAAGTTTATAGTGCGAAAACACCTTATCCTGCTTATGCTATGGAAATACAAGAGATCAACCTTTGGTCTGAGATGGTACTTCCATATGCTCACCCACCTTCTCCACTTGAAGATCATTAAGAAGATAAGTAAGATGGTGCCCCTCAAGCTAATGCACCTCCCTATCCTTAAATGTTGGTCCAACCTAAACAACACATCCCGAAATAGTTTGAAATTTTAGGACAATTGAAGAAATTGTATTTTTAATACCCCTTCTCTAGGACATTAAACATGTATCCATATACAAAAATATTATCAAGGAATAATATTTCAAGAGTCCTGGGAGAAGAATAGGATATACCCCCACTATCAATGTTGTTGGGAAGTTGTCTAAGCTAATGCTTGGGAGGGTGATTACCCCAAAGTACTTGGATCTTGATAGCCTAGCAGTGTATGTGCACATTAACATAATTTTGGTCCCTAATATCTTAATTTACCTTGGGGATACCATCAATGTTATGACCAAGGAGGCCATATGATAGCGAGAAGGTCCCATATCATTTGTGCCAATAACCAGCCAGATTTCTTCTAAGAAAGATAGAAAATCACGATAGTATGGCATGCTAATTTCAGAGTGTATATACACTCATTACAATATAACTGTAGCCCAATGTCATTCACAAAAACAGATACAATAGAGGAAAACCATGATTAAACAATACCTGTAGCATTTAGACCTAGCAATATTAAATTCTACCAGACCAGCCTACTTGTGGAGGAAAATGAGATACATCGCATAAGGCATAAAGCAGGTCCGGTACAAGAAAAAATATAGCAACTCAACAAGCTCGCTTGTCTGAAAACTGGATCCGTGGAAAAGAGACTTTAACCAATAGATCAGATATATAATTGCATACAGAGAAGACTTGCATGTTGGGAAACCCGAGGTGCAGAAAAGTGTTGGTGAAGATGCCTCAAGAAAATGTTGAAAATGTATGCTAGTACACTTGTGTCAAATGCAAGGCAATACAGATACATGATTTAAAACATAAACATAGGCAGGCTTGCTTGTAGGCAGGCTCACTTGAAGCAGGTGCATGACATCCCTATACATTGTATAAAACGTTAAACATATGCAGGGTTGCTTGTAGGCAGGCTCGCTTGTTGGACACCATATACCAAAAACAAAATAAAACTAGCAACCTTTATGTATATAAAAACAACATAGACAGGCTCACTTGATAGTAGGCCTAGAGAAAAGAAAAGTAACAATAAAGGCATAGTCACAGTGATATGAGTATGAAAAATGAAAAGGAAACCCCATCAAGGCAGAGGAATAGAATTTTCCGAGATAATAGCCCCATCCCTGTTGTGAAGAACATGAATGATACCAAATTCTACAGTGATGCCCCTCTTGGAAAGTCCATCTGCCCTGGTGTTATTCTCCCTGTAAATATGCTTGATGGGTGGTCGTTGTAATCTCATCCAAAGATATTTCACCCGCTGCAACCATCCTTGTAGAGCAGTGTTAGAAATCTGTAGATTGTCCATAATAACATTCACCACCATCTTGGATTCCCCATAGAAAGTTATGTGTGGAATTCTTAAATGAATGGCCGCCCAAAGAGCACCCCATATAGCCATGATCTCAGCTTTACTATTAGTACCATGACCACCATTCCAATATAAATTAATCCTTTATCTCTGTGACAACTTGACCCATGCCCCACATCCAATGTTGCCATCCAAGCAGGCCCCATCAAAGAAAAAAGGTCGGGATGGAAATATCATAAGGTCTATTTCTGATGGATCCATCCAAAATGATGTTAGCGATAGTGGGACGATCATCAATCCATCTCCTCATAGCTGAGTATGTATAAACTATGTTGAAAGACAGATTGTCAAAAATCAATCTATTCTGTGCCAACCAAACCTCCCAGATAAGAAAGAACGGAAGGAGCTTGTAATTTCCTTTCAGTTTCCCCCACTCCTCGGTTGATGATATGAAGTCAGTAGGCACCCATGTCAGATCTATCATGGGTCCACTGAATAAACTTCAAAGGCGAAGTACAATGGGGCAATTGAAAAAAAGATGAGATATAGACTCTTCATTTTGAAAACAAATAGCACATCTATTAGGGCCATATTGCCCCCTTTTGAGAAAGTTATCCCAGGTTAGGATCTTACCTTTCCACACCAGCCACCGAAATAATATGATCTTGGTAGGAATACCCCATTTCCAGAATTTAGAGAAAGTCATAGAAATCTGACCATCATAATTGTTTATATTGATACGCTGGTATATGTCACGGACAATGATCGAATTACCACATAGAAGGCCATCCCATGCTATGGTATCTCCACCAGCATTATAACATAAACCACCTCCACGAAGGAGGCCAATATATTGATCCCACAACACAACATCATTACCTATCAGATTGAGTTGTTTTGCATTCTTAAAAACAGGGGCACTAAATGACCAATATGCAATAATCTAAGAAATGTAAACAATACCTCGGTGTGATAGGCGATGAGAAATATTGGGAGAGATGCACATATTAGCATTGATGTCGTGAATCACCCTGGAACCAATAGGAATTTTATGGCCATCACCAAATCGCCAAGTCAATCTGTCCTCAACATGATGCAATACCTTTCCAAAGCTTCTCCCTATGGCCGAAATCTTATCAGTGAAATAGAACTCGTGATTAATCAAATGCATCAATGGGTCCCCATGAATATATTTTCTATTAATAATCCTGTTCCAAATACCCAACCCATTCACAGCTCTCCAAAAGGACTTAACAAGTAAAGCGGAATTGAAGGTTCTCAAGTCAAGGATACCCCATCCATCATGGTATTTAGGCTTGCACAAAACCTTTAGACTGCACAAATGATATTTGTGGGACACGTAGTTTCCACCCCATAAAAATTGGCTATATATTTTGTTAATCTCATCAATGACATGCTGCGGAAAATAAAAAAGATGTGCCCAATAAACCACCATTTGGGAGAGAACCGCCTGCACCATGATAAGACGACCCCTCATGGAGAGCCATCGGTGCGTCCACCTACAAATGCGATCCCTGTATCTGTCAACAAGCCAGCCCCAATCCCGGTTCCTATAGTTGCATGGCTTGATAAAAAATCCCAAATATTTAAATCCTTCAGTAGCAGCCATTTAATTTATCCCCAGGAATCCTGCAATAAAAGATGTCTCATCCCTGTCTCCATATTGATATATGAGAATCGATTTGTGCTTGTTGACACATAGAACAGTCGTCGTGGAAAATCAAATTAATATATAATGGGTGTACAACCAATGGTTTCTGATAAGTGACCCAAATATCAACATGTCATCCACAAAAAGAGAGTGTGTGGACGAGATAGCTTCAGAAAATTTGAAACCAGAGATAAAACCATTCAACTTGGCCTTGTGCATAATCCTGTTGAAGCTATCCATAATGAGAATGAAAATCATTGGTGACAGGGCACATCCCTGACGTAGACCCCTTCCTGCCACAAAAAAATTGGTGGATATGCCATTAATAATCACCGCGTATCGCACTGAAGTGATGCAGGACATTATCCATCGGATGATGGGAATTGTAAGACCAGTGTTGAGCAAAATCAGGCGGATGAACGACCAATCCACAAAATCGTAGGCCTTGAACAAATCAACCTTCATAACAAGTGCCTCCCTTTTTTCTGTGTGCATGGTATGAAGTACCTCCTGTACGACAGCAACAACATCGTGTATAGACTGTCCCTTTAAAAAACTGTATTGCTCCATTGACACATGCTTTTCCAAAGTGACCTTAATGTGATTTGCAATAATCTTTGAGGAGATTTTATAAATCAGATTACATAATGCAATCGGCCTATAATCCGCAAAGGTAGATGGATTTGATGCCTTTGGAATAAGAGCAGTAAAGGTTGAATTCAGGTTGGCCAGCATGTGTCCTTGCATTCTGGACTGTTCACCATTTCAGTCATCTTTGATCCCATCAACTCGAAAAAGAACCGGTAGAATTCCAAGGGCCATCCATCTCGCCCGGACATTTATCAGGATGGATTTTGAGACCGAGAGCACCTCATCCTTCATAATTGGCCTATTTAACTCGTTTAGGCCAGCATCATCGAACATCCTTTGTACATGTTCTAGAACCCAGTTTTGATTGTTAGCACAAATACTAGGATCAGCTTTATAAAAATTCAAAAAGTGCCTGTATGCTTCTCGTTCAATCTCAGCATTTGTGATGGCATATGATCCGTCCTCTCTCCTGATTTTCCAAATAGCATTCTTGTTTCTCCTCTCATTAGCACATTTATGAAAAAATTTGGTGTTATGATACGACTATCCCTGTAAACCGTGAATTTTTTTTTATCCACGCGAACCCAAACTATAAACCGTGAATTTTCTTTCATCCACACGAACCCAGCAGGAACCTGATCGAATTTTTATCCAATGATTCCATGTACGAATCGAATTCCTGAATTTTCGTGATTGTTTTTCCGATACGGACGAATTTGGTTGCTATGAGTTAAACACACAAAAAGCTTTCACAAATTTAGAAAAATAAAACTGTGCCTTAGACCTTGGAATTGATTTTACAAAATAACTCTATGGCTTAAAATTCGAATTGATTGAATCGTTTGAGAACAATAAACAAATAGATATAAAATTTATGAGTATTGGTAAACGACCACATTCCATGCCAGCGTGACGGAATAAAGGAACTGAAAAGATGTGCTTTCAAGCAAAGCTAAAAATAGTGTTTCTAATAAACCTCATAGCACGTTGAATTACCATTTCCAGCCCATTGAAATAAACAATTCTGAATATCCGTTTGATTGTATTTCCAGCACCATCAAAAAGACATTTTGCAGGAGCCGCTTTGAGCGTAAAAGTTAAAAGTGTACGGGGACCGTCGCATAGCAGTTAGATTCATAATGTGACGTATAGGTTGAGACAACAAAAAAAATATATCGGTCGACGTTGGGCAGCTGAATCGCATCCATCGTCATCATTGGATTATATTACAAGGAACTCCGCAAACATGCCAGAACGTGGTAAGAGATGATAAGGTTAAAGGGACCATTATGCGTGTCAATGTTTTGTTAGAAAATAGTTGCGGTGGGACTAGATCCAAATCCACAGCGTGGGGTGGCTGTGGATTGGTCGTCTTGGTTATTGTAAAGTGGGGTTTTTGGCCGTAGTCTTAAAAAACTTATAAAATAATGTAGAAATTTCAGTAAGATTATAAAAGATTTTGGTAAAGATTTTTGAAAATCTGATTAAAATTTTGAGTGTCTTAAAATTTTTTGATGGTGCTGAATACATTTCCATTATAAAAAATATAATTTAAACACTCCAATTACTTGATTTTTTTTTATACCAAATTAGAGAAAAAAACTTTCTTCCAAACTATTCGACAACCTTTTTCTTTTTAATAGATTGGTTTGTTCCCAAAGAGCAGTGTCATACATGGCTCCGTTAATGCGTGACAAAGTGAGCTAACATATCCTGTTTTTGCGGATCGTCGTTCATTATTTATAGAAAGCGCGTGAACAACGGCATATAAACACATTTAATAATCTCTTCAACAATACAATTCTTTGTGTATCCATAGAGACGTTATGGAATCCATTCTTTTATCTTTTTTAAGCAATATTTTGTATGTACAGGTGGTCAGCTGCGATATCAAGTTGTGGAATTCCACACTTTTATTTATATAAAGGAATATCTTGTGGAGTATGTAGAGGTGGTCAGCTCTGGTATCAACGATAAGATATTCAATCATTTAAAATATTTTAAAAATAATATTCAAATTTTACAGAAAGTAAATATTGTTTTTTTAAATATTTAATTATTTAGAGAATATTTTATTTTATTTTAAAATAAATATATGTCAATTACAAATTAAAAATTATTAAGAGAATATTTTATTCTATTTTAAAATAAATATATATCAATTCCAAATTAAAAATAATAGATGAAATCACATACACCAAATATACTTGTTAATACATTTAAAAAAAATTAAATATAAAAATAGTTAAAAAGAAATTATAAATATAAAAATAATTTAAAAAAAATCTTTAAATATAAAAATAAATTAAAAAAATGATTTTGAAAGTGTAAAACATATACAATTATAAATTCTATAAAAATATTTGAAATAATAGATGAAATCACATACACCAAAATCTTGGTAGAATGCAATGTGTTATATCGAGAAGATATTTCAGGTGATGTTATAGTATGGATACATGTATGTAAAATATTTGAATGTGTTATATTGCAAGTAAAACATCATTATGCGTAAAAAATTAAAAAGAGAAATGATTTTTAGTTTTTATTTATTTGGACTTCATGTAAAACAGTGTGAGGAAAAAATCGAAACTCTTTGTTCCTCTTTAAAATAAATAAATAATGGAGGATTTAATGAAGGGGAGAAAAGAAAATCAAGGAGAATTTCATCCTAAAAAATAAAATTAAGGAAATTAGAGAAATCAGAGAAGATGTATAGAATATAAAGTTGAAGAAACTCGGTCTTTTACAAGTAAAAACATTTTGGACAACTCATGAATTAACATTCATCAATTATCAATAACTAAATATTGGCGTATTATAGTATCAATATATCAAGGTTACAATGTAAAAATTATATGGCATTCAAATTTTAGCCTCAATTAATGTAAAAACCCTATTTAACCCTATTTAGTCTATTGATGAGATGATTTCAATGGCCAGCGCACAATGAACTTTCTATACAATTAGGTGATTCATTTTATTTTTTGTTTCAACTCGACCATTGTTAGTTTTCTCTCTTGTTGTTGTGGTATTATTTTTCTCTATTGTTGTTGTGGTGTAAGGTGATTAATTTTTTTTTTTTTGGAAAATCAAACTTTATTGTTATTGTGGTGTGAGGTGACTCATTTTATTTATTTATTTTTGTTTCAAATCAAGATTTATTATTATTCTTTATTGTTGTCGTGCCTACACATACATATTGAGAATTGTTGTATTTACTATTGAAATAGATGAACCAATAGTGGATTTTAAATCAATGTTGAAAATCCTTGTTGTATAAATCCCATGGAAATTGATGGAACAGGTAATTATAAAAAAATTTGGAACCCTCCACCTATGCACACAATTGAAGCTTCATATCTATGTGGATCATCATTTACTCATTCAAATATTGCTAATTAAAAAGGATTCCTTTTTGAATATGTTAGAATATTTTGTGAAAGTGGTTAATTATGTTGTATTTATTTTTTAAATTGGAATATTTAATTCAAACAACTTAACTTATAATTGAAATATATTTTTAATGGTAGTATTTATGAAATGGTCACTTTTTATGTTGAGAAGAGTCTCAATTTGACTTTGTTTTGGTCAAATTAAGAAATTTTGAATTTCTAAATCACCAGACAAGATGGAGGAAGTTAACTCAGGTGACATGGCTCTTGTCACTCAGTTAGCTTAGTAAATTCGATTTAAATCACTTGGAGTCCAAATCACGTTAAATTAAGCATGTGTGATTTATAATTTGTAGCAATCAAGTTTAGTTATTTCCAGACATTTTCAGTTCAACTAATTCTAACAATTGTTGGAACCACTGGGTTATTTGTGCAGTGGCACAAAAATCTAACTCAGTGATCATCTAGTTAACTAATCAATCAACTCAAAATAGCTAGTGAATTCAGAGAATTCGAGTTCCCCAGATGTGGTGGAGATTCCAAGGCAATGTAACAAGTAATTGTAAACTAGTTTGAGAATACAGGTGTTGCATGAAATTAGATGATCAACCCTTAGGAGTTTCATAATCAATTGGAGGAAATTTCCTAAAAATAGGGGCTAATTCTTCAGGATTTTCACAAGGAAATAGGGACTAAAGCAGAGGAAGAAACCAACTAAGGTTGAGTCAAAGCTTCTCATTGAGTAGAGAGACAGGTTATTTTTGGGTGTGGAGCATGATTATCTTCTTGATTGAGAGGACTCAACTACGTTGGACCCTAGTTCTTAAACAGGACGAAAACATTTCCCGTATGATATCCATCGCAAATGTGCGGGGGAGGGGAGACAATTACTTTTAATGAGCCCCCCTAGTGGGGGTTTAGAGGCAACGTCTTCAAAGTTAAAATGAGATTAAAAAATTCCTTGTAAAATATAGTAATTAATTAGGAAAATGGTATGATAGTAGAAGTTATGTTGATCTAGGGTTCATTTCCCTAGAATAAAACCCTCAGTTTATATGAGTGAATTGTATTGTATGTGTGTACTATTATTGTGAGCAAGAGAGAGAGAGGAGGTTGTTTGAAAGTGAAGACGAAATTACAACAGATCTGTTGTAGGTTGTATCTCTTCATTTTATTAGATAATATAAAAGGAAGGATTGATTGTTTCTCCATGGATGTAGCCCAAACTAGTTGAACAACGTATATATGTGTCTCTCTTATTTTATGTGTTTTTTTATTTGTGTTTCCATAATATTTTATGCATTTCATTGCTCCTTTAATCAATTTCTAAAAATTATTCACTTGCAATTTGTGCTCAAAGCGGGAAAAAAAATGTAATACATTCCCTATTCATCTGATTAATGCAAAGAGGTTCAAGGGGCTTTTCTCAGTTAGGTTACCCTAGAAAAATATTGTGCATCTGCGGTTTTTCTTATTGCATGTTTGCAAATGTTGTTCTAAATTGTGAATTAAATTCCACATATCAGTAGAGTAGAATTGTGTCTCTTGATTTTATATTAAATTTATTGAGAAATTGCATTTTTATCACCATACTTCTACATGCTAATAGAGAAAAATTAAAATTATAACATGAATTTCGATTTTGTTCCTTAGGAGGTTTGAATTTGCAGCTCTAGTGTAGCACGATCTCTTTAGACTTGGGAAGATGACCTTCAACGGGCTGAAATTAGAGTATGCCTTGGAAGGTAGCTTGATTGTCATTTCACGTAAGGATCACATGGAGGAAGTTCTTGACGAAAATGAATTACTAGAATATGTCAAGAAAAAAATTGCAAAACCAAGATCATCTAATGCCCAAAACCCATCTCAATAGAAGAAATATGTAACCAAGGTGGGGAGAAAACTCTTGGAGGGAATGCGAGACCACATTGTCTCAAATATCCATTGGAAAGAAACTCATTTTGCAATGTGGAAGGACATGATAGAGCTATTCGAGAATAGAAGTGACCATACAAAACTAGTCCTCAAAGACAAACTTTGGAATATCAATATGCAGAAGAATGACACTATTTCGCAGTATCCCACAAGATTTACACAAGTTTGGGATGAGATTGGAGGGGTTGGAATGGATGGTCTAGAATACGACCTAGTGACCCTAACTATTATAGGTCTTCCCAAAAGCCGACATAGCTACCATGACTTGATGAATGGGAAGGAGAAATTGTCGAATTCGGAATGCTTGTGGTATGATTTGGTACACGAAGAGATCATGTGTAATACCAGAGATGAAACTTCATATAAGGGAGAGGATGAAGAAAATTTCTCATTGGTTAGAAAGGGAAAGAAGGGAAGAGGGAAGAAATCTCAAAGCAAACCAGAATCCATCCAACGGGGTAAGAAGAAATAGTTGTCCAAAATAAAATGCTTCAATTTTCATGAATTCGGGAACTATGTTACAAAGTGTCCACATAAAAAATTGGGCAAGAAGAGCTCAAGAGGACTAGCAAGTGAAGATTCAGCTTCACATATTGAGCTAGAATTCACCCTTATCGCATGCATGGCTAGCACTATGTTGGGGAGTGTGTGGTACTTGGACTCTGGTGCCTCATTCCACATGACAGGGTCTAAATATTTTTTCAGTGACATGGAGGAGAAATATATTCCAATGCATTATTGAGCTTGGGGACGATGGAAGGTAAAATGTTACTGGGATTGGTACAATAACCATTAAGAGGGAGTCAAGATCCCCTCTTTTCTTCAAATATGTCATGTTTTTTCCAAGCCTAAAGAAGAATGTCATCTTTAACAAAGGGAAATAATTCCTTAGACTCATAGTCATTGCATAGGTGAATGAAATCAGGGTTCGTGTGAAGAACATGTATAAACGTGATGTGTAAGATTGTGTCGCAATAAGTAGTAAGGTAGAGAAAGTGCAGAGTCGTGATGTCAGTGAACTTTTTTCCATGAGATTGGGCATTTTCATCATGGTGCCTTAAATATTCTGCAACAAATTACCATTGGCCTCCCTAAAGGAGCACTTGAGAAACAAGATTTCTGCAAAGTTTGTACCTTGGGGAAGTATGTAAAATCCACATTCCATGATCGAGATAGCAAAGAACATGCATTCTTGGAAAGAATCCACTTTGATATTTTTGGAACCTTCTCGACAACCTCTACTTCCAGAAATAAGTACTTTGTTATTTTTATTGATTATTTCTCAAGGAAGTTTTGGATATTATTCATGCGAAAGAAGGATCAGACATTCTCCATGTTTGTAGAATTCAAGGCACTAGGTGAGAAGGAAACTGAAAATAAGGCGAAGGCTCTTAGGAGCGACAATGAAGGTGAGTATGTTTCAGATGACTTGAAGAAATTTTATGCAAAAGAAGACATTAAAAGAGAGCTAAAAAAACCCACGTCTCATAGTAGAATGGGGTAGCTGAGAGAAAGAATCAGAGCATTGTAGGAGCTATGAGAGATATGATACATGATCAATATTGTCTACCACTGCATTTGCGGGCATGGGCATGTTCAAAAACAGTCTACTTGCAGAACTAGAGTCCTCATTGGATTCTTGATATCATTAGACCGAAGGATTTCTTGGGGAGAAAGATGGGTGTGTCTCACATCAGAATTTTTGGAGCCTATGTTTATTGCCATTTCTCCAAATATTCGAGGAGGAAGCTCGAGCCCATAATAGAGTTGGGATTTTTTGCGAGTTACACCAAAACTTCACACAATTACCATGTGTACTTACCTTCCCTCATAATGATAGTTGTGTGAAGGAACATAAATTTTGATTAGGAGAAAGTGATGCATAGCTCTCTTGAGAGGGAGCTTCAAATCCCACCAGAAGAGGAGATTTTAGCTCCAAAGAAGGAGCCTCAGTAAGTTGTAGAGCAGTCAAAAATTGAGTAGCGGAGTGGAGGTAGAGTGGAGACATCCAATCAGGCATAAAAATTTAGAGAATGAAGGAAAAGAACCAGGGAAGTTGATAGATTAGTGCAGGATGTGATGGATACTTCCATGTTCCTTCCAATTTATGCAGGAAAAGGAGGCCACCTGAGAGTTGCACTTACTACATGTATTTGATGTCTAAGATTGTAGAGACTAAGATATCCTCTTTCGAGGAAGAAGTTGAGCAACTAGTTTCGATTGATTCAATGGTGGAAGAATACAAATCCATCATGAAGAACAGTGTTTAGGACATTGTCCAAATACTGAAAGATAAATTAGTTGTGGGTTCAATAGGGATCTTCAAGGTTAAGCATGTAGTATAAGAAATCATAGTGAAGTATAAGGCCAGATTCTTGGCGAAAGGATTCTCTCAAGTTGAGGGAATTGACTATGAGGAAACCTTTTCTCCCGTAGCAAGGCATTCATCCATTAGATCAATTATTGCACTGGATGCGTAGATGGGGTGGAAGATCGACCAAATGGATGTAAAAGCAACATTTCTAAATGGTGTTATTGAGGATGACGTGTACATCGAGTAACCAGAAGGAAGGTTTTGAGACATATGATATGAATTCTCATGTGTGCAAACTCAAGTGAGCATTATATGATCTCAAACAAGCACCTCGAGCTTGGTACACCACGATCTGCTTTTATCTCACTAGATTTGGCTTCACCAAAAGTGAAGCGGATGTGAACCTATATCATATTTTTGTAGAAGATAACTTGCTTATGACTTTTTTTATATGTTGATGATTTAATGCTAACATGTTATGAGCAACTAATCAAGTCTTGCAAGGAGTACCTGGAAAGGGAATTTGAGATGAAGGACATAGATCTCATGCACTACTTCCTAAAGTTGGATGTATGGCAAGGTGATGGGGAATTGTTTGTGTCTCAGGGAAAGTATGTCATTGAGATACTAAAAATATTTAACATGGAGAGTTTTACTCCCATGAAGACACCTCTAGTAACCATTTGGAGGAAGGAGAATGCCACCTTAGGTGAAACGGTTGATCCTACCATTTACCGGTAGCTGGTGGGTTCACTAATGTATCTTGTGGACACACGACCAAATATGTGCTATGCAGTCAACCAGCTGAGCCAAGCTAAGGTTAGGTCAACCAAATTGTATTGGAAGGAAACGAAGCATGTTTTATAGTACCTTAGAGGCACTAACCAGTATGGGTTATGGTATAGACAAATAAAGGGAGTGAATTTTTATGGCTTCACATATGAACATTTCGTAGGGAGAGCATCTAACCGAAATAGTACATCAGGTGGAAGTTTCATTTTTGGGTCCGCAAAGGTGTTTTGGTACAACAAGAAGAAAATATATGTGGCACTGAGCTCACCAAATGCAAAATTCATGGGTGCAAGTCAAGCAACATGTGAGGTGACCTCGATGAGAAAGATACTTGTGGGACCGTTTAGTAAAATGATGGATCCAACTATGATCTATTATGATAATCATATTTACATTAAGCACTCTCATAATCTAGTATTTCACGATTTATCCAAGCATATAAATATCTAGTATCATCATTTATGTGGTTGTCTGCATAGGAAAATAATGTTTCTACAATACATTCCGACAATGGAACAAGATCCTGACATCTTGAAAATGTATTTTTTAAGAGGAACGTTTGAATTCCATAGGTGTAGGATAGGGGTGGTTGTTAATTTTTTTCTTGATAAGATGGAGTGTTGAGAGGAGGATCAAGAAAGTCTCAATTTGACTTTTCCTTGGTCAAATTGAGAAATTTCCAATTTCCACATCAGCAGACAACTTGGAGGTATTCAACTTAGGTGACATTGCTCTTGCTTCTCTGTTATCTTAGTAAATTTTATTTAGAGGGCTTCGAGTTAAGTTAAGAAAGTGTGATTTCTAATTCGTTGCAATCAAGGTCAATTATTTCCAATTATTTTCAGTTAAACTAGTTCTAATAGTTGTTGGAACTAATGGAAGGTCAGTTGGGTAGTGGGAAATATTTTAACTCAGTGATTATCAAGTTAACTAATCAATTAATTGAAAAGTTAACTAATCAATTAATTGAAAATTGCTAGTGCATGAAGCAAATTTTAGTTCCACATATGTGGTGGAAATTCCAAGGTAGTGTAACAAACTGTTGTAAACTAGTTTGAGTGTACATGTATTGCATGCAGTTAGATGATAAAACCTTGGGAATTGTATGATCAATTGGAAGAGAATTCCTAGAAATAGGGGCTAATTCTTCCAGATTTTTTCAACAAAATAGGGGCTCAAGCAAAGGCAGAAATTGACTATGTCTCGGTTAGAGCTTCTCATTAAGAAGAGAGATAGGTTATTCACTTTCAGGTTGTGCTCAGAGAAGGAAATAAATTATAGTACATTATCTATTCATCTGATTAATGAAAAGACGCTTGAGCATTTTTTCCTAGTTGGGTTCCCATAGAAAAATATTGTGCATGTGTGATTTTTCTTATTGCATGTTTGTGAATGTTATTCTAAATTGTGATTTGAATTTTGCAAATCAATATAGTAGAATTGTGTCTCTTCATTTTAGGTTAAATTTCTTGAGGAGTTGAAATTATAACAACATATTTCTACATTTTATCACTGAAAATATGAAAGGGTTCCTTTTTAGTCATTCAGAATAAGAGGGAAATTATTACTTTTGGTTTGAAATCTAATAGGATTTGTTCTAAATTTGATAATTAATATTTATAGGAGGTTAACATTACACAATATTTTTGTTTTAAGTGTATTAAAGGGATTTAAAAAAAATGACAATCTTATTAATTCAAAATTAGAATTTTAGTAAAATTTTTGTAAAGTCTAACTCCAATGATGAAAACAACGAAAAATCAAAATAGTATACATTTAAAATATTGTTATAAAACTTATTTATTAAAAAATAATAAGTATGTTAATATATTCCAATTATGTGTCAAAGGATCTTAGTGAGTGGATTGGTGAATATTTTTAGAAATAATTAATACTGAGGGGGGGGGGGGGAGGGGGGAAGGGGTTGGTGAATCAATATTTCATAAATATTAGAAATTTTCTACAAATAAAATTTATTTAGATCTCAAGCATCAATGCAACAGGAAAATAAACATGCACAAAAGAAACATATTCAACATCACATGACAACACTTAGATTTTAGGTGGCCCAAAGCTCCCTCAAGGGAAAAAAAAACATCGAACTATTTGCTGCTTCATCTTCTTATTATATATTGCTTCAAAAGATATTCTAATTTAGATTACATCATATAGCCACCATTATAAATGGAGCACCAAATCCTTGTTATAAACGGGAAATTTGGAAACTACAAACTTGCAGAACCCACTCCTTCAATAGACAAATCAGTGTGCACTTAGCATGAAGCCACAACTTCATGCACAAATCATTCTGGATCAATAATAAAAATTATGAATTGAATCACTGCTACAAAATACACAAGATAGTGTCAATGAAGAACACTCCAACATTCACAAAGCCACACTCTTAATGGGAGAATAATTCTCCACACATACTCCCATCAATACTTGTCTTCAATCCCTACACACCATTATGAATCATTTCTAATTATGAGTCTCTAAAAATTCATAAGTTCTGAATATTTTGATACAATCACTTGTTTCTAAATATTTTCACACTCACACATCTCAAGAGAACAAACCAAATGAGCTTCTAGCCTTCCCCTATTTTTATTTACTTGATATGGTTAAATCAATAATATACTTTGGTAATCAAGCAACTCAAAAATTATTTTCCACAGTAACATTTGTGTGGATAAATATTCTTGACTTAATCTAGACACTCACTCCACTTAATAATATACATTTTCAAGTTTACCACCTTCTAGAAGCTCCTTGACATTTTTCAAACTTTACATGGAAAATTTTGATCAAGATAATCGAAATTTTCCATTAAAATAGTTGTTGTGTGTGTGAAATCTAGAAAAATCCTCTATAAGGCCTTAGCAACTGTTGTACTATACAACAACCCTCCCTTTTTCTTAAAAATTTAGAAATAAAATTCATTTAGAAATAGGGTCCCTTTCTCTTTTTATAGAAATAAAAGACTTAGAAATAAAGATTCATTGTTTTGAAAAAACTCATCTTTTGTTTACTAACCAAATACAACATTCAAAACTTCTGATCCGATCCAATATAGAAGGCCTTATCATAAAAAACAAATCAAGTTTAAAAGTCCAATCGCAATCGGAGAATCGAAGAAAACCCTTAAAAGAAGTTTCATATACTTATTTCAAATCCTTCGATGCGATTAGTTCGATCGGAAATATTCAATCGCTAAGAATTTTAAATTGTTTGTTTGTATAACTTCCGATGCGATGCGGCCAGTCGTAATCGAATAATCGGGATATTCTTTAATAAACTCTTTACGGTCAATTGAAATTCCCCGATCCGACGCGCGTTATTACAATAAACGCTTTCAAAAAAAAATCAAACATTTGTTCGTTTAAATTTTATATGGTAGACCCCACCATTGGAAATCGGAAAAGGTTTTCAATCGGAATCGGCCAATCGAGCAAAACGTATTGTGATGTTTATGTGCCATTCGAAAACTTTCGATGCGATTGATAAATATTATTTATTACATGCAAAAAGTTCAGAATGGATGAATATTTTAATATTTCACAAGCGCCAAATATCTGTTTGTACGAGGGAATTCAATAACAAATCGAATGAATATTGTTAATGATTTTGTTTTTAATACATGAGTGTGACCCAAAAGGAGCATTTACGCGGTATACGAAACAAATAAATGAAAAATCATAAGTTCATAAATCATCCCGTTTGAGTTGCTTGTTTGTCACGACTGAGAGTTTATTGTCTTGCAGAGCCAAAGAACACTAAGCCCTTTCATTCACAGACAAAGGGAAGCAATAGCAAACGCAGAAATGTCGAAGAGAGCGAGAAGAGCCAAGACTGTTGTTCCAGTTAAGTTTGTTGAGACTCCTACGGTTTCAAAAGAAAAGCCCACAAAACTAATATTAGTCACAAATACATCATGCCAGGGGCTTGGGAGAATGACGTGGGAAGGATTCTACAACCTATTGGAAAGATAAAACCCCAAGGTCACAGTGGAAAAGGCATCGGTTCCAGACGAAGATAGCTCAGATTCCGACTCTGAGATCACTGAAAAATCACTTGCAAATTCATTTTTGCATCGAATTGCAGCCAGAGTGAGCATCATGCCTTATTATGATACAATTCGATGGGTTATTGACAGTGTGAATATACAAGACAAAACGTTTGTTTCAGCATCTGGAGTGTCTTTTGGCTCGTTTAAAGAAGAAGACCTAAAGGCAATGTATCACCTTCCAGACCCGCAGAAGGTGTATAACAAGGAGTTTATCAAAGAATTTGCTGATAATAACAAAGTCCAATCTGATCCTATTAGAGATTGGAAGAAAAATCTAGAGAAGCACCGAAATGAAGCATCCGGTATGTATTCTGTAGATTCCCTTTTACCTCCGTATTGCTATGTCGCTGCCACGATGTGTAGATTATTTGGCAATGATAATTCAGCTAGGTTTTCTATACAAATGGTCCCATTAATCCTAGCTGCTATCAATTCTGACATCATGGATTGGGCTGTTATTCTCTCTGATAGAATGGCCAATAGAATACTTGAGTACAGACAAGAAAAAACTGCTGGAAATTCCACTCCCTTTTTCTTTTGTGCCTATATTCTTGATGCTCTTTGTTTTAATTCCAAGTTTCCCTTATTTGGATGGAAATGGACTCCCAAAGACCCTACCCCAATTCATATTTATCATAAACTACTTTGGAAGGTTCATTTCCAAGATAATGTATATAGAATCTGCCATGGTTTCCTTATCCCTATTTTCAAAACCATTTTTAATCGCTTTCCTCCTAGATTCTCTGATAAAGCTAAGTCCGACTTATCTGCAATAGGAGATTGGTTTGGGGAGGAGAAATTTACATACATCGGGGTTTTTGGTAGTATTGTGGAACCACATGTTCTTCCTCTTATTGTTCCAGACAAACTTCTCGCTCAAGAAATTTCCTATCAATTAACAGTTGAAGGAATATCCAGGTCTTTAAATAACAGTAAGAAGAGAATGTGGCCTCAATTCCCATTCAATTGTGGTCAGTTTACTTTAAATGATTTCAAGCATGCTGAAAAAGAAGTCGCCAAGATAAAAGGTTGTAAATTTGCGACCATTCCTGGAAGACAATATGATCCACAACAGATAGCCTTTAATGTTACTGCTTCAGTTTCAATTGCTCGATTTGAGCATGAGCCAGATCCGTTTGATGATTTGTTTGTTTTGTTGGATAATTTTCCTCAAATTTATGATTTAGCCAAGTCTAAATTCCAAAAGGAGGAAATGAATAAATTTTTGTTATTCAGAAGTCAGAGATTGTTAAGAGTTCCTCTGGACCAACTAAGAATTCCAACACAAGGGTCAGAGATAGAAGGTACATCTAGCAAAACACCAGTAGAAACATCTACTGGTAAAGTCATTACACAATCGGCTGTTAACCAGCCAACTGTACATACTCAAAAGGTGGTCACTGTTGGCAAGCCTGATGCTCAAAAGGGAAATACTGATGATGATGTGAATAATCAAAAAGGGGGATCGGATAGCAAAACCATTGAACATAAAACAGATACAGGGAAAGCAGACATGCAATCAGGAGATAAAGAAACAACTAAGGAGATTATAGATTATGCTGATCTTAATGTTTCTTCTCAGTTATTGAAACAATATGATCAATTCGCTCAACAACTGGGACTGCAAGATAAAGATAAAGAGCAAATACAGCAGGATGTTGAAATCATTCCTAAACATCTGACAGGGCAGATTATATTGAAGGTCGAGGAGATCCCTCCTTTAGATGTATTTTACAGCCCCAAACATAAGGCTGTTGTTAGAAGACAAAGAAAAAGAAGGAATATAGAACAGGACATGTTCTCTACTCCATCGGAAGAATTTATGAATATTGTTTACAAAAACAATGAGGTGAATCCATCCGAAGATCTCACAAAATTGTCCCAGTATGCAGGAGCTTATAGTGCTGCGACAGTGGATAAAGTTGTAGAAGTTTCTCAGATTATAACTCAAAAAGATCTTCATATAGCTTCACTTGAAGAGCAAGCTAAGGAAAGTCAGCAACAGATTACTCAATTGCAACAACAACTACAAAATCAGACACTCAGGTCCAAAGAATTGGAAAAACAGCTGGCTGAAGAAAAGAAGAAAGTTGATGAGCAGCTCTTAGGAAAACAACAACAACTGAATGAAGAAATTTCCAAGTTACAAAGTCTGTTACAAAATGAGAAAAATGAAAAGATTGTACAAGAAAAGGAATTTCAAATAGCTTTGGATAAGTTTAAAGATTTCCCGAAGTTAAGTGAACTCAAATCAGAAGCCCTTGAAGCTAATAAACTATTGTCTCAACAATTGAATGAATTTTGTGCAAATCTATCGCATGCAGAACCTTTTTGTGATATTACTTCATCTTTGATCCAAAATGTTATTACCCTCAGACAAGAAATAGATGATGCTGATGAAAATATTTCCGAATTTCTCAATTGGCAAGATACAGAAAAAGGAAAAGAAGCCAATCTTCCTAGAATAGAGGAAAGACACAAAGAAGTCTTGTTTACAGAATGGGAACATCAAGTAATGAAAGCTGAGAGAGCAATATCAAGGGCCAAAAGTATGATGAATAATATCATGCAATTCATAAATGACAGCTTGTACTCAATCAATCTCATTTCAGACTGTGTTCCTGGCAGTTTGCCTAAAGTGAAAGAAACTAAAAACAGATGGAGAGAAGAAATGGTGAAGAAAAGTCAACAAATCAATAAACTTCAAAAAATATCCTGAGACAGTAATTGGACTCATTTAATCAAACCAAACAATCAACAAATGGCTATCAAATTCCTTTCAAGTGCTGTCGATTGTTTAATTCCAGAATTTTCCGATGCCACCTATGCTGGACAGCTGCATTCCGAGATGAGTCATCCACCGAGACTCCAAGATATGTTGAAGATTTGCAACTTGGCTTCATCAAGCGAGAGAGAGAAACAATGAATCAGTTTCATTCAAGATAGCCTTTCAATTTTTAATTTGATAGATTGTAGCAGTAGTAGTAGGATTTTGTTATGTAATTTCTTATTTAAAATCCCTCTCATGCAGTTAGAGAGGGATCTGAAGTTGTAATATTTTTTGGACTTGGAGCTAACATTTCTGTACTCCATTCCTTATTATATTTTATGAAGGATCACATCTGGTGATTTTTGTGCTGAAATTATCTTTGAAGTGTTGCATTTCTGTACCTTTGTATTTAATTTTACATCGGAGTTACTGGATTAGAGTATCACATTTCATTTGACAGTCTTCAAGATGAATGAAGTATTTCTATCTGTTCACTGTTGATTTTCTTTGTTATATGGTATTCGCTTGAAGAATTTGCTATCATTTATATATTTGGTTTTCATAACGTTTCCTTTTATATATCATTTCTGAGTATAATTGAAATGTTATCTTTTATAAGCATATATAGATGGTATACAATGATGAATGCAATATGCTAATATAACTCTGTTTAATTTCTTAAACAGATTTATCTTTATTCGTTTCTGCACATTTCAATTTAAATAATAATACATTTTCATGGTTATTATTAGATTGAAACAATCTTAAGTTGTATTCACATATAATTACCAGGGTTAGTATTAGAATTTCTTTACTAGTATTTAGCTTAAAATAGATAGTTTTATTTTAGTTAATTTAGTCCCATTTCCACCCATCCAATCCAATCCACTTAGTTACAAGGAAACTGGTCCTTTAAATCCAGTCGGAGCCACCATTGCAGACAGAAAAGGAGATGTCTTAAGGTCCCGACCAGGTGGTTTTCCCCGATGTTTGAAGCAGAGATTTTCTAGGCTTCAACAGCAACATGAACCTAACTTTAAATTTTTGGCTATAGCCGAGATCCTCCTAGTGCATCCTAGTGGCTAGATCCTTTCAGTCGCTCTGTCAACACTGCTTCTGAGCGCCTGGGGAGGAGCATACACCAACACATGTCATCGAGTCATCAAAATTTAAAGTCATCTTCAGGGGGGTGATTAGGCCAATGAAGATATTTCCACACAAAAATTGACATCATGAGAACATGTATATGACTCAATATGACCCAGTGTAAGAAAAAATTCATGAGTGCAGGAACTACATCAAGTGGCATCAAACATGTATCTCAATTTTAGGAAATAAATTGATACTCCATGACAACTCCCTAAATACTTCCTGAGATTTTTACAAATCTCTATAAAACGATGAAAACATTCAAAAGATATACATAAGACTCAAGGAAATACATAATGACTCATGATTACATGACATACAATAGGTGACATTAATGGAAACACCAACATGCCAACAAACTCCCCCTTTGCCAATTATGTCAACATGAAGCTTCCCTTCATGAAATGATATTCTGAAGTTGAGCACATACAAAAACTCTCTCCCCATGGACATAAATAGCAAGGGGTTTTACATGGAAAAATAAGATACATAGAGACAATTAGATACATAGCCATTATTTACATACTCCCCCTGAAGGATTGCACCAACAATCCACATAAGTTTTTTGAATCCCCGCTACATATATGAGAGGTTATGCATCTCAAAGAAGCAATACAATTTGAAAAATAAATACATCTTGAAGAAATGAGTAAGAAGGAGTAAAGAATTCAAAAATGCATTGATATATATGTAATCAAATAACCACCACCAATTATCCAAACTTTTTCAGTTCAAAGTACTCATAGTGGAATCCTTTAAACAATTTCTAGCTCCATGAAAAACTACTCAATGCCTTCGAAAAGGCACAACACCCATCTTCTCTTTAAGATATTCAAAGTGCTCCCTCGGAAGTGGCTTAGTAAGGATGTATATAATTTTTCCATTTGTGGCTACATGCTCCGACCTTACAACCTTGTTGACCACTTGATCTCTTAGAAAATGATACTTGATTGGAATGTGCTTGGTCTTGGAGTGAAGAACTGGATTTTTGGAGATGCTTATTATACTTGTGTTATCAACCATGAGAAGAAGAGGATAATTTTACTCAATATGCATGTCTTTAAGAGTGTGCTTCATCCATAATATTTGAGTGCAGTAGTGGACAAAGAGATGGAACTTTGTTTCTTTCTTGCCCATGAGACCAAATAATCCCCCAAAAAGTGAGCTGCTCCAGAAGTAATTTCCTGTCATCAATAATACCAACCCAATCTGCATCAGTATAAGTAATAAAATTGAAATTTTTACCTTTGGGATACCATAAGCCATATTCAAGAGTTCCTTTAAGGTATTTGAATATTATTTTCAAGAGCTCCTTTGGGATACCTATTCATTTTCTGCCATCATACTTCCTGGATGGTAAAGTCGAACCGCAGATCATTTTTTCTCAAAACACTGCACTAGATCAAATGAAGAGAAAACTCTCGGAGGGGGATGATTAGTTACACTTTGCAACCCATAGAAGTAGATCGACGGTGGAACATTATCCATCGATCCCATGAATAGAACATTTAGGAGGCTCTGTAATGAGCGATCAACTCGCTGAGAGTTTAACCGAACATGGAAATCCATCATCTGGTTAATGAGTTGGAGTTAGGGTGGGGTTACAAAGGAATTCACCTAACACTATTCAAACTACCATACCAACCATTCATGCATTAAAAAAGAAAATGTGTCATCATAATTGCTAATATGTTGTGTTGGTCATAGTATTGTAATTACATTATGGTGCATCCAAGGTTAGTAAAAAGAGGCGAATACTAAAAGGGAGATGTGTAATTTATTTAATTCTCGGAATAAATAAATATGTAGCAATTTTTTAATAATAATAATAAATAAAATACTTCAATATGTAAAATTAAGTAATATTGAATGAATAAAATATTCAAGGTCAACGTCAATTTGTCTAAAATATAATTTACATAATCTAATTAGTGAAGAGAATTTTCAAAACATTGAATCCATTTATATACTCAAAAATATAATTTAAATAATTACAAATTACAAATTTATCAAAAATGAAGAGAATCAATTTTTAAGTGCAAATCCTTTTTAAGTTTTGCAATTTTTTTTGGTTACGTACACCTCCATAAATTTAATTTCTTTTAACATTAACTAAATCCCTAATTAAAATTAATATTTACTAAACACCAATATTAAAAAAAAATGAATCCATGCTTTACATAGTATAACAAAACTAATAATATACAAATAAATTACGATGAATTTTATACCTGATATCCCTAGTTGTACAATTGTACAATTAAATGTTTTTGCTTACCTCCATTTTTTGGAAAGCGGATGAAAACCATTAAACTACAACCCGGAGCAAAATATCCCAACATTTAACCAGTAACGACTATCCTGATACAATAAGATAACCTGAGATTAGGCATCGAATTGACTAAAATATCTTCTTTAGTGTTTATGGGATTGAATTGAATGAATGACATGTATTACATGGGGGTTCTCTATTATAGTTTCGGTGGGACTCTTTGCGAGATTTTGTCCGATGCGCCTTTTTGTTGAAATGATGGATATGCAGGGAACTGGGTCTCTCTTATGACAGATGGCTACCTGTGGTTTTCAGATAAAATGGATGGATTCAATTCAATGATAACCCATCTCAATCTGTGCTACTGGTAGACCATCAGCACCGCACAGTCCGCTCCCATCTCGTGAAGGAAATTTGACAAAGATGGAGTAATTCATTTAGGAATGCACTACTTTAATATTTAATTCTCTACTGTCAAATTTCACGTGCGAAACCATAGGTCGTCAGTGCTCACATTTATGACTTCCTGATGTCGACATTAAGGAGACTATGCGTATAAATAATGTTACTCTGTCCTCGAGAATGATTCAATTGACCAAAATTTGTAACTCTTGAAAAACATCTCAGAAAATATCGGACTGATAAATCTCCTATGTCAAAATATGGTTCGATCTATTGCGATTATATCATTTACCTTGATACAAAAACATAAAAATGAAACATCGGCATCATATTAGGGATAAAATTACAGGGACTCGAGAGTTCGACCGGAATATATTTCGAAAAAAAGAGAGATTCATATAAGGTTATGTGGCAACCTCAATACGCTTCACAAGGGAAAGGATTTCCATGTAACCAAAAGAGAAGATTGGTACTAACAAGGACATTATGATTGTATTTATCTGGTGGAAAATCTATTATAATTTATGTTATTATTCAAGTAATACTATATCACCTAAAATTACTCCTTAGTGGTTGTAAGGGTGTAGGTTTTCACTCTTGCAAGATGCTTCTCGGTCTTGGGGGCATTAAGTTGCTTCCTATTGGAAATACTCCATTAGCCATTTTACTACACGAGCCATTTACTCTGCATTATTGCATTTCCCACGGTTCACCTATTTTTCATTTATATCGCCTGCATCACAAATCCTTTACCTTTCCTATTTAACACACTTACCACAATTCTTAACTTATAGCCGATGCGATTTGATGGGACCCACAACTCATACTCAAATTCCATACAAACTTTTTTTTATTTATAACCTTACTTTTTCCCATTTCGCACTTACCACCGTTTGCACTTCGTAGTATGCAATACTTACCGCTTAAACCTTAACCCATCACAGTTATGTTATATAAGTTGCGATGTGATAGTGCTATTGCACATTGCAATTGAAAACATTTAAGTTTTCTGTTGTTGCGCCACGGTTAAATGTTCCACCGTGCGAAAGGTTAAAAGTCTCGAAATGCGACGTGGGTTCAAAGTTGGAACCACAACAATTCCAAGTCCACCATTTTATGTTTTGTACATTGTTTCGTGAAGAAATTTCATTACACAACAGAAGCACACTTTGTGGTTATTCGTCCGCCCGGCCATTTAATTATCATTAAAACCTTCAGGCTCTGCCATTTTGTATGTTACAGATTTTTTTCATGTAATGAGAGAGTTAGAAAGAAGTTGTTGAAAACCTGCTGAAGCATAAGACTATAAGAGAAAAATTCTTTAGTTTCTATCTCTATGTGTGTGTGGCTCTTTATTTTGTTTTATGAAAAACAATGTTGTTATTGTTTGATTTCAATTTCCACAAAAACTGTGTAAACTGTGTTTTTGGGGAAAATCATTTGCCCTCTTGCTTTCAACTTCTCTATTCCTTTTAAATTCTCCAACATGGTATCAGAGCAGGTTTAGGCTCTTAATGAAAGAACGAGCTCTTTACTAAAGAAGATGAAGGTTATTTTGAGCAACGGATTCTCCAGCAGCGAGAAAGCATTTTACACAGTCAAGATGGCAGCAGCAAGAACAAGCTTGACAAATCCTCAAATACCACATTTCAATGGTAAAAATTATGATGATTGGGCCATTACAATGAAATCCATGTTTTCTTCACAAGATATTTGGGAGCTGGTGGACAATATTTTCCAAGAACTAGCAGATGCAACAGCATATAATGCTTTGACACAAGAAGAAAGAGATTTGTTGAGGGATAATAGGAAGAAGGACTCCAAAGCCCTTTTCTATATTTTCCAACCATTACATGAGAGTATTTTTCCAAGGGTTGCAGCAGCAAAAAAGTCCAAGGAGGCATGGAATACCCTCGAGACAGCCTATCAAGGCATGGCAAAGGTGAAGAAAACAAAAATTCAAATGCTGAGAAGAGATTCTGAAGCTCTTTGTATGAAAGAGTCTGATAATATAGACCCATTCTTTATACATGTGATTGGGTTGGTCACCCAAATTAGGTCTCATGGAGAGACACTTGGAGAAAGGAGAATAGTTGAGAAAGTCTTACGAAGTCTACCGTTAAGGTTTGATTCCATAGTAGTCGCCATAGAAGAGACAAATGATCTCTCATAGTTTTCAGTGGATGAGCTTCATGCATTACTGATGTCTCATAAGCATAGACTAAACATAGCAACAAAATCCTCATTGGAGCATGCATTCAAGACACAAATTTCTTTTGGTCAAGGTAGAGGTCGAGGAAGATCAAACTACCGAGGAAGAGGAAGAATCCCACACAGAGGTGGAAGAAGCATCCCATCAAGCATAGGTGGAAGGGGCAACAATCAAAATCCAATCCAAGGCTCAAGACAGAGTCAAGTGCAAGGATAGAGGTATCATAAATCTCAAGTCCAATGTATTTACTGCAAAAATTATGGTCATTATGCAAATCAACGTAGAAATAATAAAAATGACATGGGTAGTAAACCAAGTGTAAATTTTACAAAAGAAAATCAGAACCATGAAAGTTTATTTTTAGCTTGTAATGTAGCACAAGAAAAAAAAAATATATATGGTTTGTAGATTCATGGTGTAGTAACCATATGACTGGAAACATAGCAATGTTTTCCAATCTAGATGAAAGTGTAAAATCTAAAGTGACATTAGGGACTAATAGAAAATTCTTTGTCATGGGAAAAGGGAGAGTAGATGTTCTGACATAGAAGGGAGAGAAGAAGTTCATGCCAGATGTCTATAATGTCCCTGGTTTGAAATGTAACCTTCTAAGCATTGGACAGCTCATGCAAAAGGGATCTAATGTGTTTTTTAAAGAATATGTTTGCATAATCATGGATAAAACTCCAAGTAGACAGCTCATTGCAAAAGTGCATATGAGAAGCAATAGGATGTTTCCTCTCAAGATGAGATCAGACTTAAAGGAAGGAGGTGTTATAGCAGCTATCACACAAGAAATCTTTCAAGACAGAGTGAAAGATGAGAACTGGTTATGGCATTTGAGATTTGGTCATCTCAATTTTAGAGGTTTTGAATTTTTTGCATAGAAAATACATGGTAAAAGGATTACCACTCAAAGAGAAACTAGACAACCTATGTGAAGGCTGCATCTTGGGCAAAGAACAAAGAGAATAATTTCTAGCAGGAAAGAGTATAAGGGCAAAGACACCTTTGGGATTGGCCACTCAGATTTATGTGGACTGATGCAAGCACCTTCATTAGGTGGTAGCCATTACATTTTGACATTTATAGATGACTAAACAAGGAAGACATGGGTCTATTTTCTAAAACAGAAAAGTGAAGTGTTTGAACAGTTCTGTCACTACAAATCTCTTGTTGAGAAGCAAAGTGGACACTACATAAAATTATTGAGGACTGATAGAGGTGGAGAATATATCACATAAGGCTTCCTACATTTTTGCGGAGAGCATGGAATACACAAGAAATTTACCACATGGTATACACCTCAACAAAATAGTGTCGCAGAAAGAAAAAATAGTACTATCATGGACATGGAAAGAAGTATGTTGAAGGAAAAACATTTTCCAAATGATTATTGGGTTGAAGTTGTCGCTTGTGCAGCTTATATTATTAATAGATATCCAACCAAAAGTGTGATGAATAGAGTTATAGAAGAAGCATGGAGTGGAACAAAGAAATTTGTCACTCACATGAGAGTGTTCAGATGTGTGGCATATGCAAATGTCCTAGCTCAATTGAGGAAGAAGTTGGAAATCAAGGGGGAGAAATTTATATTTCTTGGACACAATGATGAATCCAAGGCTTACAATCTCTATAATCCATCAACCAAAAAATTAATAATCATCAAATATGTTTAGTTCATAAAAGAAGAAGCATGGGACAGAAGTTTAGAGGAGACAATGAATGTGAAGACATGTATGTCTCATGAGGAGAAAGAGGAATGGAATGCTGCAAGTAACTCCTCAACGGTGACTCTTCCTCCACCTACACAAGCACAAAAAAACACACCGCAAGCAAGAAATATAATAACATTGAGAAATCAAGTAAGTGTTTCTTCAAGCATGCCATGGGTATCAACGACTCCCTCGAGTTCAAGTGCAACTCCAAGCACATCTTCAACAAATATGAGAAGACCAAAATTCCAAAATTTAAGTGAGATTTATGAACAAGAAGAAGTTAATAATAGTGTTGGTCTGAATTCTTTATTTGCATTATATTTCCATGTAGATGGCACAATCAACTTTGAAGATGAAGTCAAAGAAGAGAAGTGGATTGAGGAAATGAATGAAGAGATAGTAGCAATAGAAAGAAATGTTACATGGGAGTTAGTGGACCTCCCACAAGGAAAATAAGTCATTGGAGTGAAATGGGTCTATAAGACTAAAATCAACATTGAAGGCAAGATAGAAAGGCACAAAGCAAGGCTGGTTGTAAAAGGCTACAACCAGCAGCAAGGAAGAGACTATGAGGAAACCTTTGCACCAGTTGCAAGGATGGAGACATTGCAGATAGTGTTGTCTATAGCAGCACAACAAAAATGGAAATTTTATCAAGTGAATGTGAAGTCAACATTCTTGAATGGATTTCTGAAAGAGGAGGTGTATATTGAACAACCTCCTGGCTATGAAATAGAAGGCCAAGAACACAAGGTGTGTAAGTTGCGAAAAGCTCTTTATGGGCTGAAGCAAGCCCCACGTGCATGGTACAACAGGATTGATGCTTACATGATAGACAATGGGCTCGAAAAGTGTGATGGTGAACCCACACTCTATATCAAAGAAATGACTGTAAAATTCTTATTGTTGTTTTGTATGTAGATGATTTTGATTTTTACAGGTAGTGATGTTTCTCTCATTTTTTCTTTCAAAGCAGTCATGAAAAGTGAGTTTGAAATGACTGGCTTTGGGTTATTAAGGTATTTTTTGGACATAGAAGTAAAGAAAACATAAAAGGGAATTTTTATCTCCCAAGCAAAGTATGTTGCAGAAGTTTTAGAGAGGTTTTGAAGTGCATAAAAACAAGGCATCACCAAATTCAACTGTCATAGGGTTGAAGTTCATAAAGGAAGATTTCAACAAGAATGTCAATCCAACATTGTACAAAAGCATGGTTGGCAGTCTAATGTATTTGACTGCAACTCGGCCTAATATAATGTATGCAATAAGTTTGATATCCAGATTCATGGAGACACCTAAGGAGACACATTGCCAAGTAGGCAAGAGAATATTGAGATATGTAAATGGAACGAAGGAGTATGGTGTTCTATACTCCTCAACTGATGATTTTAGGCTAATTGGATACAATGACAGTGATTGGGCTGGAAGTGTTGATGACAGAAAGAGTACATTATGATATGTTTTTCATTTGGGATCGAGAGCCATTTCATGGGCTTCCAAGAAGAAGCTAATAATTTCATTATCAACAGTAGAAGCTGAATATGTAAGAGCAACAACAGCAGCATGTCAAGCGGTTTCTATGAGAAGGATGCTGAGGGATTTATGTCATGAACAAGACAAAGGAACCATAATTTTCTGTGATAACAGTTCAGTAATTGCATTGTCAAATAATTCTATTTTCCACAAGAGAACAAAGCATATTGATGCCAAGTACCATTTCATAAGGGAATTACTTAACAATGGTGAAATTTTGTTACAACATTGCAAGTCAAAAGAACAATTTGCAGATATCCTCACAAAGCCATTGGGACAAAAAAGTTTTATTTCTCATAAAATGTTTAGGAATGGTTAATGGCGGCAGTTGTGATTAAGGGGGAGTGTGGAAATACACCTAACCACTGCCATGAATAAGCTGGCAACAACCCACACTTAAATTGAATGTTTGTTTCAAGGACAAAGCACATGATTCAAATCTGCAACCGTTTATTCTACTTCACACAATTTCTGTAAAAGAAAAATAAAAAAACAGAGTACACGCACCATTTACTTTGCGTTAGTGTATTTCCCATCTTTCACCTATATTTCATTTAAACCGCCCGTATCGCAAATCCTTTACCTTCCCTATTTAACATACTTACCACAATTCTTAAGTTATAGCCGATGCGATTTGATGGGACCCACAACCCATACGCAAATTCCATACAAACTTTTTTTTTATATATAACCTTACCTTCTTCCGTTTTGCACTTACCGTCATTTACACTTCGCAGTTCACAATACTTATCGCTTAAACCTTAACCCATCACAGTTATGTTATATAAGTTGTGACACGATAGTGCTATCGCACATCGCAATTGCAAATATTTATGTTTTCCATTGTTGCACCACGGTTGAATGTTCCACCATGTGAAAACTTAAAAGTCGCGAAATGCGATGTGGGTTCAAAGCTGGAACCAAAACAATTGCAAGTCCAAAATTTTATGTTTTGTACATTGTTTCATGAATAAATTTCACTACATAGCAGAAGTACATTTTGTTGTTATCCGTCCGCTCGCACATTGAGTTATCATTAAAACCTTCAGGCTCCGCCATTTTCTATTTAACAAATGTTTTTTCATGTAATGAGAGAGTTAGAAAGAAGTTGTAGAAAACCTGCTGAGCCAGAAGAATATAATAGAAAACGTCTCTGGTTTCTGTCTCTGTGTCTGCCTGGCTCTATATTTTGTTTTATGCAAAACTGTGTTGTTATTGTTTTGGTTTCAATTTCCACATAAACTGTGTAAACTATGTTGTTGGGTAAAAGCATTTCCCTTGTTGTTTTTAGCTTGCCTCTTCGTTTTAAATTCTCCAAAATTTCCATAATTCCGAGGAAAAAGATTTTTAGCCAAGAAAAAATAGTTTTAAGGCATATAATAAGGGGAATCAATATAAAGTCAATTTCATCAAATATTTCCTATAATTTTTTAGTATTACATCGTACACAGGGATAATTGAGAGTTTGAACTAGAGAAGCCACAAGGAGTTTGAACTAGTAACACCACAAAGAGAAGATTTAAAAAGAAGGACATCCGTGTGGGCTTTCATGCACTTATGTGTGTATAGATCATGACACCACTAATATAATCTCTCTAGGTGCACAAACATGTTTGACCACTACTATAAATTGAGATGATGCCATGTCAACCCAAATGGAACAAACATATGGAAAATATGCAAAAGACTCTATAAAGGTGGAATTATAACTTCTTTTGAGGGTTGAATGAGTCAAATTTAACTCCTAGTTAGCTATAAATCACATTAGATTATAATTGGACAAAAAAATATTAATTTAATTTCATTTGAGTGCATTTTGCTCCTTATTGAAAAACAATATTAAAAAAAAAAAGAAAAAATCTACAACCCACTACCCATTGTACTTTATATAAAATTATATTTAGTTTGAGTCTACATTAATTTATTTTATTATTATTTTCTTGAAAACATCACATACTCACACATCAGTGATGAACTTTAACGTTTAATCCAACTTTAACGTTTATGAGATTAAATGAAGTACATGCATTATATTATATATTGTAGTGGGGTCTAAACAACTATTGAGTTTATGGGATTAAATGAAGGACATGCATTATAGTGGGGTATCGCTTGGTTTTGGTGGGAATCTCTGCGCCATTTGTCAGATGAGACCTTTTTCTGAAATGATTGATATGCATGAGAATATGTCTCCCTTAATCCAGGTGGTCAACTGTGTTTTTCAGATCAAATGGATGGCTTCAATTCAGTGATAACCCATCTCAATCTGCGCTGCTTGTAGAGCACCTCACAGCGTGCTCCTAGCTCCTGGAGGAAATTTAACAAAGACGGTGTAATTCATTTACGAACGCACTACAATAATATTTAGTGCTCTACTGTCAAATTTCATAGTAACATGTGAAATCATGGTAAACTTATATACCTAACAAGCTGCATGACCTAACAAACGGTGTTCCCCGTTTAAACTCGTATACCTAACAAACTGCATGTCCTCTTGGACAGTCCAGGGACCCTTCCTCGTTTCGCTTTCCTCCTCATCTTCAACTACAGGAAATTCCCACCACGTTCTTTTTGCCATAAAATTAGCTGTCGATTAATGTATAGAGCTTCTCACTTCTCTCAATGGTTCCTATAGGCTACCGGCCTTCTATGGCTGACATATGCTGCACAGTGGGAGCTTGGATACCGTAGATATCATTATAGTTCCCAGATGTTAAATAAGGAGTTGTTTAATGAGATGGAGGAGTTATTGGGACAGTTAAAATTGATGGAATTTGAGCCAACAAATTTAAGAAATGTGTTTGAAATTCAACATCATTAAAAATCTTTAAAATACACAAAATATTCAAATTTGATAGTTATAACTTAAATTTATAAAAAATCCTTGCCAAATTTTCTTAAAATCTGAAAAAAAAAAAATTTCATGATTTTCAAAGCGAAAATAACCCTGCTTGTAAGCCCGGCAATCTGGCATTCCCAGGGTGAGCTCAGCATCCTTCTAGTTTTGTTATTTATAGCCATATTCAGGAGATACCCCGCAAGTGATTTGACAGGCTCATGATTTAGCAGATCTGATCCGCCGCAATCTGTGTCAACAGTGTGAGTCACATGAATAGGCAACACAGCTATTTGTAAACTTGGACATTTTCCAATTGCATAACAAAAGTTTGAGCATATCCGCGTTTTGGTATTTTTGCGGATTTTTTATTTATATATCTTATTCCAAATTCCATAAACAAAAAAAATGTATGAGCCAAAATTTTACTAGCCAATTTTATAATTGCGTTTTGGTATTTTTTCAAATTTTTTTAATGAATATTATTTAAATGTTTTATATAGTTTTTTTTTTTTTTTAATTTTGACTTTGATGACACTTTTATATATTTTATTGGGTTGTAGAATTAGTTTTTAGGCTCAATAAAATATATATCAGCTTAGATTTCTCTTAACTCTAAATTTATCAATCGCTTAGAGGGATCCAATATCTCTAGGTGCAAACCTCTTTTTTTTGGGTGAAAAACTTGAAGAAATGTTTACACCTCGAGGGATTTATCCCTCTTGAGGTTTGATAGATACTACTTTAAGATGGATCTAGGCTGGTTATATAATAATATATAATATCTATATTTGTATTTATGTCTCCTTCTTATTCCCTCTCTCTATGTCACCCTCAAACATATACAAACTCTCATCGATCTCTCTCTCTCTCTCTCCCTCCCTCTTTTCCCTTTCTATCTCTCTCTCCCTCTCTTCCCGCTTCTCTCATTCTCTCTCTCTCTCTCTTGGCCCACTCTCCTCTCTCCCTCTCTCCATCGCTCCCTGCCACTCCCTCTCTCTCCACCTTTCTCCCTCTATGAATTTTTTCTTCCTTCTCTCTCCCCCCTCCAACTCCTCTCTCTTGATTCCGCTTTCTCTTCCTTCCTCTCTCTCCCTTTCTCTTCCACCTTCCTCTGTCTCACCTCCCATCTCTCTCTCTCTCTTACCCTTCTCTCCCTATCTCTCTCCCCTCCTCTCCTCTCTCCATCTCTCCTTGTTACTCTCTCCCTCTCTCTCTCTCTACCTCTATCTCTCTATGTACTTTTTATGTAACTTTTCTTTTCTCCTTCTCCCCCCCTTCTCTCTCTTCCTTCCTCTCTCTCATGCCTCCCCATCACCCTCTTGCCCCATCACCCTCTCTCTTTTCCCTCCATATTTATCAATATGTCCTCCTTCACCTCCACCCGCACCCACACTCCCACCCTTAAATCTGATCCCATTATATTGTGTTTAAGAAGGTATCTAAATTAAAATAAGTCAATTGTTTGTAAAAAATAAAAATCATGCACAATTTTCCTCTATTATTGTTAGTCACTTTGTTTTATTTTGTTGCTTGGATCCTTAGTTAAGATGGATCTATATTGGTTCTTATTAATACTATTTATATTAATATACATTTCACAAATTTAAATATAAAAGTATTCTCAAATTTAATTTTATTAAAACCTTAATTTAATTTCTATGGGAATATTTGTAGTTTAATTTTTTTACTTTTTAGTTTTAATTAAAAAAATGTTATAAAATCAAATAACATTAAAATATTTTTATTGTGAAATAAGTTATCTTTAGTATTATAACAAAGCCTATTTACAATTTAATAATATCCGTGGTGATGTGGGGTGAATATCCATGGTTAAGAATCTTGTGATATTTTTATAAAATATGCATGTGGTATTCATAAACCATGGTATTAGCTCATGGTATTGTAACAAAACATATTCATAAGTTTATAATATCTTTTTTTTTTTGTGAATTCCGTAGGACCTAACTTTTCTATTATATAGAGCAAGTTGCTAAATATATACAAAAAAAGTTTGTGCCTCAACCTGCCCGAAGGAAACCAGGTTTGTTGGCCATCTTAGAAAGTGAAAAGCTAAGGGCGAATTTCCATGTCTAAGAATCTTGTCATATTGTTATAAAATATTTTGATTGTGAAATAAGTTATGTTTTTGGACCTGTGGTATTGATAATCTATGATTAAGAATCTTGTTATATTGCTATAAAATAATCTGGTTGTGAAACAAATTATGGTTTCTCTGTATGTGGTATTGATAAGCTAATAACATCAACCCATAGTATTTTAACAAAACTTATTCACAAATTAATAACTTAAATCAGTATATAAGAAACTAAATTTTATTATTTTAATAATTTTAACTTTTTATTAATAATTGAACCAACATTTAAATGTTTACACCTTTCTAGATATTACTTTTAATCATTTTTTTCACTTAACCTATTTTTAAATTATTTATCTATAAACCAAAAATAAAAAACTTATAATATTAAAAAAAAATATGGTATAAAGAGATACACGGCATTGTATTTAGATTCGGAAGACAAACATATAATTTAAGACAACGATGGATACTTTTATTTAACAAATACGACCAAATACGATTCAGAGTGATCACGTAATTGTATTGGCGAGAACGAGAAAAACAAGCGGCAATGAGGTTGCAAATGCTGGCGAAAAAGGGCCATTGTTCCTGGACTTGGGAATGTCACTGAACAATCATGACAGCGGAGACCCTCATGAAAAAAAACCTGCCGCGTGGAGTTGCCCATTTCGATTTTGTAAAGGAAAGATATTTTCGGACTTTCTTGAAATTAGAAACTAGAGTTTGGATCGCCTCGGAAGAAGGCTCGTCCGACATATTTGACATTGATGGGATTATTTTAAGGAATCCTTTCAGTGTATGATATACCAGATGTGCTGTACTTTCCAATAAACATATTAAATAGGGTGTTGTCCATTGATGTAACAAATTTGTTAGGAGATTAGATTTTTTTGGGTTGAAATTTGGTAAAAATAATTTTAAAAAATTATAATATTAAAGTGTTTAAATTTTCAATTGATGGTAGAAATAGATTTAGTGCTATCAAGAATCTCTAATCTCTAATCAGTTAAAATTATGAAATTTGACAACTTTCCAAATATTCATAGATTTTTTCATAATTTTACTAAAATTTTCATTATTTTCTAAACTATATATATATATATATATATATATATAATACTTCGCTATTAAATAGGCAATACCATATATATAATACTTCGCTATTAAATAGGCAATACAATGTCTGTTGCCAATGGAGATGTTACCTCAAAGTTCTAAAACAAAAATACAATGAATAGAAATAGTATCCTCAACCACTTTGATTAATGTATATAAATAATGTTACTGTGTTCTTTTTCTTCGAGAATAATTTAGTGTACCAAAATTTCTAATCATGATAAATGTGGAAAAACAAATCAGAAATCGGACATGTAGATCTACTAATAGGATATGTGAAAATGTGGTTGGATCTATTGCGATTAACATCATTAAACTTTATATACAAACATAAAAATGGAACACACCATGATAAACAAGCATTATTATTATTATTATTCAATTTTAAGGTCACAATTAAGCTAGACACCAAATTGGTGTATGAAACCCCCTTGTTTGTGGGACAAGGGACCCAACTCCGCACAACGATTTGATTGCTAAGTCTACGAAGGCATACATACTCTACCCCCCTCTGGTTTTGAATCTATGACCTCTTAGGAGGAAACACCAACATCATAAAAATGGAACACCAGCATTATCTTAAGAGTAAACTTACAGCGAGAGTACGACTGGTATATATTTCGAGGGAAAAAAAAACTTCATATGATCAAGTTCGATTGCAAGCTCAATACGCTTCACTAGGGAATGGATTGTTTTTAAAATTGTATTGACATAAGCAAAAGAAAGAAGCAAGGTATTTAATGAGTACTAACGAGGACAACCTGACTGTATAAGACAGGACATATCAAAGAAGTTATGTTATTTTAGTACTATAGATTTATTGGTAGAGAGGATCTAATTTTTTGATATCTAAAACTGAAAAACTTTGAAAAAAAAATAATTGAGGATCTACTCCTTTGATATTTAAAATTGAAAAAATTTGAAAAAAATTTACATCTTAAAGGATTTAATCTTCTTTTACTATTGATAATTTTTTTTGGTAGTTTAGACTAATCCTAATCACCCATGGGTTTTGAACTGGTGACCTTGCAGACAAAGTGCCTTAACAATGCACCCCATCGCCGACTGTTCTACACCACGTGAGCTCACTATTGATAATACAAGTATCCAAGGGAACTTTCAAGACATTATATTCATTTATATATTAAAAAATGAATATATATATTCATTTTTTAATATATAAATGAATATAATGTCTTGAAAGTTCCCTTGGATACTTGGATTATATAGACTACACTAGCACAACCACATTAATAAATGTGGTTGATAAACACGAATAAACCTATATCAAACAAATTTATAAATACACATCAATATACAATATTGTCCATATATTGCATATGAACTTATACATTTATATGAACTTCCATATACAATACTTTCCATTTATATATATGAAATGTACATTATTGTGCATATTAGTATATTATTGTATTTTAATGTAAATTAGTATATATATCTGTGTGTGTGTGTGCACATTAATGTACTTAACTATATATGCATTAATGTACATATTAATGTACTTAATTACATATACATTAATGTTATGTACACAAATGTATATTAATTAAACTACATTGATGTATATTAAGTTATATTAACATACAATAATGGACTAACAAAATCACATTAAAAATATTAATGTCGTTGATATAGAGTTTTTAAGTAGATTTTAATATTATTCCCTTGGGTTTATAACCCGTTGGGGTTTTAATACTAAAAACCCATGGAATTATAAACCCAAGAGATTATAATCCGAAGGGAAATATAAACCCAAGGGGTTAATACTAACCCCTTGAGTTTACAATATCAATCCCTTGGGTTACTAAATATATAGTAACCCTTCGGGTTTATAATATGTATATTAAGAACCGTGGGGTTTATAATGTATTATAAACCAGGCCAATAATATTAAACCCAAGGGATCAATATTATAAATCTGAGGTATATAAACCATAAGATAAATATTATAAACCCTTAAATAAACATGTTTGACCATATTTAATCACAATTAATTTTCATATTCACACAATATTTTTTATAATGCAAAGTTGGACTATGGTTGACCATCTTTGGGACAAGCTTTGTCACAATGCGACATGGGACAATGGTTTACCATGGCTGATTTTTCCATCGAGTAAGTATATTTCATTATGTGGCATTGAACCATAGTTTACCATGGTTTAGAATGTGACGTTGTACAAAGAGACAATCCTCTTCACAATAAAAAATGTTGGGTTTATAACTCCTTGGGGTTTGAATACAAAAAAACCAAGAGAATATAATTTAAAGGGAAATATAAACTTGAGGGGTTCATAATAACCCCATGGGTTTACAATATCAATCCCTTGGGTTACTAAATATATAGTAAATATATTACTACTATTATTAATAAATATTATTATTTTAAACCCAAGTGATTAATTCTACAACCCATAGGTATTGTAAACCCGGGGGAATAATATTTAACCCTAGGAATTAATATTATAAAACGAAGGTATATAAACCCTTGGATAAATATTATAAACCCAATTAAATAATAAACCCAAGATATCAATACCAAAAGCCCAAAGGATTATAAAACCAAGTGAATAATATTAAACCCAAGGGATAAATATTATAAACCCAAAGTATATAATCCCCAAGATAAGTATTATAAACCCTTATATAAACATGTTTGACAAGGATTGACCACTTTGATTTTCATATTCGTACAATCTTTTTTACAATGCGAAGTTGAACTATGTTTGACTAGCTTTAGGAAAAGCTTTGTCACAATGCGACATGGGACAATGGTTGACCATGGTTGATTTTTCTATTGATACAATCTATTTCATTATGCGACAATGAACCATGGTTGACCATGATTTAGAATGCAACGTTTTGCAAAGAGACAATCCTTCTCATAATGTGACCATGGTTATTGACCATGGATGACCATGTTTGACGATGGCTAACCGGGGTTGATTGTCGTATTGAAACAATATTAATGTTCATCCATGATTGAATTCATAAAACATGGTTGACCATAATAGATATTATAAACCAAAAGGAATAATTAGCCGTATGGATCAATTATTTCCTAGTTTATAATAAACGCAGTGAATAATACTTGAACCTACAAGTATGAAAAATTACATTGGTCAACCCAATTGAAAATAAAGAAAAGAAATTACCACAATAGTGCTAATGAACTATAAAAAAAAGGGAAAATAGCAAACCCCAAGGGATAGATATTATTAAGCCACATATAGAGACCAAAGGATAAATATCAAAAACCCTCACTTATTATAAACTAAAATGCATTCAACAATACAAACAAAAAACCTGAATGTATCACAAACACACAAAAACAATATTGAATACAATGGAATAATATTAAACATTATCAAACAATTAAATTTCAAAGAAAATTGACAAACAATTTTACACATGACAACAACAATGATAAGAATATCGAATTTCCTCACATTTAAACCAAAAAAGAAAGATTTTATTGACATATATTATTTAGAGATTTATTTTGGGTATCTTAACATGAACAAATTGTACAAGGAAAATGAACTTTAAATACTCAACCATAACACAATTATTTAATGTGACCTTCTTCCAAAACACACCCATACTAGTGACAAAAGAAACACTAATTCAGATCAACAAGATAATGCTCACGATACTTCACTCTTTCCAACCAATCCCTTCTTGTTGTTCTCCGAGATTCTCTTTGGTGCAAATTATATAAGGTTTTGACATATGATTTCATTACATCCAACACACGAATATGTTCATCAATAAAACAAGGATGGAATCGATGTTTCCTATCCATCCTTTTGTGAATATAGGAAACAAAACTTATGGTTGTAGCAATATATTTTATTACTTTAATGTAATATATTCCATTATTGTTCCCTATATATGCATATTAATGACATAAAGATACACTAAAAATTAGTACACAAAAAAATAAACGAACAAACATACACAAACACATATTTTCTTAGAGTTTTTTCGCTTTTATATTTTCTTTTAAATCCCAAAAAAAAAATTGGACATAAATCTATTAACATTTAAAAAAAGTATAAAAGAAAGAGGAAACAGGATAAATTTAACCAATAAAAAACAACAACACCACCAAAAATTAATGAGCCATGCAATTTCTTGCAAATGCTTAATTTAATAACTTTACCAATCAACACAGTTATTCAAATAAAAAAGTAGAACAAAAGAATTATTAATTTTCATACAAATAATTGTAAGAAACAACAACAATTATATAGAACTATTCATCTTTTTCTCAAAGGGATGCAAAAACACTAAACATTTCAACAATATTATACCTTGTGAATATGAACCCTTAGATTAATAAACCCAACAAATTGATATTATAAACCTCAAGTGATTAACAAACCCCAAGGGATTATAAATTGAATGGAATAGGGTGGAAATGCGAAGGTGGGTTATATTTTTGTGAGAAATGTGCTTGCAAAATTCACTATCTCACTTTTTGAGCCGAACATTATGTTTTTTCGGTCGATATTTTTTCACTATTTACATTAAAGCCGATCATTAATTGGTTTTTTGGCTGGAGGTAGAAAAATCAATAATAATATTTCGGTCGAACAATGATCGAAAATATTAATACATTTTTAAGTTCAAGTTGGCTATTACAAGTTTAGTAATATGTAAAATAAAGAAGAAAATGATTCAAGTAGGGGAAACCATAATGGGGAGATACGACTCACAACTCATCCAAAAAGGGATTACACTTGCAAATATAATAACTAGGCAACATCAACATAACAATTATTTTCCATGTGAATTCACTAAGAATTTTTTCCTTTCTTGTGTGGTTTTATATGAAAAACCCTCCACCTTTCTAGTTATATGATTTTTTGCACATGTTAGTGTTAACTACAACAAACATCAAAAAAGTATTATAGTCACATTGCATTCAAAATGGTATTTTAGTTATATTGCATTTTAAATGCAGAAATATCATCCTACTAGTTACCTACTCTTCAACCCACATATTCACCTTATTGAAAGACAAACATTAATACTATACTAATAAAAAAATAATATAATATTAAATAATATAAAAGGAAAAAAGTAAAGTTGCAAGAAAAAAGTTGGTGGCACGTGTTCATATACTTTATATCAAAGTAAATACCAGTAGATATATATTTTATGGAAATTACAATCCGCACATATGTAGCTTGTGAAAAAGTTTGGTCAGAGTTGCTTGATTGTATGGAAAATTAGCTATTAGAGCAGCTCAACTAAGGTAAAATATGCTTAAGCTAATTGTGAGATTGAAATTAAATAATGAAAGACTCGGCCCAAAAAAATTTGCATCTGAACACAAAAAATTAAGAACAATTCACAAATTAACATGTTCCTTGCCTCATATGAACATACCCTCGGAGGATGCCAAGTAGTCTTGATTTCATTGTGTTTTGAATCTACATGAAAATGATTTATGGCATTGAGAACTCTACCTTCAATGGAACTTCTTGGCATGTGAATATCCAACTAATATAGAATCTATATAATGTGATACTATGGTTCCTACTACCATGAATGCATAGTCAACACATACATTGTTTTATGCATGGTATATGCTAGAAGTGGAATGTAGCATAATTTAATTAATAATAACACATCCCGACCTACCATGACTGGATGCTAACGTATGCATTCAATATTTATCTCCCTATGATGTAGCTAGGCTAGGATGTGTTGTTACTCTCCTTTTCATTGGTGGTAAACTGTTATAAAACCTTTAGCTAAATGCAGGGAGAATCCTAGTGTTTTTTGAAACATGTATGCCATTTCTCCCATAAAATAAGGCATTTGCAATAAATGAATTTAATATTTTATTAGATTTTTTTTTAAGGCATTAGAAAACCCACTAAACATGGTTGAAAAATGGACATTATGCATAGATGTTTCTTGTTATCCCAACCCAGGGAAATCAATGATTAGTTATATGCTATGCAACATTGCAACGAACAAAATCCTCCAAAAGTAAATGAATTTACCTAGAAGAACAAAAAAAAATGAAGCATATTATATTGCATTAATAGAAGGCTTAGGAACATCTAGGGAGTATAGATCCAATGGAATTTTAGTTTTCACCAATTCTGAACTGGTGTGAAACAAGATGAAAGACATGTACCAAGTAAAGAAGAAGAGGTTAAACCAACTGCATTGAAAGGAAAACAATATTGTTAGACAATTTCAAACATCTAGTATAAGACATTGTGCAAATTTTAATAGGATGTTTAGTGAACTATTGTATGGGGAAATTCCAATTCAAGATTTTTGTGTCAAAGATGAATTAGTGTTAAGAAGTTCTCCATCAAAATTTATTAATCGAGAATTTTAATATATCTTTGATATGTGTGTGTTTTTTAGATATAAATGTGTCATTTTTAATGGCCATGTGTTTTTTTCAATTATATACCAAGTGTTCCCCCACTATTTAATCACAACTTGATTAACTTCATGTTTTAGAAAATTTTGTATTTAATGTTCAAAATGTGCGTGCTTCAACAAATTTGTCTTTAAATAGTCTTGAGTTTTACAAATCAATTTGTGCTTCAAGTTTTTTGTTTTTCCTTTGTGCGCTTCAAAAATTGTGCACGTTAGTACGTCAGAGTAAAGAGAGAAAACCATATTGGTTTGCTTCTTAGCTTGTTCCACCTGATCCTGTGCTTTCTTTACCTTCGCCTTTTCTTCCCTGAGTTGGGAAAATGTCTTATCCTTGGTTGCGGAAAGGTCTTTGAATTTCTTCAATAGTGCTTTATTGGCAACCTTTTCTACTACGGGAGTGTAGGCAGGTGTCTCCTCCATTTTTTTTTCCTTTTCTTCTGTAAGTTCCATCCTAGTCTGCAGAGAAGCTTCAGCAGTGTCCACTAGGTTAGTCTCTGCCTCGATCTCAGCAGTGTCCACTAGGTTGGTCTGTACCTCAATCTCAACAGTGTCTATCAACGGGGTGACAAACTCTATTTGGGTTTCTATGGTGGCCAATTCCTTCTTAGGCTTCTGAGCCTTGCTTAATTCCTTCAAATTTTTCTTCAGATGTTTTGTCATTTTTCTTAACCTCTTACAGATCCTGCTCATTTTCCTCAACTTCTTTTCAGCTGATTTTTTTCTAGCAAGGTTTTGGCAGGAACGGTGATGATATTTCAGGAATGCTGGTGCCAGTTTTGAGGTTATCAGTGATGATATTTTATTCCTGTGCTCCAGATTTTATTACTGCATTAATTTCTTGACTGGGTGAGATATTTTTCCCTTCAGGTGTTAGGGGGACTGTCTCCATGCTTGCATTTTTTTCTAATGGGACATTGTCTCCCAACTAATTTTCAGATTTTTATATCTCTTCTGCTTGGTCTTTCCTATTCACCCAATCACTCTCGGGAGGAGATAAGGCCCTAAAATCCTGCGATTCATCTTGGTGTGGTAATATTTCAGTGTAGCCAGAGCTGCTAGCGATGGAAGATTGATTCAACGGTTCCCCTTTCTCCTTAGTTTGTCCATATGGGCTTCTAATTTCATGGGATGGCCTCATTTTCTCTAGGAATCGAGTCATTTCTTCTTCATAGTCTTGTAAGGGCATGTTTTGAGGGCTTGAAGGTGGTGTATGGGATGGCCCTGCCTCCTCTGGAACTTCTGAGGTGTCTTGCCATAATTGCAGTCTTTTGGACTGTCTTTGTTTCCTTGGTTCTGAGGTCAAAGCACGGGTCCTTTTCCCTCTTTCTCTCTTGGGTATGTATATTCTAGGAAGCTCAATTTCGGTTCTCACAGGGTTTTCCTCAGGGGCATGCAGGGCAGAATTAACAAAGTTGTACCAATATATCTAATGCTTGTCTAGCTCATGAATGATAATTAACTTAATTAAGCCATTGTGGCTGACGAATTCTTGGGGGATTTTGGCCTTTCTAATTCGAACAATAGTGTTGTGCAGAACAAAATTCAAGAAAGAAGGCAGATTAACTGAAATTTTTTAGTTAAGAACAACTAACAGTTTAAGTTGGCGGGGTTTTACCACATCTTGATGTCCATCGCATGTGATGTATCTTTTAATGAATGTTTCCAATTCTTGCCAAGACTGTTGTAGGGATGCAGGGTTAATCCCCTTACCTTTCCGGTCCAATGGTTCTCCTACCTCATGGTATGCTGAGATTGCTTCTTGAAGAAGAAGGTGTTTTTCGGTCCATCTTTCTCCCTCTACTGGTATTCTGGAGTCCTTAGAAATGATATCCTCTGTGACCAGTATAATCCTTCCTCTGAGTCTGGTATTTCCCTCTTGTAGGTTCTGCATGAATTAAACTGCTATTTTTGTATCAAACCCTTGCAATTTGTGTAGGTATGGCAACCATCCAACTTGTTGAAGGATGGTGCAAGCTGCATCTAACATTTGGAAGGTTGTGGGTTCATTTCGGAGAGAGTTTCCTCCCATTACTGATGTGTTTTCTGAACTAATTTCTCCCTCTATCTGCATTTATTTCGACCCCGTTGGTTAGAACAAACACTGCATGCGAGAGAAAAAATAAATTGCAACCTTATGTCGTAAATGTATGCAGCTTAATATCATAATTGCAATGATATTTTGGTCCCATCAACGTATCCAAAGGAATTTGTGCAAGGAATTCACATGCTTATTATTTATGGATATTTACACCCCCTCTCTCCGAATAAGGGTGTCCACGTCCTTAAGTACAAGAGAGATTGGATCAATCATGAATGCATACAGGGGAGAATATCAGAAATCAGCAATCACAATTTGTACAAGAGAAGGGTGTTCATGGCCTTGGAGCTCAAGAAAATAAGAAAGATTGCAACAATCATAAATGCATGAGATACAAAGGTCAGAATTGGAATTTATCATAAGTGTATATCAGGTGGAAATGACTGAAGAAGGGGAGAAAGCGATATAGAAATTATTATGATCAGATGTCCTTATTTAATGGTATAGTATGATGAAAGCATGACAGTGATGGATAATGATTTGTTCCGTCATCCCTTAATTCAAACATCAAAGGATAATTCATTCATAGTTACTTATGTGGGTAAATAGTATTATTAATTATTTGAGTAGTGCATTTAATCTCGGGAATGGATGAAAATAGGAGATAAAGCATATATAAAAGTGATTGGCTATTGTTAGAAACATACTCTCATACCACATGTTGAGCCACTGCTACCAACATGCATTCATATCCTCGACAGGGTTGCTATTTTAACCCAAAAAATGAGCCAGAATCCTCTATGTCAAAGTAGATATTTTGCCAATTTTTTGGAGAGATCACCATGCTAGTGCGGTGGCCAGATAGTCAAAGTGTCACTCACTAGAATTGTAATAGAGTGATTAGGCTAACTCGTGGTGAGACCTCCTGTCCTTCAAGTAATTGGAGCTGTCGAGAAGGTCACTACCTTGGTGTGTTGGCCATTGTGGGCATGTCACCTGCTAAACCCTTATGATCATGGTAGGCTGGCTCGTGATGAGACCCCCTATTCTCTCTTAAAAATTTGCATATAGACATAATATTTCTTTTTGAAAAGTAGGCATTTTTCTTTATTTTATGAAGAGGTCATTGTGGCGGTGTGGTGTCCAGATAGTCATAGTGCCATTCACTGGGATTGTAACAGAGTGATCAGGCTGGCTCATGATGAGACTTCCCGTCCTTCAAGAAATTGGAGCTGTCGATAAGTTCATTAACCTCGTTTGTTGGCCATTGTGGGCATGTCACATGTTAGATACATATGATCATGCTAGGTTGTCTCGTGATGAGACCCCCTATTCTCTTTTAAAAATGTGCATGTAAACATAATATTTATTCTTTATATATGAAGGGAGGCTCATTAACTCCTTAAGAGTTAGCGATGGCATGAGAAGTAAAGAAAGAATGCCAATACAATTAATACTCCTTATTCCTATATCCTTGTGTCAAAGGGACATACTACTCAAGAGTGTAGAAATATATACCATTATAAGACTATGAATTGTTTGATAACATGTTTGAGCAGGAGATGTCTAGCCCTTCATTGCATAAATGTACCATGTCAGCTTCTGGAGTAGATGTTTCCATCAAAGTTCCAAAGGATCACCATATTAGTAATATTACTGTTTTTCTCCTTTTCATGTGCGAATTCCTGCTCAGAAATGTCTTTTACAGCTAGGGTGTGGAATGAAGAGTGGGTTTTTGAGAAGAGATGATCAAAAGGAAAGAAATACCATGCTTAGAAAGGGGAAAAAGAATCAGTTGTTCAATTTCATTAAACAAAAAAAACAACACACGGTTGTTCAATGTGATTGAGCAGCAACTGTTTAATTAGATTGAACAACAGTCATTCAAAGATTTGAACAGCAACAAATAAACATGCAACAGAAATATGGTTGTTCAATCCAATTGAACAACAACTGTTCAATTGGATTGAATAGTAAACGTTCAAAGATTTCAGCAACAAAAATAAACACGCAAAATAACACGGTTTTTCAATCTAATTAAATAGCATCTATTCAATTGGATTGAATAGTCGTCATTCAAATATTTGAACAGCAAAAATAAACACGCAAAAGAATACGGCTATTCAATCTGATTGAACGCCAGTTGCTCAATTGGATTGAAGAGTAGCCGTTCAATGATTTGAACAACAAAAATAAAGAATCAAAATAATACGTCTGTTCAATCCAATTGAACAACAGTTGTTCAGTTGGATTGAACAACAGTCATTCAAAGATTTGAACAGTAAAAATAAACAACAAAAGAGACGATGAAGGAAAATGATACAATTGTGAGTATGAAGAATGTACAACAAAAATAAGAAAACTATAAATTTTAGGGAAATTATATACAATATTTACAAAAGGAAGTATCAAGATCTCATGTACTTAAAGTTGTGGGGTTATCACCCCCTGCTGCTAAAATTTGGATGGTGGGATCGTTGCATACCTGCTGGCAGAAAGACTCCCTTGTAAGTGGTTTGTGATAGAGGCGCACTTTGTGCCCGTTGGCTTGGAATGTAGAACCAGATTTGTCTATGGTAGTCAATGTGAGGGTACCATTGTTGTGTACTTCCTGAATTTCGTATGGACCGAGCCACCTTGTTTGTAACTTTCCCGGGAAGTCTTGGAATCTGGAGTCGTAGAGAAGCACCCAATCTCCTTTCTGGAATGTATTTTTTTTTATGAGGTTTTCATGCCACTTATCTCATTGTTGTTGGATGATTGCGGTGTGCTACAAATCCAATAGCTTTATTTCATCTAATTCATTAATTTGCTACAGTCTTCTAATCTGGGCCTCCGTCAAGTCCAGCCCCACCTCCTGGGTTGTCCTTAGAGTATTTTTCTTGAATTTGATAGGAAATATAGGCTATATTCCAAATACCAGATGATACGAAGAATATCCAGTGGTGTTTTTCCATTTTGTTCGGTAAGCCCACCAGGCCTCTGGTAGTCTAGTAGCCCAATCCTGGTAATGTGTTGATATTGTTTTAGTGAGAATTGCCTCAAGGACTTTGTTGGTACTTTCAACTTGCCCGTGTGCCTACGGGCGGTAGGGAGTTGTGACTCTTTGGATGATATGGTGGTTCTTCAGGGTGTCCATAATTATATTTCCCACAAACTGTGCCCCTCCATCAGTTATCACTTCCCATGGTAAGCCATATTTCACAAATATCTCAAAAATAAAATTAATCACAGATTATTCCATAGCTCTTGATAAATCTACTGTTTATACCCACTTTTTTCCATAATTTGTGGCAACCAGTATGTAGATCTTATGGTTTGATGGCGGGTTGAATGGTCCAACAAAGTCCAGTGCCCACCTTTCTAATGGTTCGACTACCAATTGTGATTGTAATGACATTTCATTATCTTGGACATATTTCTTGGCATCTTTAAAAATCGTAGGCCAATAATAACCCATTTGCAATACTTTGTGCCTTGTTCTGCGATCCGCAAAATGGCCACCACAAGGTTAATCATGACATTCCTGTAGAATTTCGTAAATCTCGTCTTCCCAAATGTATATGTGTATATTCATATCAAATCCTTTATGAAAGAGGTATCCATCGATCCAGGAGAATCTAGCACTGCTTTGAACAATCAGCTTTTGTTCCCTTGATGTGAAATTTTTGGGAAGCTTCCCTACTAGCAGGTAGTTTGCTACATCTACATACCATGGTGTTTTTATTGGTACAACGAACAGATGTTCGTCGGGAAACTGATCATCCACTGCTAGTGCATCATCTGATCTGGGAACTCTAGATAGGAATTCTGAAACCACGTTCTCCTTCCATGGACGATATTTGATAGTTATGTCGAATTCCTGCAAAAGTAGTAACCAATGAGTTATTCTCCCATTTGTAATTGGTTTATTGGCTAGATATCTAATGTCAGAGTGATTAGTATATAGGAGTATTTGATAGCCAGTTATATAATGTCTAAATTTATTGATAGCATAAATGACAGCCAAGAACTCTTTTTCAGTCACTGTATAGTTTAATTCAGCACAGTGAGATTTTTGCTGATATAATAAATAACATAGGGCTTCTTGTCTTCTTCGTTGTGTCGGATGCATATGGAGAAATGTGAAAAGGAAACTTCCAGTTAGAACTGCATAAGATCAGGGCTGTCGAGACCAATTTCTTTAAATCTGTAAAAGCAATGTCACATTTATAAACCAATGGAATTCAACATCTCCAATTAATGCATAAAAAGGTGTAGCAATTAGTGAAAAAATCTTTATAAACCTGCAATAGTACCCTGCATATCCAAGAAAAATGTGTGCCTCTATCTCCGTACAGGGTGTGGCTAATAAAAGGATTACTTCTATTTTTGTCGCCTGTATTCTAGCTGTAGAGATATAGTCTCCTAGGATTACTCCTTCAGTCATAATCATGTGACATTTTTCATTGCTTAAACATAATCTAGTAGCAATACATCATTCCAATAATTTTTCTAGTGTTTCTAGTGGTTGATTAAAATCATCTCCATATGGGGTAAAGTCATCCATGTAAATTTCAAGTCCTTCATTTATTAAGTCAGAAAAAATACTGAGTGTGGCTCTTTGGAAGTTTGTTGGGGAATTGCATAGCCAAAATGGTAATACCCTATAGGAAAATGTACCCCATGGGCAAGTAAAGGTTTTTTTATCCTAAATTTCAGGGGCTATCTGGATTTTATTGTAATCGCTAAACCCATAAAAGGAAGGAAAAGAACCGTTTTCCTGCCAATGTATCGAGGAATTGGTCAATAAAAGGAAGGGGGAGGTGGTCCTTATGTTTTTCTGTATTCAGTTCTCTGTAATCCACACAGATTCTCCACTTCCCATTCTTCTTAACTAAAGGAGAAACCCATTTGTTGTCTGAGATAGGATATATGAAGTTTACATCCAATAGCTTTTGCAATTCATCTTTTACAATGTCTTTCAGATGCAGTTTTAGGCTCCGTTGAGGTTGCTGAATAGGTTGAGCCTCCTTATCAATATAGATGTGATGTGTCCATAGTTGAGGGTCTATACCCTTCATGTCTGGGTAGTCCCAAGCAAATGCTCCCTAATACTTCTGTAAAACATTTATGAGATTTTGATTTTGGTCACTATCCAGACACCCATTCATATTTAAAAATTTTCCTAGTTCAATTTCAATTGGTATGTTGTTGCAAACAATGGTCGTGGGTATGTATTGATTATCAATGTTTTCCAAGGGGTATTCTTGTGTTTCATCATTAAGAACTATTTTTAACATTTATCATTTTAAGTTTTCAGGAGAATATGATTGATTCATGAAGTTATTGATTACATCGTCCTCATTTTGAAGTTTGAATTCAAGAGCTTCAACTATTTTTAATGGTGAATGAATATTTTGTTCCTATTATGTATGAGGATGCCTGTGAATATTTACTGTGGGTAGAATTGGTTTGACAGGCAGGTAAATGATAATGTTTTTTATGGAATCACCTCTAGCAATGGTCATGTTGCCTATCCGGCAGCATATATAAGCATCCGCTATTGCTAACCAAGGTCGACCAAGTATCAGGGGCTGTCCATCCATCCTACTTTTTGGGTTAATAACTAAAAATTCAGCTAGATACTCCCATGAGTCCACAAAAACTAGGATGTCTTGTAATATTCCTTCTGGTCTGATAATGGATCTCTAAGTAAGTTATAGCAATGTAGCTGTGGGTTCTAACACTATTATGCCTAACTTCTCAAAGGTCTCTGTATTTAAGATTTTAATGGTTGCCCCAAAGTCAACAAATGTGTTTGGAAAGGAGTGGCCAGAGATTTTCATGGTTACTATGGGGTTCCCTAGATCCTCATATTTCACGGGTATTTCCTTACCCAACAATAAGTATGATAGTGCCCCTCCCACATGAACAGTGGGTACAGTGTTTTCTTTCCTCCCCTGCTTCTTTCTGCAGAGCTATGTAATTGCCTTGGCATAGATAGGAATGTCTTATATAGCCTACAAAATAGGAATCTCAATTCAAAGGTTTTTTAATTCCCATAGAATATCAAAATCTAGATAAACAATTGGTCTAGGCAATGTTAATCTTTTATGGAATGGAGGCGGAGAAATCATAAGGCTTTTGGGTCTCCCTTGGTCAGTTGTTTCCCTTCCCTGCTTGGCCTCTATTTCAGTCATAGTTGTTTGTCTAGGCTCTATCAAAGTTCCAAGTTCAAGTTGTGGCAGGGTTATATCTTCTTTTGGTGAAATAACATGTCTTGATCTCAGCTTTAGTTCATTACATTTCTTCTGTTCAGTTTCGAGGTTTGGGTTTTCAACAATCTGAATAAGATGAATCGGCTTTTTGTTAGGATTAGGATTGGGTTGAGCCGGAAATCAAGGCCGCATGATAGGCTAAGGTTTCTGCTGGACTGGGTATGGAGTTGTCAATGAAGGTTTATTTTGAACCCCTGTCCCCATCAGTAGGTTGGTCATTCCCAGAGGTCATTTCTTGTTCTAAGACCAATTTATGGTTTGTGAAGGGGAGGCCGGTCACTAAGATTAATAGGGATTGTTTTGCCAGTAAGGTAGAGAACAAGGAAAGCCTGGCCAATTATTACCTAAAGAGGGTTGTGTTGGCCAAGGAGGCATAGGAAATGGTTGAGAAGGCCAAGTAGAGAAAGGTGATTGGTTTTTCCAAGTTGTTTCAGGGTTTTGCTCATTAAACCGTGGAGAAGAAAATATTTGAGGCAGGTCTTGTGGCATACCTGGTCGTGCTTTCCATTTTCAACGCTGGTTCATTAGATAGACTAGTTCTGTGTCTTCTTCTACTTCTTTAAAAAAAAAATTCAGCCCTAGAAGCAAAGGGAAATGGTTAGTGGCATGGTCCTTGGTACAAATAGCACATGTCTAGATCATGTCTAATGGACATTCTCGTTGGTTGTGCTTCTTCCAACAACGTGGGAAAAAGACAACCAAGTTGTGTTCTACTATAGCTTTCTTCTTCTTGGCTTGTAGGACATCTAGTTGTGTTGTCAGGATGCGCAAGATATCAGTTTTGAAATCTTCTAAAATATTACCAAATTCTACTCTGGTGACGTTGCCACCGAACTGCTTAGGGTTCTTTGTAGTCGAGTCTCTCCCAATTGGCCTACTTCACATACTACCCCGAGAACACCTTATACAAAGTGAAATAATATCATCATATTCTTCTTGGTAGATGTCCCATTTTCCCATTATGTTAAGTGTTTCAACCATTCTTCTTTGATTCCCTTAATTATTGTTGCTTTTAAGATTTCTTTAGAAAGTGTAGTATATGGAGACCTTTGTAAGTTATATTGAAATATTTCGATGTATTCTTCTAATGTCTCATTTTCCTTTGCAAACATATTGAAGATTTCATCTTTTAACTCTCAAGTCTGGCAATAGTCTTGATATTTGTTAGGAAAAGTGTTTTTGGTCTGGTCCTAGTTATTAATGGTTCCTCCACTGAGCCCCATGAACCAACATAATGTTGTTCCCTTCAAGGTAGAGGGGAATCATTTCAATTATGAGGATTAGTGGTGTAATCATATCCCCTCCATAAGACATTGAATTCAAATAAGAATGCATCTAGATCTTCCAAGGGCAACCCATGAAAGGTGGGGATGTTTTGTAATGGAATGGCTTTCGTAGGGACATTTGCAGCAGGATCAACAATGGGATACTCCAATGTTGATGTCTGCCTCTGGTTTTGGTTCTGTTTTTTTGACATTTGATCAAATATATGCCAATAATCTTTTAGGATTTCTTGTTTTGGAAGAAGAATCTCAGTGGAATTAGGGAGTGGATGCAGAGGAAGCCTTACAGCACTTCCCTGATCTGGGTTGCTGGGTGTCTCTATTTCAACCACTCTCTCAGGGGATCTACACTCTGGAGTTTTTTCCTGTACTACACTGATGGTTTCTCCTTCTCCTTCCTGTAAATTGCAACAACCTCCCTCCCTCAAAGGCTCAGCACTTACGTGATCAGTAGTCTGGACGCTTTTTTCAAGCCCTTCTATTTCACTGTGAATCTCGGCGTGGGCTGCAGATGGTGAGGCTGCTGCCTTAGGGAGTGTAGTAGGACTTTGAGTAGGAATGGTTCTACGTCCTACGAATGCCTAGGATTCAGCCTTCTTAATGATTTCGTCTATATATGTTGATCTACTAAGGATCATCGGTCCTTTGGGTTTTTTGGATTTACATGGAGGATTTTGATTTGTTCCTATCTTTTTCTTCTTAGTCATAAAACAAGAGCACCTATCCTACTAACCTCTGTTAAATTGTTGGAAAGCAAGCTGGAGATCAAGAATTTTTCTTGCTAGTACACAGGTTCTTACCTCTCATTTTCAATACCCAATTCTTCACAGCAAAAGGAAAAAGAAATAAATGACATCACTCTCAAACACTGTCCTCAGAAACGACGCCAGAAATGTTGGGTCATAAAGGTGACTGTTACAGGAAACTTCAATGCTTCTCATTTAATTATCAACCTAGGGCAGGTCTTTTTATTTCAAGAGTGTAAGAACATTATATGCAAGTGATATCAAAGGAAAACTACTCTAAATTATCATAAGGAAGACTATCTAATTCTCGAAGTTCAATCCAATCGAAGTGGAAGGGAGTTATATAATGATTTTGAATATTTTGTTCTAAGTAAATGTACAAAAGAACAACTTACCATTGAACATCATACTGTGATTAATTGAACAACAGTCCTAATAAATTAAACAACAAATTTAATAAATTGAATATCAATTTTTTATCTAAATTTTTCAATGGATTCTCTTTTAAATTAATAAATGACATCTCTTTGAATCAAACAACAATCGAATGCCTCGCAATGATAACTATATGCAGAATTGAACAGCAGTCATGCTAAAACTAATCAAAAAATTATAAAAGCATTGGGAAATGATGAAAGCATCTAAAAAATTATGAAAACATTGATTGTAAGTGAGAAAGCATGAATGGTGAACTATTCTAATGAAAGAGAAAGTTGTAGCATCTTATCCTCGCAATTAACCAATTAAATGATATTTCACGAAATGCATTAGATGACTGAAAATGTAAGTTGTGTAATTAGACATAGAGCACAGAGGAAGTGGAGAGAACTCCCAGGGCTGGGCCCAAAGCCACCAGAGGTCTACCACTAAGGAAAACTCAGAGATTGACTATTCAAAACGGAAAAATCTTTATTAAGTTGCAGATTAATACATTAATACAAGTTGACAGTTCTGTCCTAATACATATATTATAGAGGAAAATCTAGATGTCAATCTATATCTCCATCTTGTTTGTCTTTGGCCTTTTAAAGGCGAATTAAACGGTGGTAACGGGAATTTTCCATACGGGATCCTATTGCTCGTGATGGTCGTTTGAATCCTCCAAGCATGGATGTCCCTTTCCATCTTCTACCAGCCCATGGGAGTCATCATGATCCCGTTTGCATCTCTTTTCAGTTGTATTTCAGTTATCAACAGGTCAACTGCTTTGCTTCCCTATCAATAAAGATACAAAAAGTTAATTTTGTGTTGTTTAAACATTCCTTTTATCATCAGTTCATTTTTTTCTTAACTTTACGTTATTTCCCTTTTATTTATACTAAGGTGAGGGGAAAATTCATAGAAGTATATAACAATTCGTGGTAAATATAGGATGAAAACGTACCTTCTTCTCGGCTCAACAGTAACTACAAAAAAAAATTCTCCTGCACAATAAAGAAATTGTAAATTCATATCATAATTAACGTGAAATTAACTTTACCAATGAACTTGATTTTATTATCTATTTCTAGATCTATATCATTTCAAACCAATTGAAATGTTACCTTCTATAACAAGATTAGAAACTTGATCACCTTCAGATGATACTATAGTCTCCTATGATTCCATCTCTTCGAAGCTTACAACTAAAATTTCCCCCTTTCTATTTAGTTATGTATGTTTCCAAGAATTTATATACATATTGTTTTCACAAACATCATTGATTTGTGTGTCCTCTATGAAAACAGGACCAAAACAACAATATTTTATTTTATCAAATGCAAACACATGTGGGTACTCCTTTGTTTTAATTGAATGCAATTTTCGAGTCCTTTTTACTATTTCAGCTTCATATGCAATCGATCTATCTACATCTTGGACTCCAATATGCTAAAAAAACCTATATGGAAAATTAAAACAAGAATATAAATATGAACTTATTTAAAATACAATCTATATATCAAAGACAATCATTGTGATAAATGATGTTTAGAATATATAAATGTTTAAAATTAGAAAATTAATAAAAAATAGATCATATATTAAAGTTCTATATATATGCAAGTTAATTAGTATATATTTTCATGTACCTCTGTACTTCCCTTGATGGGTTAGTCTCATGGCTTAGTGCAGCAATGCACCATTGAACAACTTGTTGAGCTGAGACAATTCATTTTGCAGAGTTGTCCATTTGATATCTTCGAAGTGCTCATTTTATACATTCCCCTGCACAATCATGTTCTCCTTTTCCATGACGAGTCTCAACGAAATTAAAACAGTGTTTAATGTGGGTTTTCATATGAAGACAACACAACCAAAAAAATGATCGTGAAGATTTGAACTGACTTGTGCATCCATTTGACCATATATAATGTTCATTTAATTTTATTCCATGACCTTTCAATGATTCATAAATCTTATCAAAACAATGTTGTACAAAATGTGTATTATGTGTACGATCATCACTAATATAAAAGTGATATTCTTTAATAACATGTCAATTTTCATTAGTGTTTTCTATATGATCAACATTTTGTTCAAAATGTCTATATAGAATATGGACAAGCATAGAGACTTGGTCAGAATGGTAATATTCACTCCGTATTTCATTTTGTACAACAAATGTGTAATTCTTTGAAAAATCAACTATTAACAAAATGGTCCTTGGTGGAAAAATTTCACAGGATTTTTTGAATTTTAAGTCCATCCGTCGAGCTCTATGCGAATGCTTGGTGTATTTATAATTTCTTCGTCAAACTTCTTCAAAAGCTCTATCACAATTTGTTTCTTCTTCTTTTAAGTCAACCATTTTATTACTTGTACTACTAATTGAACCAATCGATGTATGAATATATTCATATCTCTTCCATTTCACTTTTATGTTGGAAAATGATTGATCATTTATACCATTAGGATAGTTTTTGTGAAATAAAGTCAAATTTCCACAATGATAAGATTTCTTACCGCAAAAAAAATTTCTTTTGGTAAAATAATTCATGACTTTCTCTTGCACATAGAATTTTGGATATGAAATCATAGATAGTGGAAGGAAGAGGTGAATTTTTACAAAATGTTTTACCAAAATTAAGGAATGTGTCATAATATAATTGAAATTTCACATGATAACGGCAACAACAAGTGTCACATATAATGATAGGTTTAACATACCATGGCTTTTGTTGCACAAAAGTACTGATTGAGATATTATTTCCATGATTATTTTATATGAACTTATTAAACAAATATATATGAGTGGCGTCCAAGATATATTTTGCATGTTATTCATATTAATTTCGCACTATTCTTCGTCTCATCGCATCACTTGCTTTTGGTGAAACACGTGAGTTCTTCATGCAATATTCATATATTATTGTTTTAACATCTTCTCCAAGTATGTCTTGTATGGTTTCCTACAAATAATTTTCCAACAAGTGAGCTCATCATTTCCATCTATTTTCAATCTAAATTTCTTATGTTTGTGCAATGTCTTTCGTGATGTCCCAAATTCTTTTGCAATATATTTTACGAAATGATTTTCTTTAATACTTGATGAAACCACTACAATTTGTATTTCTCTATGTGCATCTATATAAATTTTCTTTCTAGATATTCCAATTGATTTTCAAGCACTATTTACATTTTGAATCACATTTTCCTTCATTTATTTTACCATTCGTTGATTTTCGAATACCCAGTAGAGTTGTAGCTTATTTTAATTTCTTTGATGTTAAGATAGCTCTCAAAATTTGGGCTTGAACTGCTACATTTTTCATTTTTGAAGAAATTATCAATAATGAGATTAACGCGGTATCGTATAACATGGTCAGTTTTTTTATCTCCATATGTGTCCTTGTCAACATTTTATAACATCTCATCATCGATATTGATTTCATCTGTACATATGCAAAATAAATGTAAATAGGTATAAATATTCAATAAATAATTAAATTAGAAAATCGAGTTTGAATGAAATTGAAATTAATAAATATGTATAATTTCAATAATACACATGACATATATATCCATACATGGTAATTCAATTTATTCACTTGAATTTCATTCAACATCTTCAACAACATCATCTATCATTGGTTCATTATCATTTTCACTTTGTCTTTCAACATTTTCAATCACATCATCAATGTTATGAGGAATATCTATCTCTGTTTATATTGCAAAATATTTTTCAAATTAGTTCATCAAATAAAAATTAAATTTCACAATACATTATTTAAATTTTAAATATCATTTATAATATTTATATTGACATACATGCTTCAACTTCTACTTGAGGTTGATTTTACCTTTCAATATTTGAGTGCTCTTCTTTCATTTTTTTTGTAACAGTTTCTAGTATATTCTCAACGATCTTCAATGTCTCTTGTTTGATCACATTTTCTCTTGCAATTTGTTTGATTTCCCATGATAGTTTCTATGTATATTTTTAAAATCCAATCCAAAAAATTCAATTTCAAAACTGTGCCGAAAAAACTCACTTTCAAAATTTAGATAAAAAAGCTCACTTTCAAAATTTGAACAAAAAAACTCACTTTCGAAATTTAGAAAAAAAACTCACTTTAAAAATTCAGCACGAAAGACATACTTAAAAAAAAAACTCACTTTAAAAATTCAGCCCAGAACACTTACTTTAAAAAAAAAAACTCACTTTAAAAATTCAACCAAAAAAAATTCTTTAAAAATTAAGCTCAAAAAATTTCTTTTAAAAATTCAGCCCAAAAGATTTAGTTTGAAAATTGAGTCCAAATGAAGAAAATGTGAAAAAATAATGTTTTGTCTTTGTTTATTTATATCATTTCGTGATTTTTTTTGGAGGGTCGCATCGTTTTATTTCTACGGCTGACGGAAATTAGTGATCAATTTTCAGCTAAAATTTTAAAATAGTTTAGTCAAACTCGTCTCTTGTTTATAATAACGACCCACGACGACAAACATAAGTTTGGAGAAATTATTAGAAAAGTTCGGTCGAATTAATACGTCTACAATTCTGAAACAACTCGGCTCTCATAACCTTTATCCAACTTCAAAATGGTTAAACTCCATCAAATTTTATGAATTTACTTTCGGAACCAATACCACCATTTGTAGAATTGAATTTACTTTTAGAAGATATAAATTTTATGGAATTTCATAGATATTTACTAATTTTAATTAATTTTCTAATAAAATGTGTGCAAAAAAATTATGAAGGTCCTTATAATTCAGTGAAATCAAAATTTTGTATCTTCCAAAATACACTGTAAAAAAATATGAAAAAATTATGGTTCATTATATTGGTCTGTCTTCCACAATGGGTAGTTTATATTTTTATTTATTAACTAATAAGTTGAGAAACTTGATGAGATGCGAAACATATTCAAAATCTTCAGTTTTTTCATATTGGTCGAGTTCAAAAAATTCTGGTAAGTATGATATGCATCTGTTGGTTTCATTTATAAAACGATATCAAGGTAGAGTCTCTCTAGATTTTTGCAACACATTTTATTTTTCAAAAACTTCAAGTTAACAATGAATACACTACTGTTAAAAAACATGAATTTTTATTAATCTCTTTATTTTTAAATAACACACACTCAAAGTATTACTAAGTTGACGATTCAAATATGAACAAAAAAATTCCAAAAAATAAGAAATAGAAAGCTAATAAAACTTCTGACAAGTTTTCTTTTTACTGTAAAATGAAATTCTAAAAAGAATAAATTATTTGTCTTGCTGAAAGTTGAAGAAATTCTAAAAATGATATTCTTTCCTAAAAAAAAAGGAAAAAAGTGTAACCTAAATTCATATTTTCATCTAATAATATTAATCCAATGGATAATAAACCCAACATATTAAGGCTAAAAACCCTACATCCTATATTCCCTTGTGGTTTTGGTATTAATCCCTTCCATGTATCATTCCCTACCTTTATAATTGGTTGGCTTTTACTATTCATTCCTTGGGTTTATAATCCCTTTGGTTAAAATTATACCCTCTCATTTATAATCCCAAGGTATTTAGTATTATACTCTACAATTATGAACCCTTACATTAACTGACCCAATGAATTGATAAAATAAACCACATGAAATACAAACCCTGGGGTTTATAGTATTGGTCCCTTGCTTCTCTTATCCCTTCAGTTAATATTGTTACCTTAGGTTTATAATCCCTTAGGGTTTTATTATAAACTCCTTGGGTTTATAATACCAATCCATTCGGTTTATAATACCAAACCCTTGTGTTACTAAATAATATTTATTATTATTATTAACAAATATTACTACCATTACTAATTAATATTATTATTTTAAACCCAACGAAATAATATTCAACCCAAGGAATTAATATTGTAAAACCAAGGTATATAAATCCTACGATAAATACTATAAATGAAAAGAAATAATAAACCCAAGGGATTAATACTAAAAATCCAAGGAATTATCAATCTAAGGGAATAATATTAAACCCAAGGGATAAATAATATAAACCCTAGGTATATAAAACCCTAAGATAAATATTATAAGCCTTTTAATAAACATGGTTGACTAGGGTTGTCGATGGTTGATTTTCATATTCACAAAATATATTTCACAGTGCTAAGTTGGACTATGGTTGAGCATGTTTGATTTTCATATAAGGATTCATATTCACAGCTATAATATTATTAACAAGGTTTGAAATTAATATTAATCCCTAGGATTCAATATTATTCCTTGCGGTTTAAAATTTCTTGCTTTTTAATATTAAACCCAAGGGATTATATGGTTGAGCATGCTTTACCATGGTTGATTTTCAAATCAAGAAAATATTTCTCGCAATGCAACTTTGCACCATGCTTGACCATGATAGATTCTCATATTGAGACAAAAATTGTGACAATGTGACGTTGGACCATGTTCGACCATGATTGGATCCATAAAACATGGTTGATCATAACTGACCAAATTTAGCGTGGCCGAAAAGAAAAAACACAAAACAAAAAAAATTGGCATAATACAACTTCTTCAATAGAAAAAGGACGATATCAAACCATCCATGCATGTGATTATTTCCAGGAATTCAATATGGCAACCTAAGAAAAAGAAAAAAAAAAAAGTTAAAAATGGCAGGGAAAAATATAAACCATTAATAACAATTCTAGCCACTCTGCCAAACCAATCAACTCAATTGTTGATAAAAACCTCAAAATTACATAGACTTCAATCTCTCCTCCTCTAATTTCAGTTGAGGTGATAAGGAATGCCAATACGGAAATATTTATAAGATGACACCTGATCCAATACATTGTTATCATAGACTAAATTTCCATGGGTGATCGTTTTGGATTTAATTATCATGATTTTAGTCTTGTTGGTATTAACCGTCATACCCATCTTGAAGCAATAGTCATGAAGAGTCTTAAGTTGTTTGTCTAGATCCTCATGGCTTCTAGCATGAAGGACAATATCATCGGCCTAAAGGAAAATAATAATGATAATACCAACAAGCTCGGTCCCATTGCACCCTACGATTTACAAACACTCATCTAGCTTAACGATGTAAATAACGAAAAGGGTAGGGGAAAGGGGGCAACCTTGCTTAACCCTGATATTGCATTTAATATCTTTAGACCACCCTTCATTGGTCTTAAGCTTGGAAACAACCGTCTCATAGAGGCGAATCACAACGGTCTTCAACCCAAGAGGAATCATGCTAATAATAATGGTCATGTAGTTAGAGGGAACAATTTTTTCCTCATCTTTAAGGATAAGCACAATAAGGATTTGCATCTAAGACTTAGGGAAACGATGCTTTACAACGAAATCAAGAAGCTTGTGTAGATAAGGAATGATAATAGATCTTCTGAACTTTAAGTTCTCAACTTGATATCCTTCAATATCTTTAGTTTTCCCATTAGTGAACTTATTAATCACAAACTCAACATCCTCAAGAGAAATGATATATTCCTTAATAGAAGTACTAACGATGTTCTCCATAATGTTAAAAAATCTATACAACATTTTAATATAGATGTCCCACTTTTTTTAAAAAATATTTTAAATTCAATAAATACAATTAAGAAAATGAATTTTTCATTTAAGAAAATAAATTTATCATTTTACCTATAAAATATATTTTAAATGAGAAATATATATGCCCATTTTTAAAATATTAATATTTAAATCATTTTATTAAAACTTATTGTCACTTGTTAAAGAACGTAATCTCAACCACCTGCTAGGTGTCGAATCTGTCAGTCCAAGTGCCCCGGTTTAGTATTAGTCAGTATAGTTTAGTCGAGTTTATCTCCAGTTATTTATTGTTGATGTTTCCAATGTAATCTATTTAATCTATTTGTAATATTGTGAAGAGTAAACTCTCTGCTCCAGTTCATTTTCGGTTTTTCAATTCTTGTCATGGTATCAGAGCGAGCTTGCATAAGCCTCCCTAGAGAGCAGCAACAGAGCCATGAAGGAGCAGAAGAGAAAAGCAATTAATTGGCACGACTGTGAGTTGATTGGCACTGGAATACACTCCATACCCGCACCATTTTCATGCCTCACATCATTTTTGAAACAGACGCGACTATTCCCCTCATGACCTTCCAGTCTGACAATCTGCATGCGGAAAAATTGGATCTGCAATTTAAAAATTGGGGTGCGCTGTGGCATTAACCTGTATTTCTTTAGATCTAGTTGTTACATAATCCGGCATGGAGCGAACGGTTGATATGTGAAAGTTTGAGATCCGCTGAGCAACTGCGTTAAGATGCAAGGTATTTTTTTTTCGTGAAAGCACTGTTAAATAAATAAGCTCCGCGTGATCAAGTTGAATAAATGTGTAATGAGTGAAGGTACAAAGGCGTGTGTTTTTTAAAACCTTACATAAAGTGTTTTATATAAATAGATTTTAAAGGGTGAAAGAGTGTCGATTTAAAAAAAGTAAAAGACCTTTCTTTCTTCATAAAGAGAGAAAAGTTTTTATTAAAAACTTTAATTTTGGAAAGTGAAAAAAAGGCTCGTAAAGTGTTTTATGAAAGGAAGGGGCTTGTATGCCCATGTAATGTTTTTGTGCTAAAATTGATTTAAAAAGGACAAAGCCCTTTAAGGAAAGTATTTTTATTAAAAGTTTTTTTTTCATAAAAAAAAAAAAAAAAACTTGAAAATTTTCAAAGATTTTTAAAGAGTATGTGGTGAAGTCTTTTTTAAAAAGGAAGTCTTTTGGAAAAAGAGCTTTTTTTTGAGATTTGGAATTTTTTTAAGCTCTTTTTAAAAAAAACTTAAAGTTGTGACAAAGTGAAATTGTGAAAGCCTTGTAGAAGTAAGAGATATTTTGAAAAGAAAAAGTTTTGGAAAGCAAGGTTGCATAAGACTCATTGAAGAGCAGCAAAACTTAAAGTTGTGATGTGAGATGAAAGTGAAACATTTCATAAGACTCATTGAAGAGCAGCAAATTTTTTGAAGAAACAAGGTATTTGATGCACAAGTCAACTCGTATGTTTGTGGAAGCCAAGCAACGAAGTCATGGGAAAAGCCAAGAGGCTAAAGCAAAAGAAGATTATGTTCAAGATATTTCTAGATATGGAAATTAAGAGGAAAAAAGACGCCTATGCATTAAGATGCATAAAAGGATCAGTCGATGAAAGTATACTTCCCTTAATCTCAGATGCCAAGACAGCTAAGGAGGCATGGGATACCCTTGAGAGATGTTTTGGTACAAGGGGGAGCATTGAAGCAAAGTGGAGCTTTGAAGATGAAGATGAAGGTGGATCTGTAGCATCAGATCTACATCGAAATGAAGAGTTTGTTGAATCCCATTGTGCGCAGTCACAGGTGGCTGATGTCTGCAAAGAAAGTGCAGATGAAGCAGAGAAGCAGCATGAAGATGCTCGTGAACCCCACTGTGCATGGCCACAAGTGGATGAAGAGAATCCAGCAACAGAGCTTGCTGACGAAGATCTAAAGATTCTAGCAACAGAGATTGCTGACAAAGTTTTAATGATACCAGCCACAGAGCTTGCTGATGAAATGGTAAATCGAATGATTGATATGGTTGATATTAACTTTGATAATGAATTTTTGGCTACTGATGACTAGTTGCAGATGATGCAACAAAAACATTATATCAACATGATGTTATTTGGTGATAAAATCCCACTCGATTCAGTGGAAGACAACCTATTTGCAGCATTACAGGTTAGTACAAAAGAGAAGAAAGAAGAAACAGAGAAAGCAGCAGAGACAAAAACAAAGAAAGAAGTTTGCAAAGAGAAAGCAGAAACATAGAAAGAAGTGTTGAACTCTTAGTTAAACTGAGAAGGGGGGGGGGGGGTGAATCAGTTTAACACAATGTTGAGTTTAAACCCTTTATTCAAACTAACATACATCTTCATTTCATGTCCGGCTTGATATGTAAGTAATCTTAGAATATGAGCAGCAAGTATTAATATAATAGAACAACAGACTTAATATGAGAGCAGCAGGTGTTAAGCAAATGATATAAATCAGATCAACACATAAACATCATGCACAGAGACACCAGATAAAAGTGGAAACCCATAAAGGGAGAAAACCACATCTTATTATTGTTGTGATGCAAAGGCAAGCTCCAACTCCCTCTCACCACTGTTTTTCTGCAGGCACCAACCTACAGGAGGCTCTTACCTCAATTCTGCAAGCTACAACTTGCAAGGAAGCACCAACTCCCTTCAATTTTCTGCAGGCACCAACCTACAGGAGGCTCCAACCTCAGTCAGCTACAACTGATGGCTATAAAGCTACAACTCGATAGGGAAGCTTCAACTTCCTCAATTTATCAAACTAAATGTTTGCTGATTTACTCTAGATATCAGTTATGTTCTGTATCTGCTCTTCTTCTCTTAATCTTCTCTGCTTTATTCTTCTATATTTTGCATTCTCTATATTTGCTCTCTCTCCCAATTTTTGCATATCAAGATGATATTATTTATAGATTTCCTCACATGACTGTTTGTATTCTACTTGGAATTCAAAATGGACAGTCATGTCTCTTTGCCTTCTTCCTTCTCACTCCTTTTATCTACTTATTCAGAAAACATAACTGTAGGTATCAATTTAACATTACAGTGGGAATTTGTTCTCTCTCTCGGAGTCTTGCCAATGCATCAAAAACAATAAAACAATTAAAACATTTACATTCAAATTACAATGTGAATTCTAGCTCACTCATTCACCCTCTTGTCTAGCTGCACATTTTTCTTTTCTTTTACTTTGTTTGTCTTTTCTGTCCTCTGTTGTGGTGTAATTGCTGCATATGTGTAACTGAGACTTTTAAATAAATAAAATGTAATTGCTGACTTTCAAATCAGGGCAATTCCAATCCTTTTCATGCCACGAGTGTCTTGTTGATGTGGAAGTTCCGCAGGCCGGAACATACATATATCACAATTGTATCACATTAGTAATCGCCCTCCCGTTAAGCTGAGGCCCGTGGGTCTACAAACCACGCGGCATATATTAATACAACCGCAACCATGTTTTATATATCTAACAGCAATCATTTTATATAAACAATCGCCCTCCACCTTAAGCCTTTGGTCTTATATTACAATCCAATAAATCGAATCACAACCTCTAATATATGAAAGGGTTGGGCACCACATCTCACGGCGGACAACACGTCGCAATGGCGATCGGCAGATCAAACAAAAAAACGCGCAATGTAACATTTGCGATGTGCGATGTTGCGATGGTGCGATATTGTGATCTCGCGATGTTGCGATGGTGCGATGTTGCGATGGTGCGATATTGCGATTTCGCGATGTCCTTCACATATACAGTAATTATATATAATATATCCACTCATATATTATTAGATAATCGGCAATCTTTTATTAATCAGAAACCTTAGTCTTCCACCGTATATTAACAACCCGTCAGACTTTAATAAACAATATAAACCAAATTCATTGTATATGACTCCGCCCCAGGCCCACAGTACAATAAAAAACCAATCAAACGCACGCACTGTACCTTTGTGAACCCCCAGGCTCTTCCATTAAACTTCGTGCGGGTTCAACAAGCGATCACCATTAGATGTCGGCCCACAAGATCAACGACTCCTGTCCATTTCGCTCTGTGTCCTGGTACGATAGCTAATGCGCGAAGGCACACGTTAAATGACGGTTTTGGAATGTCGGTCGAGGACACGTGTTGATCACTGAATGGAATCGCTGCCCATTCCTCCAATACCGCTTTCCGATGGATAGTGGTGCGAAGAAATCCACGGTTTCACTCCAAACCGTCACTGTTCACGGTTTGCCGATGCGATTATGTTAACTCCCCCAGCGATTTTCGATTGCGATTGATTGCAATCGCAACTTTGAGTTGCAAGACTTATCAATTGTGGTTTATAGACCCGTCGGGTCCGGATTCTCATCACAATTGCAATTTCCTGTGGGTTACATATTACGCTGCTCTTGTGATCTCCGATTGCGATTGGGGAGGGGTCCCACCTTACATTACGTGCTCTGCTTAAATATATTAATGTATATGCCTTGACTATTGTTTATATGATGTGCTTCACACATATATATAACAGATAAATATGTATACATTGCCAATGGGTCATGCAATTCCCGGAATAATATTTGTTTTATATTATATATATAACACCGGTTGGAGCGTGCGATTCCCGGAATTTTATAAATGCTCTCTGCCTCTGTCTCTGCCTCTGCTGCTTCTGTCACTTAGCCTCTGCCTCTGCCTCTGTCTCTATCTTTTGATAACGGTTCTTCACTATGCTTCTATTGACTGTTATATTTTGACATTCTTCTTGCTGCCTCTATTGCTTTCGTTGAGCCTCCATTGCCTTCACTATGCTTCCTTTGCCTTCCTTTGCTTCAGCGCTGCCTTCTTTGTCTATTTCTGCTTCAACGCTGCCTCCTTTGCCATCAATGACAATATTTCCAACAGTCTCCCCCTTTGCAATTGATGGCAATCCACTTTCTCTGTTTGCTTTCTCTTTTTCCTGTTGCTTGCTCTTCCTGTTTGCCTGTTCTTCCTCCTGCTTGTTCTTCCTCCCCCTTTGACATCAATGGAAAAGGGTTGCTTTTTGTATTATTTTTTGAGTTAAGATTAGGCCCTCTTCTGTTGAATTTTTACCATGTCGTTCCAGAGTGATGTATAAGACTTGTTGAGAGAACACTTTGAGGGTTATCGAACTTGAATATACATTTTGTCTTTGTCTCATATAGTGAGCCTGTATATGATTTATTACTGTGTTTCATCTGGAGTGCCTGTGATCTGTGCTAGATTGCAGACAGGGATGATTCATTTGACAATCGAAAGATCCTTGTTGCTTTTTCATGCTGAATGCTGATAATACTGAGAATGTTTTCTTATAGCTCTTTGATCCTGTGGACCTGTTTTTATGCTTTCCTTGCTGGCTGTTCTCCCCCTGGAATGATATTTTCATTTTGTTCTCCCCCTGAAATTGTGCTTTCACTTTATATTAGAGAGTGGCATCTGCAAATACTACCCCTAGTTTATCTCTCAAGTATTGAAATGGTTCTCTAGCAAGAGGTTTGGTAAATATATTAGCTGTCTGTTCTTTCGTTGGTACATATTCCAGTTTTACTATCTTCTGAGCCACTTGTTCTCGGAGGAAATGATACTTGATTGGAATATGTTTAGTTTTTGAGTGAAGTACAGGATTTTTTGATATACTTATAGCACTTGTATTATCACATTTGATTGAAATAGGTTCATCAATGCTTACCTTCATGTCTTGAAGAGTTTGCTTCATCCACATGACTTGTGTACAACATGCTGCTGCTGCTATATATTCGGCTTTAGTTGTAGACAGAGAGATGGATGTTTGTTTCTTGCTTAGCCATGCCACCAGACTTTCTCCTAGATAGAATGCACCTCCACTTGTACTCTTCCTGTCATCCACACAGCTGGCCCAATCTGCATCTGTGTATGCTGATAAAGTGAATTTTTTGCTTTTAGGATACCAAAGTCCATACTGTGTTGTTCCTTGTAGATACCTGAATATTCTTTTGAATGCCAGAAGATGGTTTTGTTTAGGTGTTTCTTGATATCTAGCCACTAGTCCTACTGCTAGCATGACGTCTGGTCTTGATGCAGTCAAATACAATAGACTTCCAATCATGGATCTGTAGAGTTTTTGATCTATATCAGCAGACCCATCATCAGCACACAGCTTGCAACCTGTGGTCATGGGAGTTGACACAGGTTTACAATCCTCCAATTTGAATTTTTTGAGTATTTATTTTAGGTATTTTTATTGAGAGATGAAGGTCCCTGTGTTATTTTGTTGAATTTGCAGTCCCAAGTAGAAACTAAGCTCTCCAATCATAGACATTTCAAACTCTGTTTTCATTTCATCAGCAAACCCTTTTGCTAGTTCATCTTTGTTGCTTCCAAACATAATGTCATCGACATACACTACAAGAATCAGGAGATTATTCTCATGGGTTTTTATGTATAGATTGTTGTCTACTCCACCTCTCTTAAAACCCTATTTTTGCAAATATTTATCCAGTCTTGAGTACCAAGCACGAGGAGCCTGTTTCAATCCATATAGGGCCTTCTTCAGTCTGCACACATAGTCTTCCTTGTCTGTCAATGAGAAGCCTTCTGGTTGTTCCATGTAGACTTCTTCTTCTAAGTCTCCATTCAGAAATGCAGATTTTACATGCATTTGATATACCTTGAAGTCTTGGTAGCATGCAAATGCCAGTAACATTCTGATAGCCTCCATTCTAGCTACACGGGCAAATGTTTCATCATAGTCAAGTCCTTCAATTTGTGAGTATCCTTTGCAGACCAGCCTGGCTTTATTCCTGATTACTTGTCCTTGCTCATTCATTTTGTTTTTTAATACCCATTTTGAACCAATGATATTTTTCTCAATTGGTCTAGGAACTAGTTCCCAGGTATTGTTCTTCTCAATTTGGTCCAATTCTTCATTCATTGCTTTTACCCAAGACTTGTCCTTGCTGGCTTCTTCAAATTTCTTTCGCTCTATTTGTGATAACATGGCTATGTATAACTCTTCTGTTTGTTCGGTTAGCTGCCTTCTTGTTTGCACTCCTACACTCTTGTCTCCTATGATTTGATCTTCTGGATGATTCTTTTGAGTGTATCTTGAGGGGGTTTCCGAGTTCAGTCCAGCATCTTCTGATGTCTTGCTTGTTCCATCATCATCCTGGTCCTCTTCCTCATGATTTTCTGATGGACTGCAGCAGTCTGTATCTCTTGTATTGTTTGGAAGTTCTTCATCAAATCTCACATCAACACTTTCAACTATTTTCCGAAGAGTCTTGTTGTAGCACCTGTACCCTTTAATTTTGGAAGCATATCCTAGAAAAATCCCTTCATCTACTCTTGCATCAAATTTCCCAAGGTTTTCATCATTATTTTTTATGTAACATTTTCTTCCAAAGATTCTGAGATGTTTGATTGAAGCAGGCTTTCCATGCCATAGTTCATAGGGAGTCTTGTCACTGCTTGGCCTTAAGTGAGCTTTATTAAGGATATGTACTGTTGTGTGCACTGCTTCTTCCCAGAAGGTTTGAGCAACATTATTCTCTTGCATCATGGCTCTGGAAATTTGTTGAACAGATCTGTTTTTTCTTTCAGCTACTCCATTCTGCTGAGGTGTCCCTGCAATAGTAAATTGTTGTTTTATGCCATGTTCATTGCATAGGTTTGCAAAGTCATAATCAGTAAATTCACCTCCTCTATCTGATTTGATGCATTTCAGCTTGCATCCTGTCTGATTTTCTGCCAATGCTTTGAATATTTTGAATTTTTCCAGAGCTTCTGATTTATTCTTGAGAAAAGAAACCCATGTCATTCTGGAGAAATCATCTATTATCAGCATGAAGTAGGATTCTCCACCTGGTGTTTTAGTTCTTGCAGGTCCACACAGGTCCATGTGCAGAAGCTGGAGTGGTCTTCTTGTTGATATCTCCTCTTTGGCCTTAAAGGATGTGCGGGTCTGTTTACCCAATTGACAAGATTTGCATATGGTATTAGAAGGTCTCTTTATTTCTGGCATGTCCCTCACAGCTTTCTTCTTGTTTAGTCTGATGATGTGATCGAAGCTGAGATGTCCCAATATTTTATGCCATAGCCATGACTCTTCTAGCTTGCTAAGATGACATGCTTCATCTCCCTCTTTCACAATGTAAACATTACTCTCTGTTCGAACACCTTTGAGCAGAGTCTAACCTATGGTGTTGGATTTGACTTCACAATCTTGTGCTCTAAAAAGAACTTCACAGCCTTTGTCACACATCTGACTGACACTTAGCAAATTTGCTTTCAGCCCATCTACAAATAGTACATCTTGGGCCTTTCCTCTGCCATTGTCTATGCTGAATGAGCCTTTTCCTTTTATTTTTCCTGATTTTTCATTGCCAAAGGTAACATTGCCAGATTTCTTTTCATCAAGAGTTATAAACTTGCTTTTGTCTCCTGTCATGTGTTTAGAGCATCCACTATCCAAATACCATTCACTCTTCAAATCTTGAGCAGTTAAAGCCAAGTCACATTTATTCACCCTTTTTATCCACTGGAGGCCCCCTTTTGTTTGGTATCTTTTGTGAGGTGATGAATTATATCTTCTTAGAGAACACTTGGAAGACATATGTCCAACTTGATTGCATATACAACATTTTATCATAGTTTTTGCAGAGTTGTGAGTATAAACAAAATTTCTTTGACTCATAAACCTCCTTGAGGTATTGAACATCAATCTTTGTCCATACTTTCTACATTCAATAATTCTATGGCCAAATTCCTTACAATAAAAACAATAGCCATAGAAATTATTTTCATACCTGATGTAAGGTTGTCTCTTCCATTTGTTTTCTTGGGGCAGTCTCTTCAATGCTTGCATCTTTCGCTGGTTTGAATCACTCCTCCTTGCATGACAATATGCAGCAATGTGTCCCAGCTTGTGGCAGACATAACATGTGGCATTCTTCATAGGAGGCAAGAATCTCCTTTGATGGCTTCCAAATTTGATATAATAAGGAGTGTATGATCCTTTCTCTGTTGTCTTAGTATTTGTTGCAATATTTGTTATTAAAGGTTTCTTCTGGTCTCTGTCTCGCTCATTACATGTTTCTTCCTTTGTAGGAATTATTTGAGCTGCTTCATCAACCTTCTTTGCTTTCACAAACATTATATTCGTGTTTTCCTTTTCTTTGCTTTTACTTGATTCTCCTTCATAGCCTATCCCAGTTTTTATTAGAGGAGATCTTTGAGCATCCAAGATTTCATTCAACTTACTAGAGCTTGTCATTTGAGAAGGGTATATAGACACTTTCTATTGAGCACTTTCTAACTTCTTCCTCAGACAAACAATTTCTTCTTCCAGCTTCTCTTGTTCTCGAGTTTTATCCTTGATTTTCTGAAGTAATATATCTTCTATCTTCTTGGCTTCTTCAAGCTTTACCTTCAGCTGCATGAGGTCTTCTGAATTTTGTTCTTCTTTCACACATTTGAGGAGAATCTCTTTTTGTTTTCCACATTTTAGTTTGATTCTGTCAATCCCCTCCACCGCACTTCTTAGCTCCCCCTCAAGGTCTACTTCACCTTATTCTTCTTCATCTAGCAAGAGTCCTTCAAGATCTTCTATGGCCATTAGCAAAAATTCAGAGATTCCCTCTTCTCCTGAGAATTCATCTGAATCTTCAGATGTACTGCTGTCTTGTTGAGCATAGAAGGATTTTCTGCTGAATTTCTTTCCTTTCTGCCAGTTCTTTGATGTGTTTTTATCTGATTCTTGAGCTTGATTTCTTACTTTCTTGTGAGGACACTTAGCAGCATAGTGTCCCACTCTTCCATAGTTAAAGCATTTGAAGGGGATTTTACCTTTATATTTACCTGAGCCTCTATCCAATTTCTTGACAAAATTTGCCTCTTCTTCATTCGAGAAAGAGAATATGTCTCCCTCTTCTTCTTTCTTCTTTTCTGTTTTAAAGGCTGCTTCCCTTGTACTTGGATTTTTCTGTGGGAGCCTCATTTCATAGGCTGTTAGATTTCCAAGCAGCTGGTTCATGGTCAAGGTCTCCCAATCAACTGTTTCTTCTATTGCAGACACCTTTGGATTAAACCTGGATGGAAGATATCTTAGAATCTTTTGCACAATTATACTTACTGGCATTTTTTCTCCAAGAGCTTTCATATTGTTAATAATTTTTGCAGCTTTTAGGAAGAAACTAGCAATGTCTTCATCATCATTTATTTTTAAGTTCTCAAACTGGGCTCTATATACTTGAAGTTTGGCAGTCTTTACTTTCTGGTCTCCCTCATGTATGTTCTCAAGAGTATCCCATAATTTTTTGGCAGTGTCTTTGTGCATTACTTTAATAAACTCTGCTTCACATAATCCATTCAGGATGGCATTCATGGCTTTTGCATTAGCCACAAAATCTTGTTTTGAGTCTTTTTCTGTGTTAGTTGCCTTTGGGGCATATCCTAATTCCACAGCAGCCCAGACTTCTATTCCTAGAGACATTATGTATGTCCTCATTCTGATTTTCCAGAAAGCATAATTTTCACTAGTGAAGAAAGGGGCTTTATTGGTTGAGCATCCTTCTTTACTAGCCATCTTGAAAACCTAGGATCTCCTTTCAGTTGTTAGACTGTTACAAAGGAACCTGCTCTGATACCAATTGTTGAACTCTTAGTTAGACTGAGAGGGGGGGGGGTGAATCAGTTTAACACAGTGTTGAGTTTAAACCCTTTATTCAAACTAACATACATCTTCATTTCATGTCCGGCTTAATATGTAAGTAATCTTAGAATATGAGCAGCAATTATTAATATAATAGAAAAACAGACTTAATATGAGAGCAGCAGGTGTTAAGCAGATGATATAAATCAGATCAACACATAAACATCATGCACAGAGACACTAGATATAAGTGGAAACCCATAAAGGGAGAAAACCACATCTTATTATTGTTGTGATGCAAAGGCAAGCTCCAACTCCCTCTCACCACTAATTTTCTGTAGACACCAACCTACAGGAGGCTCCTACCTCAATTCTGCAAGCTACAACTTGCAAGGAAGCACCAACTCCCTTCAATTTTCTGCACGCACCAACCTACAGGAGGCTCCAACCTCAGTCAGCTACAACTGACAGCTATCAAGCTACAACTCGATAGGGAAGCTTCAACTTCCTCAATTTATCAAACTAAATGTTTGCTGATTTACTCCAGATATCAGCTCTGTTCTGTATCTGCTCTTCTTCTCTGCTTTATTCTTCTATATTCTGCATTCTCTATATTTTCTCTCTCTCCCAATTTCTGCATATCAAGATGATATTATTTATAGATTTCCTCACATGACTATTTGTATTCTACTTGGAATTCGAAATGGACAGTCATGTCTCTTTGCCTTCTGCCTTCTCACTCCTTTTATCTGCTTATTCAGAAAACATAACTGTAGGTATCAATTTAACATTATAGTGGGAATGTGTTCTCTCTTGGAGTCTTGCCAATGCATCACAAACAATAAAACAATTAGAACATTTACATTCAAATTACAATGTGAATTCCAGCTCACTCATTCACCCTCTTGTCTAGCTGCGCATTTTTCTTTTCTTTTACTGTGTTTGTCTTTTCTGTCCTCTGTTGTGGTGTAATTGATGCATACGTGTAACTGAGCCTTTTAAATAAATAAAATGTAATTGCTGACTTTTAAATCAGGGCAATTCCAATCATTTTCATGCCACGAGTGTCTTGTTGATGTGGAAGTTCCGCAGGCTGGAACATACATATATCACAATTGTATCACATTAATAATCGCCCTCCCGTTAAGCTGAGGCCCGTGGGTCTACAGACCACGTGGCATATTTTAATACAACCACAACCATGTTTTATATATCTAACAACAATCATTTTATATAAACAATCGCCCTCCACCTTAAGCCTTTGGTCTTATATTACAATCCAATAAATCAAATCAGAACCTCTAATATATGAAAGGGTTGGGCCCCACATCTGACGGCGGACAACACGTCGCAACGGCGATTGGCAGATCAAACAAAAAATCGCGCAATGTAACATTTTCCATGTGCGATGTTGTGATGGTACGATATTGCGATCTCGTGATGCTGCGATGGTGTGATGTTGCGATGATGCGATATTGTGATTTCGCGATGTCCTTCACATATACAGTCATTATATATAATATATCCGCTCATATATTATTAGATAATTGGCAATATTTTATTAATCAAAAACCTTAGTCTTCCACCGTATATTAACAACCCGTCAGACTTTAATAAACAATATAAACCAAATTCATTGTATATGACTCCGCCCCGGGCCCACAGTACAATCAAAAACCAATCAAACGCGCGCACTGTACCTTTGTTAACCCCCGGGCTCTTCCATTAAACTTCGTGCGGGTTCAACAAGCAATCATCGTTAGATGTCGGCCCACAAGATTGACGGCTCCTGTCCATTTCGCTCCGTGTCCTGGTACGATAGTTAATGCGTGAAGGCGTACGTTAAACGACAGTTTTGGAATGTCGGTTGAGGAAATGTGTTGATCACTGAATGGAATCACTGCCCATTCCTCCAATACCGCTTTCCGACAGATGGTGGTGCGAAGAAATCCACAGTTTCACTCCAAACCGTCACTATTCATCCGTCACGGTTCCGCTGCTCCAGGTTCCGGTCTTTGTTTACCTGCAATGCGATTGGGAACTGTTATTTGCCGATGCGATTATGTTAACTCCCCCACTGATTTTCGATTGCGATTGATTGCAATCGCAACTTTGAGTTGCAAGACTTATCAATTGCAGTTTATAGACCCATCAGGTCCGGATTCTCATCACAATCGCAATTTCCTATGGGTTACATATTACGCTGCTCTTGTGATCTCCGATTGTGATTGGGGAGGGGTCCCACTTTACATTACGTGCTTTTCTTAAATATATTAATGTATATGCCTTGAATATTGTTTATATGATGCGCTTCACACATATATATAACAGATAAATATGTATACATTGCCAATGGGTCATGTGATTCCTGGAATAATATTTGTTTTATATTATATATATAACGCCGGTTGGAGTGTGCGATTCTTGGAATTTTATAAACGCTCTCTGCCTCTGTCTCTGCCTCTGCTCCTTCTGTCACTTAGCCTCTGCCTCTGCCTCTATCTCTACCTTCTGATAACGGTTCTTCACTGTGCTTCTATTGACTGTTACATTTTGACATTCTTCTTGCTGCCTCTATTTCTTTCGTTGAGCCTCCATTGCCTTCACTGTGCTTCCTTTGCCTTCCTTTGCTTCAGCGCCGCCTTCTTTGTCTGTTTCTGCTTCAGTGCTGCCTCCTTTGCCATCAATGACAATATTTCCAACAAGAAGAAGAGATAGAAGCAAAGAATGAAGTCTGCAAAGGAAAAGCAGAAACAAAGATAGATGAAGAAGCAGATAAGGAAGCACAACAGGAGAAAGCTCTCACTGTAGAGCAGAAAGACCAGAACCAATGTCGTTTTGAAAATAATTTTTATTCTAACATTGATTTCAAGTGTGCAGATACATAGATTGATTATGAAGAAGAGTTAAAGTTTATTGAAACATGGCTTGCAACACCATGTCTTGTTGAGATCTACACAGAAGCCATAGATATGAATGTTGAAGACGACATGCATAACGAACATGCCAATGAAATTTTGATGCGTTGGAGTTTTGAAGAGATAAGATATTACTCTAATCCTATGTTACAGAAGATTGATAATGAAAAGAGCACTACAGAAGACAATATGTGGCAGCAACCCACATTTCTTGAAGATGTCGAGAACATGCTTAGACAACCTGGAAAAATATAAGACCTGCAACAGAAAATGAAGAAACAGAGTTCTCAAAGGTACAGTAAAGCGAAAAATCTGAAACAATTTAGAGGCTACAGAATTTGGGAGAAGAGAAGAAGAAAACCAAATCTAGTTGAAGTCAAATTTTTTTAAAATTGTAAGCCTCGCTGAGACATAGACCAGCAGGTATCTTAATTAATATTTTTATGTGGTTGATGTTAAAGGGGAGTGTTAAATAACGTAATCTCAACCACCTGCTAGGTGTCGAATGTGTCAGTCCAAGTGTCCCAGTTTAGTTTTAGTGAGTCCAGTTTAGTCAAGTTTATCTCTAGTTATTTATTGCTGATGTTTCCAATGTAATCTATTTAATCTATTCGCAATATTGTGAAGAATAAACTCTCTGCTCCAGTACATTTTCGGTTTTTCAATTCTTGTCATCATTCCCAAAAATTAAATCAAAATAGATTCCAATTACTCTTCCCAACCACCGGAGATGAAAAGAACTCAACGGACATTGTTGATATATAAGTCATATAAATTGTGAATTTTATTTTTAAATGCTTTTCCATCGAATTATAACTTTTTCACTTAATATATATTTTCATAATATATATATACATTTTGAAAAATTAGAAATAAATAAATAATACAGGTCGATGCTATATTTTCAACGACTCAAATTTACAATTCTAACCATTTCTAATCACATCAAAAACTATGGTATTTAGATTAGGAAGACCGACATGTAATATGGTATTTAAAAAATATGCTGCAAAGAGATACACAGAATGGTATTTAGATTAGAAAGACCGATATATAATTTAAGACAACGATGGATACCTTTATTTAACCAATACGACGGAATACGATTCACAGTGATCACGTAATTGTGTTGCCGAGAAGGAGAAAAACAAGCGGCAATGAGCTTGCGAATTCTCGCGTAAAAGGGCCATTGTTCCTGGACTTGGGAATGTCATTGAAATAAACCTGCCGCGTGGAGTTACCTCTTTCGATTTTGTAAAGGAAAGATATTTTCGGACTTTCTTGAAATTAGAATTTGGATGGCCTCCGAGAAGGATCGTCCGACATATTTGACATTGATGGGATTATATTGTAAGGAATCCTTTCAGTGTGTGATATACAGGAAGTCTGCGTGCCTTGCTTTCCAATAAACATATTAAATACGGATGGGATTATTTTAAGGAATCCTTTCAGTGTATGATATACAGGAAGTGTGCGTGCCTTGCTTTCCAATAAACATATTAAATACGGATGGGATTATTTTAAGGAATCCTTTCAGTGTATGATATACAGGAAGTGTGCGTGTCGTGCTTTCCAACAAACATATTAAATAGGGTGTTGTCCAGTCACAAATTTGTTAGGATGTTAGTTTTTTGTTGTCCAGTCACAAATTTGTTAGGATGTTAGTTTTTTGTTTTTTTTTTTTTAAGAATTTGGTAAAAATAATTTTAAAAAATCATAGAGAGTTGTTTAACGAGACGGAGGAATTGTCTTGATGGCTAAAATTGGCCGGAATTCGGGACATTTTTTTTTAAGAAATCTTACAGTAACAATGTTTGAATCATGATTTTGATGGTGGAAATGGATTCAGCACCATCAAAAACATCTATGGCACCCAAAATATTAAATTTTGATAGTTATAACATGGATTTACCAAAATCTTGGCTGGATTTTCTTAAAATATTATTGTAATTTCCATGATTTTCAGGGCGAAAAAGCACTCTAGTTAGACTACCGCATATTAAAGTGTTTGAATCTTTAATTAATAGTGTAAAGAGATTTAGCACTACCAAAAATCATTGGGGTATCTAATATTTTGAAGTTTGACAACTGTGTGGCCGAGATGTTCAAAAATTTCTGCTAGATTTTATCTTAATCTTACCAAAATTTTCATTATTTTTCAAACTAATTTCAATGTTTTTTTAAAACTAAGTTATTAAATAGTCGCTACCATGAAGTCTGTCGCGAATGGAGATGTCACCTCAAAGTTAAGAAAAAAATGCAATGAATAGAAATAGTATTGTAAACCGCTTTGATTAATGTATATAAATAATGTTATTGTGTCATTTTTCTTCGAGAATGATCCAGTGTACCAAAATTCCTAATCATGATACATTTTGAAAAACAAATCAGAAATTGGACATATATATCTACTAATACGATATGTCAAAATGTGGCTGGATCTATTGCGATTAACATTATTAAATTTGTTGTTGAGAACTTTCAGAAACATGTGTATTCTTATCGAAGGGCTTGACCTTTAGGGTGAACACTTCACCCATATTTAGGAGTAAGAAGTTTGATGATGGGTGAAGTGTTCACCCAAAACATCAGCCCTTCGAAAAGAATACACAGGTTTCCATAAATTCTCAACAACATGTTCTTGATTATGGAAACATTCACACCTTAAATCATTAAACTTGAGAGTACGACTGGTAGGAAAAAAATGCTTCATCTTAGGTTTGATTGCAAGCTTAACACACTTCACTGGGGAATGGATTGTTTTTAAAATTGTATTGCGACATAAGAAAAAGAGAGAAGCAAGGTACTAGTGAGGACAGCCTGGTGGTATAAGAGAGGACATATCAAAGAAGTTATGTTATTTTAGTACTATAGATTTATTGGCAGAGAGGATCTAATATTTTGATATCAAAAACTGCAAAACTTTGAAAATAATTTACATCTTGAAGGATTTAATCTTTTTCTATTATTGATAATTTCGTTATATATACATATTGCATCTTTTAATATAGAAATGAATATAATGGCTTGAAATTTCCCTTGGACACTTGGATTATATAGAATACACTAGCACAACACAGATAGGAGTATATCAACCACATTTATAAATACACATCAATATACAATATTGTCCATATATTGTATATGAACTTATGCATTTATATGAACTTCCATATACAATTTTTTCCATATATATATATGAAATATACATTATTGTGCGTATTAGTATATTAATGTATTTAAATGAACATTAATGTATTTATATATATATATATATATAGTAATGGACTTAACTATATAAACATTAATGTACATATTAATATACTTAACTACATATACGTTACTATTATGCACACAAATGTATATTAATTAAAATACATGGATGTATAGTAAGTTATATTAACATACATTAATGCACTACCAAAACCACATTAAAAATATTAATGTCCTTGATATAGGGGTTTTAAGTAGGGTTTAATATTATTCCCTTGGGTTTAAATCCCTTGGGGTTTTAATACTAAAAACCCAAGGAAGGATTATAATTGGAAGTGAAACATAAACCCAAGGGGTTAATAATAACTCCTTAGTCTTACAATACCAATCCCTTAGGTTACTAAATATCTAGTAACCCTTTGGGTTTATAATATGCATATTAAGAACCTTGGGGTTTATATCATTAGAAACCCAAGCGAATAATATTAAACCCAAGGGATAAATATTATAAACCCAAGGTATATAAACCCAACGATAAATATTATAAACCCTTAAAAAATCGTGTTTTACCAGAGTTGACCACAATTGATTTTCATATTCACACAAGTTTTTCTTACAATGTGAAGTTGGACTACGATTGACCATATTTGGGACAAGCTTTGTCACAATGAGACACAGGACAATGCTTGGCCATGGCTAACTTTGCTATTGAGACAATTATGCCATTATGTGACATTGAACCATCGTTGACCATGGTTAAGAATGTGACATTGTACAAAGAGACAATCCTTCTCAGAATAAAAATGTTGGGTTTATAATCCCTTGGGGTTTTAATACAAAAAACCCAAGGAATTATAAACCTAAGAGATTATAATCCGAAGGGAAATATAAACCCGAGGGGTTAATAAAAACCCCTTCGGTTTACAATATCAATCCATTGTGTTTCTATATATCTATCAAATATATTACTACTGTTATTAATAAATATTATTATTATAAACCCAAGTGATTAATTCTACAACCCATAGATATTGTAAACCCAAGGGAACAATATTTAACCCAAGGAATTAATATTATAAAACCAAGGCATATAAACCCTTGGATAAATATTATAAACCTAAGGGATCAATACCAAAGACCCAAAGTATTATAAAACCAAGTGAATAATATTAAATCCAAGGGATAAATATTATAAACCCAAGGTACATAAACCCCAAGATAAATATTATAAACCCTTAAATAAACATGTTTGACAAGAGTTTACCACAGTTGATTTTCATATTCGCACAAGATATTTTACAATGCGAAGTTGAGATATGGTTGACCAGATTTGGGACAAGCTTTGTCACAATGCAACATGGGACAATGGTTGACCATGGTTTATTTTTCTATTGATACAGTCTATGTCATTATGTGACAAGGAACCATGGTTGAACACGGTTGAGAATGTGATGTTTTATGAAGAGACAATCCTTCTCACAATGTGACCATGGTTATTGACCATGCTTGACCATGCTTGAACATGTTTGGTTCTCATATTGGAACAGTATTAATGTTCAACGATGATTTAATTCATAAAACATGGTTGACCATAATAGATATTATAAACCAAAAGGAATAATTAATCGTGCGGATCAATTATTTCCATGTTTATAAGAAACACACCGAACAATACTTGAACCTACGAGTATGGAAAATTACATTGGTCAACCCAACTAAAAATAAAGTGAAGAAATTACCACAATAGTTCCAATGAACTATAAACAAAAGGGAAAAATATAAAACCCAAGGGATAGATATTATAAAGCCACATATACAGACCCAAGGAAAAATATAAAAAACCCTCACATATTACAATCTAAAATGCATTCAACAATACAGACAACAAACCTAAATGCATCACAAACACATGGAAAAAATATTGAATACAATGGAAGAACACATTGACAAAGAATATTCAAAGAAAATTGACAAAAAAATTTACACATGACAACAACAATGACAAGAATATCGAATTTCCTGATATTTAAACCGAAAAAAACAAATATTTTATTGACATATATTATTTAGATATTTATTTTGGGTCTCTTTACATCAACATAAGCATTGTTTTTCATTGTTTCATAAAGATGATAAGAAAAAGGTGGTGAAATTCGTAAACCATCAATGTATATCACTCTTGATATAGATGTGAATGTCAAACCTTGCTTCTCTCTATTTCCATTATCTACAGTGCCTAGTTGCAAATTCATCCCTTGTGACTTGTGTATAGTCAAGCCCCATGTCATTTTTAAAGACATTTGTCTAAGGTTCCCTCTAAAAATAAGTGTTATGGGAACAACATTTAGATAACCTTTTTCAAATGGAACATCATTGTAATTCTCGAAAATAATTGTAGAAAACTGTGGAAGTTGATGTGGTTGTGTACCAGGTGAATAAAAGATATCTCTATATTCCCAAGAGCACTATTTACCAACCCAAGTTCCACCCACAAATTATACGTAAGCCTGACACGCTCACCACAACACAAAAAAACCTCAGAGTCCATGACATCATCATCACTGTCAGCAATCTCGAATCTCCTACCAAATTATGCAACACATCTTGCAATTGGGAAATTCAATGATTCGAGCATTTTCTCATTGTGAAAATTAACGATATCATTCGTTGCAAACAACTGAACTGAAGAATCAAATAAAACCTTTTACTAACGATCCAAGAAAGTATCCACACACGTCATAAGAAAATCACAATATTCCAAATAAGGCTTTTCATTTCCTATATTCATTAAAATATTGCGAAAGGATGTCTGCTTGGGATCATCTCCCTCCTGTCTATAAATTTTATCCAAAGTGACAAAAATGTTGAAGCTTTTCCAAAACACTTTCCCGGTTTTCTACCTACATAGAGTAGTTTATCCTTAACTCGAGGAATCATGGACCTAATGCCAAAAGGAGAAGCTTTCTTTTCTGGAATATATTTTTGCAAACATGAATCTATTTTTATGAATAACATTGGCCCAACGAAGCTCATTTCATCAATTAAAATATAATGAACGTGCCTCATTTCTTCCTAGAAATTTGTCAGAGCTTGATCATTTAGTGTTTTCATATCTTTAATAATTATTTTCAAAGAAAAGTGTATTGTTTTCCATGTATATTAAAAGCAACTATACCAGTTGGAGCAAGCAATAATATTGGACTTTTTTCACCCATTCTTGAAGTTGAAAGAGCATAACAGATACACTTAATAAGAGAATATTTTCCCATTCGAGCAGTTCCTTGAATAATCATTAGCAAAGGATAATCATCCTGAACATTAACAAAGTGTAAAAACACAATTTAAAAAGCACCACATTGTTTCTCTGATAAATATGAAGGAGAGAAAATTTTCTCCGTGGCCAAATTCATATTAAGAACACCGGAAGGCTTTGCATATTGTATAAAATGGATTTCTTATTCAATAATTCCATTTGAAAACATTGTTTCATACCAATTATGGTGAATTTAAAATTCCCTTCTACCATGGTTTTGAAGATATGAAATCTCCATATTGTCAAGGGGAACTATTAAAGAAAAAATTGTCACTCTTTCGAATCCCGATCAACATCTTCCTCATGTACAACTGGCTCAACATCTTCTTCATTATTTTCATTTTAGAAAGGAGTTCGATCAACATGCCACACATCATGTATCAAATTTCTCCAATTGTTAATGATTTTTTCTCTTGTGATCCCAATATCCAAAGAAATGTCGTGAAATTCCATGTAAAACAACAACTCCTTCCAACAAAATGTTTTAAACTCTTCAGGATATTCATCACGAACAACATAAAAACGTGGCCACACACAAACAGTAGCATGGACTTATCGTGCTTTCCATTCCTCATTTCTATGCCCAAAAAAAAAATGCATGGAAAATTTTAGGGGCTATTATTCGCAAATGGGCTGATTTTCCATGGTTTTTCCAAAAAAGGATTTTCCAATTTCCATTTTTTTTCTAAAAATTATTCGCCCAAATTTGATAGTATAAAATTATTTAACCTTAAAAATTTCCAAAATTGTATAAATACTATATATAAAATATTAGAAATTTGCATTCTTTTACAAAGAAACAACAAACATTTTATAATTTTCAATTTGGAGACTAGAAAGATTCACCAAGGTTTCTAAATTTTAAGGAAAAAAAATAGCCTTAAAATTTTCCCTACAAAAATCCATGATCTTGTTGTTTCAATTAGGCACAAATGGCCCAAAAATTGGGGTCACGTTCAATAGATCTCAGCAAAATTGTTCCCATAGGAAATTTCATTAGAATGTACTATTAGCCTTTGGTAAAAAAAAATTCCAACATTTAAAGGGAATAATTTACGACTACAAACAACAAGAGGCAACTTTAAGAAAATATCGCAACTTTACTCCAATGTCACACTCAAAAAGTGTTTCAGCAAGGAACCTTCTATATGAAGACAAGGAAGGAGCATCACATGCACTAACAAAAGAAAATATTTTCAACATATTATGATAACCTTCAAATCTTGTTTCTACCTTATAAGCATATTTCACAATATATTTCAACATAACATGTCAAGAAACAGTTGGTTGATAATCAACATTTTCTCACCGCATAGTCAAAATATTTGTATTGTGAAAATTTAAACGATCATCGTTCCAAGTTGGTTCATATATTTTTTTCCCTTTCTTGTCCACATACAATATTTTCTTTGCATGAACATCCCGTGGAACATCATACTGGTAGGAAAGGATAGACCCCTTTTTCCTCAAACACAAATCTACACTACATTTTGTTTGTCTTTTCACTTTAATGACCAAATGCTCATATCTTTATTGAACGTTGCAAGAAAATTTTTTTGGGTATTCAATAGGCATGGATCATCATTCGCACTTCTAGATATAATCACATTTCGATGATATATGTCACGCGGATTCCAAGCTATCGAATATATGTCAAAAAACTGCTTTGTTGCATCGACACTCAAAGGGTTTGACCAATCCATTATCTCCATGTTAGGAGCTCCAGGAAACCAAAGGAACATGTGGATGTGTACAAAGGTTCTATGTTGCCTCTCATATCTTACAAAATCAAACATGCAATCAAGAAATATAAAAAAAAAAACAATTCCAAACATTTTGTTGAATATTCTACATGACATAACATAAAGGAACGAGAATAAACTTGTACCAAAAGCTCTTTCCTCGAGATATTTCTGTAGAACAACCTCAAGAAAAATAGTGAATCTTTTGTGAATATTGTTAGCGCTTGAATCTACCTTAGGCTGAAATAAGGTAAAACTCAGGGCAACATCAAACCAAGACAGGAGAGGGCTCTCTCCGGGTCACCTCAGTAAAAGATGTCCAGTGGGCCTGAGATGGCTCAAAATGGATACTGATTTTAGGCTAGTAAACAAATATGAAAGAGATGATTTAATAAATGACTAAGTTTCTGGGCTGTATGGGACCAAGGAACAGCATTAGTAGGGAAATTTAATCAAAGACGCAGGGTGTTTCGTGAGGCAAGATAGGCAGGAGGTTTAGCATTCAAATTTGTAAATAACATGGAGTGAAAAGACTGTTGAGAGGTCGAAAAGGGCATGTATAATGAATCCTTTTTGACAGAAGAAGACATACATAAACATGAACGCTTTCCCAAGGCAGAGCAGTCAACTGGATTCCACCTTTTCTACTTAAAAGCATTCAATTAGAAACAATTATGAATGACTAGTAAAACATAACAGGCTACATATTAAACAGAAAGAAAGACACATGCTAAATTCTCACCACAAGAATCTCATAAACCAGAGCTGCAACCTTTCGTTATTTCTCTGTCAAAGCTGTACAATGAAGTGCTGAGTTTTTCTCCCCTCTGTTTCCCAGAAATCCAACCTTTTACAAATGATTTTCAATACAATAAATATACCCAACTATGATAAAACAAATCGACCAAAAAATAAGGGATTTGTTTAATCAAAATATGATGAGCCAATCATCTGTAAAAGGAGCAGTGTTACATTTTCTGCTCAAATCTGTTGATGGACCAATGAAGGGGTGACAACTGTAGCTGTAGACCCTCTAAGTCATAACTGAAGTCAAAATAGGTAATCGAATCCTATTCCTTTGCTAAATTTTGAGCCTAGAATCGTGTAGTTGCTGATTTTAGGCCTAAATACTCTATTTATTTGAATGCCACTTGGCACATTCCTACACAACTGCCCTCAAATTTCTGGAGATGTGTTTGCCACTTTACAGAAATTGGGAAAAGGTCTCCAATATTTTAATGCTAAAATATGGGTCAAATCTGCCACATATGTTCTTCAGATCTGAAGATGAATCGAATGCCCAAGTATGGCAATGACTGCCACCTAAGACATACAACATAATGCCACTTTCAGTTCAATTTGGATCAGGAATATGAAGATGGATCATTTTACATTCATCATTCAGCAATTACATCACTTTCATTTCCTAGTATAATGACATCTTGCATGCTGAGCCCCATTCTCTCATAAATTAAACCACTCATGCAACACTTGTTGTGATTGAAAGGCCAGAAAAGAAGAAAGAACCCCACATAACAAAGAGCAGAACTATTGCACCGCTGGAACTGTGATACCGCCCATGAAACGCATCATATAGAATCCGTGCGGGTACAAAGCTTGCAGCTATTTCATTTTGTAGATCATATAGGTGATTGAAGTCCTAAATGTTAAAAGTAAGAGCTAAAATGACGGCCCATCTGAAAACTGATATAATTCCTAGACTCAAGAGTATGGCAATTGGACCATTGATTTCTACGCCTTTTGTTTCTTCTGTCAGATGTGCTGCAACATCGTAACCATAGAGAGAATACTGACTGACAATGAAAGAAATAATTATAGCATATGCCTTGCTATGTATTCCGGTCGAACCAGGAGATGTGTCAAAGTGTGTGAATATATATGCTGCAGATTGAGTACGGTTTGCAACTAACGGAAGCATCACAAAAAGAACTGCTCCCCCAATGACCTGCCACCACATTGAGATGATATCGATGAAAGCAATCACATTCAAAGAAAATGTGTTTAGAACTGCCCATATTACTGTAAGCCCTATGTACATGGCCAGAAAGACTCCACGTGGAGCCAGATAACCTCCACCTGTATATGTCCCAGTGCTCAATAAGATAATACTCTGCATGGCTTGTGATCCAGCGAAAGCACTATACTATGTGTAGCGTTTGAAAATGGCCAAGATAAACGTCTCTGCTCCAGACCATCATAATCAAACTACCCAGCATCATGCTTCTGCTTCAGGACTTGTATAAAATCATTTCCATAAAGATAAGGTGAAATAGGCATTCCGAGCACTCTAGGGCCTCCATGATCGGAGTAGTAGATGAATATACGATCATTGGGACCGCTTTCAACAACTTTTCCACTTCCACCCATTACTGAACTTTTATTTCCAAGAATAACGACAAAAAAAAATTATTCACAGTAACATTCTCGCCTGTGTAGTCCTTAGGGACGCCTGCATAAACATCGCTGCCCTGGGGGAAATTAATAATAGTACCAGGGTAAGGATTTTCTTCATCGTAAGCAATGTCATCATACATAAAGACCACAATATTTTCCTCTTTCAAACCGCCTTTCCTCAGAATTTGGTAGGCATGGCAGACATCAGCCTGATGCCTGTAGTTCCAATAACCGGAAGAACCAGCCAACAGAACAGACGACTGAGTACCGATCCTATCACTATCATCATCGATATGATCAGTGGGCATTTTCAGTATTGAATCCCAACCCCTTCTTGCCCCATCTGCAACTTTACTCAAGTCCAGCAAGAATAGAAGAAAATAGCAGAGCAGGCCTAATTGAAATCCCTTGGAGGAACCCATCGCAGATGTGCAGAGGCGCATGATACAGCAGACACACAACTTATTTGAAGGCAACAAGTTTTGAAATCGTTTGAATTTGGAGAAACAATGACGATTTTTAAGCCTGTAGAGCCTATGCGTCGTGCGCAGACCCAATGCACCGCGCCAGAAGAAAATAAGACGAAGTTTTTCGGCTCTATGGGCCACGTCGTGTGGGTGCGCTGCGTGCAAACCCAATGCGCCGCGCTACCTTCAACACACACAGTCAGCCTTCTAAAACACAGTTTCACTCTTCAACCTCAAACTTGACTTTCTCTTGAAGATTTTCTCGATCACTCTTGTTGCAAATGAACAAATAACCTTGTGAAATATCTCATATAGAGATAGTTTTGATTTTTACTTCTCCACAACCCACTTTGTATACTTTCTGCGTTTTAACTGATGAAATTGGTTGATTTTTATAGCGCTAGTGGCATCGAATTTTGGCAAAGGATTAGGAGAGGCTGCATGTGAACATATTCAGCTGAAAAAATTGAATAATTACATATTTAAAAACACATTTTGACGATTTCTTCTTCAAAACAGGGTTTTGAAGAAGAAACATTCTCAAGCCTTGCTAACGATGAATGACTGAAACATTGATTTCGATGGGTATTGATGAACTTTAATGGTCAGACACATGCTAGCAGATACATGACATGAGGGTAAAGAATAGAAAAGAACCTTCCGACAGATAATCTATGTTTCCTAACGGAATTCAAATTAATGAGCTGAATGAGACATATAAAACTGAAATGAAATAAGAGAAATGATCTCCGACGGAGGACTGACAAGACCGAGTCTAACATTGGATCCAATGGGGATGGCAGCTGCAATTCCTTGGAGGTGCCAAGAAGAGCAGATCTTTGGGAGAGCAGACAGTGCCTTCATCCATTGGGCTATGGAGTCAAAACATTGAAAGCTGACATTACGCAGACTGAATTTGACTAAGACTGAAAAATCATAATAAAACCCAACTGATTTAAAACATGACTAAAAAAAAATTTACAAACTGGAAAGATGCTCAGAATTGAGCTTATTTACCTACTCTAATTTTTCTTTTCACCACCCGATCAAGTGTAATGGAACAGCCAATGCAACCATGTAAGCATTCCGGCTACTGATTGATTTCTCCGCAAGTGCTCACTTGTGAACAACAAGAAAGAACTACTGAAAGGCAACTCCCGTGAAAACTTGTAAACAAGTTGACCACTAATAAACTTGCAAAGCATGAATTGACTGGATGACTTCAAGAATTCTGCGAAAGGATCTTCATAAACATAGCTACTGATTTCCATTAACATATCACTGCTCTGATCCAGGTAATCTTCATAGCTTGATCTTAAAATTTTCCTAACATCTGTGCTGTCTTTCTTTGTTGATTGCAGCAAACTGTCAAAAGGATCCTGAAATTTGTGAATAACCAAACTCTGTTGCTGATGCCAAGCAGAACACAATTCCCCTTTATCAATCTCCTCATATGACTGCAAACTTTGATATGGGCTTCGTGATGAAACATGAGATGAACAAAACAATGAAGTAGGCTGCCGAATAAGATCATTATCAACATTCACTTCTGACACATGGTTAGCCGATGGAGAATAATTTTTACAGCAAACATCATCCAATACTCGAGCAATAGGATCATCAAAAACTTGAGAAGACTGCTGCGATGTATCCATTGAAATTGTATAACATTCTACCGGTTGTTCATCTTTTTCTCTAAATACATTATGAAAATTCTGCTTTATAAACTGAAATGCTTCGAAACAAAAGGGTACCGAATCTTCTTGCATCATTAAATCCTGTACTTCAGCTCCCATAACTTCATCTGTAATCTGATCTTCAATTGTGTTTGATAGCTGCAAATCCGGAGCTAGGGAGGATTTCTCATTAACAACTTGCTCAAGAATTTCGATATTCGTCTCATCCTCAACATCAAAACTGAAAGATTATTGATTTCCTACAATCTGCTCCTTTGAAGATTTACTGTGTAATTTATCTTTCAAAAGCTGAAATGATTCAAAACAGAAAGGTACGGAATCATCTTGAATCATTAAATCATGTGTCCCAGCTTCCGAGTCTTCATCTGAAACTTGACAATCAATGACTTTCGGGGGCTGCAAATCTGAATATGAGAAATTTTCATTGCCCTCAAGATGGTCTGGATCGAGACTTGTTGACAGTTGATTTCTGATTGCATGGAAGTTGTCTCTGATGAACTGAAATGAATCAAAACAAAAAGGCAAAGATCCTTCACCTACTTCAAAATTTGCTGCACTTTCCTCTTCATTGCCATAGCTGATATGTATCGTGTGATCACTATACTTGAGCTGCTGAAAGTGACCGTCCTCTGAAAAATCAGCTGCTGATTTGTCTGCAAGATTAGCTTCTTTTTGGAGAACATAATCATCATCATAATGATCAAACTGAGGCATTTCATCGGTATAAAACACATCATCAAACATACATATCATATCAACAGCTCTCTCCTCTTCACAATGATCTATAAAACAATCACTATGACAACTGGGATAAGAAACAAAATGTTTTGGATCAGCCACTTTTTCTTCATTTTCATTCCTGGTAGCGATTTTCTGCATCCTCTCTTCTACTACATTTACCAAAAGATCAAGCTTTTCCTCTGAAGATGTCGATTGCTCCGGACCTATGTTTTTCATCTCTTCTTCTTTCAGCCTCGATCTTTTGATCAGCAAATGAGACTCTACATTTACTGCACTGTTCTGCATCTCGTGGAGTGTTGCAATATTCTTTTCTCTCAGCTGAAACTCCATTTCCGGATCAAAGGCACCCGGGTAGTGCAAGAGAGCTAATCTAGGAGAAGGTCTTATATCAGCTGGCATCGAAAAATATACTTGGTTAAATCTAGCAGAAAATTGTTGTACTGTCTCCCCTGGCATTCTTTTCAGCTGATTATACCCTTCTATAATCAACAAAAAGTTATGTCCGATCATCCACTTGTCGAGGAAAACTGTGACGAACTACTGGTAATCCAAGATGCTTGCATCAGGCAGGGCTTTGAACCAACTCTTTACTTGGCCTTGAAAAGAAAGAGAAAAAAGCCTAATACTAACATCTTCATCATCAACTTCAAAAAAGTCTAAGAAATTTTCAACGTTCTGCACATGTTGCTCAGCGTTGACATTGTTACATTCACCATTAAATCTTGGTAGATATAGGTCATGATTTGCAGCGAAAACATGGAGAACAGAAGGTAAAACAAGAGGCTTATACCTATCTGGAATTACAAAAGGTGTAGGAGTATATACAAGAGCTACAGGATCAATTTCATTTTCTTTAGGCTCATCACTCAGAAGAGAGCCATCGCAAGATGTGGGAAAAGTAAGGAGGCCAGGATCAAAGGGAAACTCAATATTTACACTTTTTGAATGGTTCGAGTGAAAATTTTGATCGCCTTTATCATACAAAAAAGTCTGAAAAACTTTCAGGACAGCTTCAAGAACAACAAAGAAGTAATTTACAAGAAAGCAGACTAGATCCTGAATACCATTCCACTTTGGATACCTGAACTTTGTGTAAGATCCTTCCATTTTCTCAGAGAGAGAGTTAGTCCTCTAGTGGAGTCTCTATGGGAGTCACCAGGTGAATGATTTCAGCCTTCTTATGTCTGATTGTTGTTCACCATCAACCATCAGATCTTAACTTGATACATGTACTGGGCAAAACAATCTACAAGTCGAGTATTACATTCACAAGAAACCCATCTTCCCCAGTATGGTCGCCACTATGTTAGCCCTCGAATCTACCTTAGGCTGAAATAAGGTAAAACTCAAGGCAACATCAAACCAAGCTCAGCCTCGTAGCTAGCCCTACGATGACAGGAGAGGGCTCTCTCCAGGTCACCTCAGTAAAAGATGTCCAATGAGCCTGAGATGACTCAAAATGGATACTGATTTTAGGCTAGTAAACAAATATGAAAGAGATGATTTAATAAATGACTGAGTTTATGGGCTATATGGGACCAAGGAATAGCATGAGCAGGGAAATTTAATCAAAGACACAGGGTGTTTCGTGAGGCAAGATAGGCAGGAGGTTTAGCATTCAAATTTGTAAATAATATGGAGTGAAAATACTGTTGAGAGGTCGAAAAGGGCATGTATAATGAATCCTTTTCGACAGAAGAAGACATACAGAAACATGAACGCTTTCCCAAGGCAGAGAAGTAAACTGGATTCTACCTTTTCTACTTAAAAGCATTCAATTAGAAACGATTATGAATGACTAGTAAAACATAGCAGGCTACATATGAAACAGAAAGAAAGACACATGCTAAATTCTCACCACAAGAATCTCATAAACCAGAGCTGCAACCTTTCATTATTTCTCTGTCAAAGCTATACAATGAAGTGCTGAGTTTTTCTCCCCTCTGTTTCCCAGAAATCCAACCTTTTAAAAATGATTTTCAATACGATAAATAAACCCAACTATGAGAAAACAAATCGACCAAAAAATAAGGGATTTGTTTAATCAAAATATGATGAGCCAATCATCTGTAAAAGGAGCAGCATTACATTTTCTGCTCAAATCTGTTGATGGACCAATGAAGGGGCGAAAACTGTAGTTGTAGACCCTCTAAGTCATAACTGAATTCAAAATAGGTAATCGAATCCTATTCCTTTGCTAAATTTTGAGCCTAGAATCGTGTAGTTGCTGATTTTAGGCCTAAAGACTTTATTTCTTTGAATGCCACTTGGCACATTCCTACACAACTGCCCTCAAATTTCTGGAGATGCGTTTGGCACTTTACAGAAATTGGGAAAAGGTCTCCAATATTTTAATGCTAAAATATGGGTCAAATCCGCCACATATGTTCTTCAGATCTCAAGATGAATCGAATGCCCAAGTATGGCAATGACTGCCACCTAAGACATACAACATAATGCCACTTTCAATTCAATTTGGATCAGGAATACGAATATGGATCATTTTACATTCATCATTCAGCAATTACATCACTATCATTTCCTAGTATGATGACATCTTGCATGCTGAGCCCCATTCTCTCATAACGTAAACCACTCGTGCAACACTTGTTGTGATTGAAAGGCCGGCAAAGAAGAAAGAACCCCACATAACAAAGAGCAGAACTATTGCACCGCTGGAACTGTGATACCGCCCATGAAACGCATCATATAGAATCTGTGCGGGTACAAAGCTTCCAGCTGTTTCATTTTGTAGATGATATAGGTGATTGAAGTCCTAAATGTTAAAAGTAAGAGCTAAAATGATGGCCCATCCAAAAACTGATATAATTCCTAGACTCAAGAGTATGGAAATTGGACCATTGATTTCTGCGCCTTTTGTTTCATCTGTCAGATGTGCTGCAACATCATAACCATAGAGAGAATACTGACTGACAATGAAAGAAAGAATTATAGCATATGCCTTGCTATGTATTCTGGTCGAACCAGGAGATGTATCAAAGTGTGTGAATACATATGCTGCAGATTGAGTACGGTTTGCAACTAACGGAAGCATCACAAAAAGAACTGCTCCCCCAATGACCTGCCACCACATTGAGATGATATCGATGAAAGCAATCACGTTCAAAGAAAATGTGTTTAGAACTGCCCATATTACTGTAAGCCCTATGTACATGGCCAGAAAGACTCCACGTGGAGCCAGATAACCTCCACCTGTATATGTCCCAATGCTCAATAAGATAATACTCTGCATGGCTTGTGATCCAGCGAAAGCACTATACTATGTGTAGCGTTTGAAAATGGCCAAGATAAACGTCTCTGCTCCAGACCATCATAATCAAACTACCCAGCATCATGCTTTTGCTTCAGGACTTGTATAAAATCATTTGCATAAAGATAAGGTGGAATAGGCATTCCAAGCACTCCAAGGCCTCCATGATCGGAGTAGTAGATGAATATACGATCATTGGGACCGCTTTCAACAAATTTTCCACTTCCACCCATTACTAAACTTCTATTTCCAAGAATAACGGCATTAAAAAATTATTCACAGTAACATTCTCACCTGTGTAGTCCTTAGGGACGCCTGCATAAACATCGCTGCCTTGGGCGCGATTAATAATAGTACCAGGGTAAGGATTTTCTTCATCGTAAGCAATGTCATCATACATAAAGACCACAATATTTTCCTCTTTCAAACCGCCTTTCCTCAGAATTTGGTAGGCATGGCAGACATCAGCCTGATGCCTGTAGTTCCAATAACCATAAGAACCAGCCAACAGAACATCCCACTGAGTATCGATCCTATCACTATCATCATCGATATGATCGGTGGGCATTTTCAGTATTGAATCCCAACCCCTTCTCGCCCCATCTGCAACTTTACTCGAGTCCAGCAAGAATAGAAGAAAATAGCAGAGCAGGCCTAATTGAAATACCTTGGAGGAACCCATCACAGATGTGCAGAGGCGCATGATACAACAGACACACAACTTATCTGAAGGCAACAAGTTTTGAAATCGTTTGAATTTGGAGCAACAATGATGATTTTTAAGCCTGTAGAGCCTATGCGCCGGGGCCTTTGGGTGCGCTGCACCAGAAGAAAATAACACGGAGTTTTTCGGCTCTATGCGCCGCGTCGTGTGGGTGCGCCGCGTGCAAACCCAATGCGCCGCGCTGCCTTCAACACACACAGTCAGCCTTCTAAAATGCAGTTTCGCTCTTCAACCTCAAACTTGACTTTCTCTTGAAGATTTTCTCGATCACTCTTGTTGCAAATGAACAAATAACCTTGTGAAATATCTCATATAGAGATAGTTTTGATTTTTACTTCTCCACAACCCACTTTGTAATGGGCACTTTTGCATTGGCTTTTTGGACTTGAAATGATGATGACTTTCTGAGTTTTAACTGATGAATTTGGTTTATTTTTGTAGGGCTAGTGGCATCGAATTTTGGCAAAGGATCAGGAGAGGCTGCATGTGAACATCTTCAGCTGAAAAACTTTGAATAATTACATATTTAAAAACACATTTTGACGATTTCTTCTTCAAAACAGGGTTTTGAAGAAGAAACATTCTCAAGCCTTGCTGACGATGAATGACTGAAACATTGATTTCGATGAGTATTGATGAACATTAATGGTCAGACACACGCCAGCAGATACATGACATGAGGGTAAAGAATAGACAAGAACCTTCCAACAGATAATCTATGTTTCCTAACGGAATGCAAATTAATGAGTTGAATGAGACATCTAAAACATGAAATGCAACAAGAGAAATGATCTCCGACGGAGGACTGACAAGACCAAGTCTAACAAATATAATTAGCAAAAATATGTGGATACTAAATAACATTAGAATATTTTCTCGCATTCTCATTTTGATGTCCTCATTGGCTATTCAAAGGCATAACACTATGCAAGTCAGACCACTTTGTGTCAGCTGCAGTTAACGTAAATAAAAAGTAGGGAAAACCAACTGGGTGTTCATGTTAGTGAGATTAGACAAACACTTTGTCCAATATTCTCTTCTATCCCTAAGAGAAAAACCAAAATGAAACATTTTTTCAGCCAATTTATTGTTTGGAAAATCACAAAGTTGTTCACATAATTATTGAATAGTAGAAGGTGAATTTTCATGTAAACCCTTCTTCCTAAAAAAAATTATTGTTCCCTGACTACGATGTCACATAATCATATTCAAAATTAGGTAATGAAATATAGAATTTCTTCCAAACATTTGATCATAATTTCTACGCATGTTCAAACAATATTCATGCATTTCAATATTTCAAATACGTGGATGCAACGAATAAACATCTCGATTCGGGAAGAAAGTGGGGAATTCCATGTCTAGAAACCCTTCTGTATTTTATTGATTCACATGAGACGTTCAAATATCTGGCCATTCTAAATCCCCTGCTTTTGTAGATTCTTCATTTTCAATAAATCTTCTTATTCAATCAAGTTCCTTGCAATAATTTGACAAGCACGATAGAAATGATGATGCATGGAACCAAAAATAATTACCAACATCTCTTTTTATGTCCTCTTCATCGCTACTTGGTTCATCTAGATTTCTATCAACATGTTGTAGCATGTTGGACACATCAGTAGGTCTTTCTAGTAGAGCTGCAACTGAATCCATCTCAATTTCAACATCCTTGTAATATTTATCCATTTGGATTTTGTAAAGCAAGGCATCCATAACAAGTTGTCTCTTCACATAATATTCATAATATCTCGATTCAACACCACATATTCTCACAATAATTTAATCAAGTTGTGTAACATGTCGAGGAAGTTTCTTTGAAATTGTAGATATAACTTGGGGGAAACTTTTGTATGACCATTATATTTATATTGACCACTATGAGCATGCGACACTTGCTAGTGTTGGATTTACCCTTGCTATTAGCATTTCTCCCACTTGTTTCAAAATTCTTAGAAATCCTGGTTTTTCACCTGGATACATGTTTTTAAAATGAGAAAAACGATGTGAGCCTTTCTCCCACCTATACCTTTTACAAATGGAGCCCTAATGCTATCTTACAACTTGTATATCAGGATAGCATTCATTACACACATGGAAAATTTGAACATCAGACACATTATCAACCCTGGAACGAAATTTTCTATGTGCTTCAAGCATGTCGTTGCTAAAAAGAAAAAACCAACTCCATTTCCCCTACCAAAAACCATTCAAACCTGTAGATGATTTGAAATAACCTAGGTAGTTGTGCCATGAACAATGTCATTTATTTCAATGGTATGAAGAACATCCATTCCCCTAACATAGCTACAAACAAGTTCGTTATGTGCACCAAAATACAAAAATAAAATTATGTAAAAGCCAATAACATTAACAATGAAAGCTCAATTTTTCCGAGTGACCAACCATTTCAAAATAGAGAGAATATAAATTTTGGTGGTTACTGCATTCACCAACTAGAGTTTGAGGAACCGACATATACTTCCCTTCCTGCAAATATGGTTTACGTCCAATACTCAATTAAAAATTGTTATAAACAACATATAATACTGAATGGACATAAAAAACCAAAATATTTATTCAAATGTTCAAAACTTATGAACAAAAATTAGAGAAAGAACTTGCGCATTCTAAAAAGAAAAAGTTTGCATCCTTTCTCAGTGGCGAAAAACATTCACAGTAGAGTTACGTCGTGAGACACTAGGCTCAACATCCCCAATAGATTTTCACAAATTTTCAACCATCCTAACAAGAATGCTACTATGAGCAAATAGATCATATCCAAGCAATAGTTCAAGGCCTTTATTTTGGCTACCTTCCATTATAAAAATTCTTCCATCATTTCCAAACTTCCACGATTCTCACTTATTTGAACATGATCTTTGTAAATAAAATGCATCAGAACAACAGAAAATGCAAGAAAAAACTCATAAAACTGTTCAAAAATTGTGGAACAAAGCATGCGCCTAAATGAGTATTTCAAAACAATCTTGCTGGAAAAACACACCAAAGGTTCCATACTCACGATGTTCAACAACGCCAGGTTCACTAATTTCTCCAATTTCAAAACTCAACACACGAAGTTCAAATTTAACTGAGGATGTTGGCTACCCCACCTCTAAACACAAGTGAACACCAACATATGTTTCCAAAACATTCTACAATAACAAAGACAAGAGAAAAGAAAACCCCTCGATAATAAATATTTTTCCATCAACAGTAAAAAATGAGTAAAAAGGAAAAAGATTGAACTACATGTAATACTCCAACATATACAGTATGGAAAGTGTTGGAAATGTTGTCATTGATGGCAAAGGAGATGAAAAAGGAGGAGCAGAGGAAGCAAGGAGAGAGGTAGCAGATGCAGCAAAAAGAGAAGCAAGGAGCAGCATTAGTCAAGGAGCAGAGGAAGTAGTGAATTGAAGTAGAGACCTGTAGAGAGCTATGCAGAATAGAATAGGAACAAGGCCACTGTCATTAAATATCTATCCACCCACGAAGTCATAAGTGAGTACACTGAAAGTGATCACAAATATATATATATTTCTGACGAAATTGTTTATAAGTTCTGTGTGCATAACATGTATTCTTGGTTGGAATTATGTATGGAATAATTGAGTTCTATGGGAAATTGATGTAAAACTCTGTGTAAACTAGTTTTGTGGGTCGTTGAAGAAATCGACCTCCCGTCGATGCTGTATTCGGAATTATGTGTGTGTTGGCTGAGTTAAATTCTATATGAAGAAAAATTGAATTCCTGTGGCAGATATGAATTTTTCCTCCATAGACTGCTTGGATAAATTGTGGAAGCATGAGTTAGTATTCAAGTTTGTGATTCTGTACATAATTGGGATACATTCCAGCATAGGAGGTTTTACATATACTTTGAGGGAATGAGGACTTGCAGACATCGATCCCTACAAGGATTGATGACCTGGGAGGAGTTCTGATTTCAATCGTAGGAATTTGGTATATGAATATACTATTTTGGAACCCCAGGGGAAGTCGTGGGGGTTTCTGGTTGTAACCCCAAAAGGTTATATGAATACCTATTAGTGCCAGGTTTAACCAAACGCTCGAGGTCTATTTATGTTCTTAATGCCTGGTATAGATGGGGTATTTGTATTTTATGCTATGGCGAACCTTGCATGAGTTGAACTATATGCTGGACACATATTAAACTAATACTTAGTCCTCGAATGTTAGAATCAAATTAAGGGTTGTTAAGGAAACTACGTTGGACAAGGCGGAACCAAGGGATGGAACCATGAGCATGAACCGGAACTGTGAGAGATAAACAGTAAAACCGGAAGGTTAGGACCGACGGTTTTCGCGCAAGTTAAAGGGTGGTAAGTGGAATTGAGGAATTTAATGCAATATCACAAACTCAACGACACATGTCGATAGGTGGTTTATAAAAACCACTTATTTGGAGTGAAATTGGAGAGATATCCTCCGCGTACTTTCACAGCGCAATATCTCTTTATGATCGTCGCATCACCGAAGTTGACCCGACGTTTTCTCGACCATCAGATGTGAACTGGAGGTTAAAAATTGGGCCCCAGTTCATCGCGCAGAGTCTGAGGTTTAAAACCGGTGCCTTTAATCTATGCGACACTCGTTGATTTTCATCGGATGAGTTGGATAGGGCGCAACGAGATTGCGACCGTCAAACGAAATGGTATGTATGTGTGGTTCCAATATTGTTTTATTGTTGGCAGTTGATTTGTAATCAAGTCGGGGCTGTGTAAGAATGAATGTATATATATAGTGTGTTAATAATACTTGAAGGTTCATATGATATAGTTGGATGCCATGGTATTAAATCCACTAATCCGAACTTAGAAGATGTGATATATTACGGGGTTTGGTTTATGTGATATATTGCGAGGTTGGTTTGAATTTAATCTTATCTTAATCTTACCAAAATTTTCATTATTTTGCAAACTAATTTCAATGTTTTTTTAAAACCAAGTTATTAAATAGTCGCTACCATGAAGTCTGTCGCGAATGGAGATGTCACCTCAAAGTTAAGAAAAAAATGCAATGAATAGAAATAGTATTGTAAACCGCTTTGATTAATGTATATAAATAATGTTATTGTATCCTTTTTCTTCGAGAATGATTTAGTGTACCAAAATTCCTAATCATGATAAATTTTGAAAAACAAATCAGAAATCGGACATATATAACTACTAATACGATATGTCAAAATGTGGCTGGATCTATTGCGATTAACATTATTAAATTTGTTGTTGAGAACTTTCAAAAACATGTGTATTCTTATCGAAGGGCTTGACCTTTCGGGTGAACACTTCACCCATATTTAGGAGTAAGAAGTTTGATGAGGGGTGAAGTGTTCACCCGAAACATCGGCCCTTCGAAAAGAATACACAGGTTTCCATAAATTCTCAACAACATGTTCTTGATTATGGAAACATTCACACCTTAAATCATTAAACTTGAGAGTACGACTGGTAGGAAAAAAATGCTTCATCTTAGGTTTGATTGCAAGCTTAATACACTTCACTGGGGAATGGATTGTTTTTAAAATTGTATTGCGACATAAGCAAAAGAGAGAAGCAAGGTACTAGTGAGGACAGCCTGGCGGTATAAGAGAGGACATACCAAAGAAGTTATGTTATTTTAGTACTATAGATTTATTGGCAGAGAGGATCTAATCTTTTGATATATAAAACTGCAAAACTTTGAAAATAATTTACATCTTGAAGGATTTAATCTTTTTCTATTATTGATAATTTCGTTATATATATATATATTTCATCTTTTAATATAGAAATGAATATAATGGCTTGAAATTTCCCTTGGACACTTGGATTATATAGAATACACTAGCACAACACAGATAGGAGTATATCAACCACATTTATAAATACACATCAATATACAATATTGTCCATATATTGTATATGAACTTATGCATTTATATGAACTTCCATATACAATTTTTTCCATATATATATATGAAATATACATTATTGTGCGTATTAGTATATTAATGTATTTAAATGAACATTAATGTATTTATATATATATATATATATAGTAATGGACTTAACTATATAAACATTAATGTACATATTAATATACTTAACTACATATACGTTACTATTATGCACACAAATGTATATTAATTAAAATACATGGATGTATAGTAAGTTATATTAACATACATTAATGCACTACCAAAACCACATTAAAAATATTAATGTCCTTGATATAGGGGTTTTAAGTAGGGTTTAATATTATTCCCTTGGGTTTAAATCCCTTGGGGTTTTAATACTAAAAACCCAAGGAAGGATTATAATTGGAAGTGAAACATAAACCCAAGGGGTTAATAATAACTCCTTAGTCTTACAATACCAATCCCTTAGGTTACTAAATATCTAGTAACCCTTTGGGTTTATAATATGCATATTAAGAACCTTGGGGTTTATATCATTAGAAACCCAAGCGAATAATATTAAACCCAAGGGATAAATATTATAAACCCAAGGTATATAAACCCAACGATAAATATTATAAACCCTTAAAAAATCGTGTTTTACCAGAGTTGACCACAATTGATTTTCATATTCACACAAGTTTTTCTTACAATGTGAAGTTGGACTACGATTGACCATATTTGGGACAAGCTTTGTCACAATGAGACACAGGACAATGCTTGGCCATGGCTAACTTTTCTATTGAGACAATTATGTCATTATGTGACATTGAACCATGGTTGACCATGGTTAAGAATGTGACGTTGTACAAAGAGACAATCCTTCTCACAATAAAAATGTTGGGTTTATAATCCCTTGGGGTTTTAATACAAAAAACCCAAGGAATTATAAACCTAAGAGAATATAATCTAAAGGGAAATATAAACCTGAGGGGTTAATAAAAACCCCTTCGGTTTACAATATCAATCCATTGGGTTACTATATATCTATCAAATATATTACTACTGTTATTAATAAATATTATTATTATAAACCCAAGTGATTAATTCTACAACCCATAGGTATTGTAAACCCAAGGGAACAATATTTAACCCAAGGAATTAATATTATAAAACCAAGGCATATAAACCCTTGGATAAATATTATAAACCTAAGGGATCAATACAAAAGACCCGAAGTATTATAAAACCAAGTGAATAATATTAAATCCAAGGGATAAATATTATAAACCCAAGGTACATAAACCCCAAGATAAATATTATAAACCCTTAAATAAACATGTTTGACAAGAGTTGACCACAGTTGATTTTCATATTCGCACAAGATATTTTACAATGCGAAGTTGAGATATGGTTGACCAGATTTGGGACAAACTTTGTCACAATGCGACATGGGACAATGGTTGACCATGGTTTATTTTTCTATTGATACAATCTATGTCATTATGCGACAATGAACCATGGTTGAACATGGTTGAGAATGTGATGTTGTATGAAGAGACAATCCTTCTCACAATGTGACCATGGTTATTGACCATGCTTGACCATGCTTGAACATGTTTGGTTCTCATATTGGAACAATCTTAATGTTCAACGATGATTTAATTCATAAGACATGGTTGACCATAATAGATATTATAAACCAAAAGGAATAATTAATTGTGCGGATCAATTATTTCTATGTTTATAAGAAACACAACGAACAATACTTGAACCTACGAGTATGAAAAATTACATTGGTCAACCCAACTAAAAATAAAGTGAAGAAATTACCACAATAGTTCCAATGAACTATAAAAAAAAGGGAAAAATATAAAACCCAAGGGATAGATATTATAAAGCCACATATACAGACCCAAGGAAAAATATAAAAAACCCTCACATATTACAATCTAAAATGCATTCAACAATACAGACAACAAACCTAAATGCATCACAAACACATGGAAAAAATATTGAATACAATGGAAGAACACATTGACAAAGAATATTCAAAGAAAATTGACAAAAAAATTTACACATGACAACAACAATGACAAGAATATCGAATTTCCTGATATCTAAAATGAAAAAAACAAATATTTTATTGACATATATTATTTAGAGATTTATTTTGGGTCTCTTTACATCAAAATAATCATTGTTTTTCATTTTTTCATAAAGCTGATAAGAAAAACGTGGTGAAATTCGTAAACCATCAATGTATATCACTCTTGATATAGATGTGAATGTCAAACCTTGCTTCTCTCTATTTCCATTATCTACAGTGCCTAGTTGAAAATTCATCCCTTGTGACTTGCGTATAGTCAAGCCCCATGTCATTTTTAAAGACATTTGTCTAAGGTTCCCTCTAAAAATAGGTGTTATGGGAACAACATTTGGATAACCCTTGTCAAATGGAACACCATTGTACTTCTCGAAAATAATTGTAGAAAACTGTGGAAGTTGATGTGGTTGTGTACCAGGTGAATAAAAGATATCTCTATATACCCAAGAGCACTATTGACCAACCCAAGTTCCACCCAAAAATTACACGTAAGCCTGACACGCTCACCATAACACAACAAAACCTCAGAGTCCATGACATCATCATCACTGTCAGCAATCTCAAATATCCTACCAAATTATCCAACACATCTTGCAATTGGGAAATTCAATGATTCGAGCATTTTCTGATTGTGAAAATTAACGATATCATTCGTTGCAAACAACTGAACTGAAGAATCAAATAAAACCTTTTACTAACGATCCAAGAAATTATCCACACACGTCATAAGAAAATCCCAATCTTCCAAATAAGGCTTTTCATTTCTTATATTCGTTAAAAGATTGTGAAAGGATGTCTACTTGGGATTATCTACCTCCTGTCTATAAATTTTATCCAAAGTGACAAAAATGTTGAAGCTTTTCCAAAACACTTTCCCGGTTTTTCTACCTACATAGAGTAGTTTATCCTTAACTCGAGGAATCATGGACCTAATTCCAAAAGGAGAATCTTTCTTTTCTGGAATATATTTTTGAAAACATGAATCTATTTTTATGAATAACATTGGCCCAACGAAGCTCATTTCATCAATTAAAATATAATGAACGTGCCTCATTTCTTCCTAGAAATTTCTCAGAGCTTGATCATTTAGTGCTTTCATATCTTTAATAATTATTTTCAAAGAAAAGTGTATTGTTTTCCATGTATATTAAAAGAAACTATACCAGTTGGAGCAAGCAATAATATTGGACTTTTTTCACCCATTTTTGAAGTTGAAAGAGCATAACAAATACACTGAATAAGAGAATATTTTCCCATTCGAGCAGTTCCTTGAATAATCATTAGCAAAGGATAATCATCCTGAACATTAACAAAGTGTAAAAACACAATTTAAAAAGCACCACATTGTTTCTCCGATAAATATGAAGGAGAGAAAATTTTCTCCGTAGCCAAATTCATATTAAGAACACCGGAAGGCTTTGCATATTGTATAAAATGGATTTCTTATTCAATAATTCCATTTGAAAACATTGTTTCATACCAATTATGGTGAATTTAAAATTCCCTTCTACCATGGTTTTGAAGATATGAAATCTCCATATTGTCAAGGGGAACTATTAAAGAAAAAATTGTCACTCTTTCGAATCTCGATCAACATCTTCCTCATGTACAACTGGCTCAACGTATTCTTCATTATTTTCATTTTAGAAAGGAGTTCGATCAACATGCCACGCATCATATATCAAATTTCTCCAATTGTTAATGATTTTTTCTCTTGTGATCCCAATAACCAAAGAAATGTCGTGAAATGCCATGTAAAACAACAAATCCTTCCAACAAAATGTTTTAAACTCTTCAGGATCTTCATCACGAACAACATAAAAACGTGGCCAGACACAAACAACAACATGGACTTATCGTGCTTTCCATTCCTCATTTCTATGCCCAGAATAAAAAATGCATGGAAAATTTTAGGGGCTATTATTTGCAAATGGGCTGATTTTCCATGGTTTTTCCAAAAAAGGATTTTCCAATTTCCATTTTTTTTCTAAAAATTATTTGGCCAAATTTGATAGTATAAAATTATTTAACCTTAAAAATTTCCAAAATTGTATAAATACTATATATAAAACTATTAGAAATTTTCATTCTTTTACAAAGAAACAACAAACATTTTATAATTTTCAATTTGGAGACTAGAAAGATTCGCCAAGGTTTCTAAATTTTAAGGAAAAAAAATAGCCTTAAAATTTTCCCTACAAAAATCCATGATCTTGTTATTTCAATCAGGCACAAATGGCCCAAAAATTGGGGTCACGTTCAATACATCTCAACAAAATTGTTCCCATAGGAAATTTCATTAGAATGTACTATTAGCCTTTGGTAAAAAAAAAATCCAACATTTAAAGGGAATAATTTACGACTACGAACAACAAGAGGCAACTTTAAGAAAATATCGCAACTTTACTCCAATGTCACACTCAAAAAGTGTTTCAGCAAGGAACCTTCTATATGAAGACAAGGAAGGAGCATCACATGCACTAACAAAAGAAAATATTTTCAACATATTATGATAACTTTCAAATCTTATTTCTACCTTATAAGCATATTTCACAATATATTTCAACATAACATGTCGAGAAACAGTTGGTTGATAATCAACATTTTCTCACCACATAGTCAAAATATTTGTTTTGTGAAAATTTAAACAATCATCGTTCCAAGTTGGTTCATATATTTTTTTCGCTTTCTTGTCCACATACAATATTTTCTTTGCATGAACATCATGTGGAACATCATACCGGTAGGAAAGGATCGACCCCTTTTTCCTCAAACACAAATCTACACTACATTTTGTTTGTCTTTTCACTTGAATGACCAAATTCTCATAACTTTATTGAACATTGCAAGAAAAAAATTTGGGTATTTAATAGGCATGGATCATCATTCACACTTCTATATATAATCACATTTCGATGATATATGTCACGCGGATTCCAAGCTATCACATATTTGTCAAAAAACTGCTTTGTTGCATCAACACTCAAAGGGTTTGACCAATCCATTATATCCATGTTAGGATCTCCAGGAAACCAAAGGAACATGTGGATGTGTACAAAGGTTCTATGTTGCCTCTAATATCTTACAAAATCAAACATGCAATCAAGAAATATAAAAAAAAAACAATTCCAAACATTTTGTTGAATATTCTACATGACATAACATAAAGGAACGAGAATAAACTTGTACCAAAATCTCTTTCCCCGAGATATTTCTGTAGAACAACCTCATGAAAAATAGTGAATCTTTGGTGAATATAATTAGCAAAAATATGTGGATACTAAATAACATTATAATATTTTCTCGCATTCTCATTTTGATGTCCTCGTTGGCTATTCCAAGGCATAACACTATGCAAGTCAGACAACTTTGTGTCAACTGCAGTTAACGTAAATAAAATGTAGGGAAAACCAACTGGGTGTCCATGTCAATGAGATTAGACCGACACTTTGTCCAATATTCTCTTCTATCCCTAAGAGAAAAACCAAAATGAAACATTTTTTCAGCCAATTTATTGTTTGGAAAATCACAAAGTTGTTCACATAATTATTGAATAGTAGAAGGTGAATTTTCATGTAAACCCTTCTTCCTAAAAAAATTATTGTTCCCTGACTACGATGTCACCTAATCATATTCAAAATTAGGTAAAGAAATATAGAATGTCTTCCAAATATTTGATCATAATTTCTACGCATGTTCAAACAATATTCATGCATTTCAATATTTCAAATACGTGGATGCAACCAATAAACATCTCGATTCGGGAAGAAAGTGGGGAATTCCATGTCTAGAAACCCTTCTGTATTTTATTGATTCACATGAGACGTTCCAATATCTGGCCATTCTGAATCCCTTGCTTTTGTAGATTCTGCATTTTCAATAAATCTTCTTATTCGATCAAGTTCCTTGCAATAATTCGACAACCGCGATAGAAATGATGATGGATGGAACCAAAAATAATTACCAGCATCTCTTTTTATGTCCTCTTCGTCCCTACTTGGTTCATCTAGATTTCATTCAACATGTTGTAGCATGTTGGACACATCAGTAGGTCTTTCTAGTAGAGCTGCAACGGAATCCATCTCAGTTTCAAAATCCTTGTAATATTTATCCATTTGGATTTTGTTAAGCAAGGCATCCATAACAAGTTGTCTCTTCACATAATATTCATAATATCTCGATTCAACACCACATATTCTCACAATAATTTAATCAAGTTGTGTAACATGTCAAGGAAGTTTCTTTGAAATTGTAGATATAACTTGGGGGAAAATTTTTGTATGACCATTATATTTATATTGACCACTATGAGCATGCGACACTTGCTAGTGTTCGATTTACCCTTGCTATTAACATTTCTTCCACTTCTTTCAAAATTCTTAGAAATCCTGGTTTTTCACTTGGATACATGTTTTTAAAATGAGAAAAGCGATGTGAGCCTTTCTCCCACCTACACCTTTTACAAATGGAGCCCTAATGCTATCTTACAACTTGTATATCAGGATAGCATTCATTACACACATGGAAAATTTGCACATCAGACACATTATCAACCCTGGAACGAAATTTTCAATGTGCTTCAAGCATGTCGTTGCTAAAAAGAAAAAACCAACTCCATTTCCCCTACCAAAAATCATTCAAACCTGGAGATGATTAGAAATAACTTGGGTAGTTGTGCCATGAAAAATGTCATTTATTTCAATGGTATGAAGAACATCAATTCCCCTAACTTAGCTACAAACAAGTTCATTATGTGCACCAAAATACAAAAATAAAATTATGTAAAAGACAATAACATTAACAATGAAAGTTCAATTTTTCTGAGTGAACAACCATTTCGAAATAGAGAGAATATAAATTTTTGTGGTTACTGCATTCACCAACTAGAGTTTGAGGAACTGACATATATTTCCCTTCCTGCAAATATGGTTTACGTCCAATACTCAATGAAAAATTGCTATAAAAACCATATAATACTAAATGGACATAACAAACCAGAATATTTATTCAAATGTTCAAAAATTATGAACAAAAATTAGAGAAAGAACTTGCGCATTCTAAAAAGGACAAGTTTGCATCCTTTCTCAATGGCGAAAAACGTTCACAGTAGAGTTACATCGTGAGACACTAGGCTCAACATCCCCAATATATCTTCACAGATTTTCAACCATCCTAACAAGCATGCTACTATGAGCAAATATATCACATCCAAGCAGTAGTTCAAGGCCTTTATTTTGGCTACCTTCCATTAGAAAAATTCTTCCATCGTTTCCAGACTTCCACTATTCTCACTTATTTCAACATGAAATTTGTAAAGAAAATTCACCAGAAAAACACAAAATGCAAGGAAAAACTCATAAAACTATTCAAAAATTGTGGAACAAAGCATGCGCCTAAATGAGTATTTCAAAACAGTCTTGCTAGAAAAACACACCAAAGGTTCCGTACTCACGATGTTCAACAACGCCAGGTTCACCACTTTCTCCAATTTCAAAACTCAACACACGAAGTTCAAATATAACTGAGGATGTTGGCTACCCCACCTCTAAACATAAGTGAACACAAGTATATGTTTCCAAAACATTCTACAATAACAAAGACAAGAGAAAAGAAAACCCCTCGATAATAAATATTTTTCCATCAACAGTAAAAAATGAGTAAAAAGGAAAAAGATTGAACTACATGTACTACTCCAACATATACAATATGTAAAGTGTTGGAAAGGTTGTCATTGATGGCAAAGGAGATGAAAAAGGAGGAGCAGAGGAAGCAAGGAGAGAGGTAGCAGAGGCAGCAAAAAGAGAAGCAAGGAGCAGCATCAGTCAAGGAGCAGAGGAAGTAGTGAATTGAAGTAGAGACCTGTAGAGAGCTATGCAGAATAGAATAGGAACAAGGCCACTGTCACTAAATATCTATCCACCCACGAAGTCATAAGTGAGTACACTGAAAGTGATCACAAATATATATATATATATATATTTCTGACGAAATTGTTTATAAGTTCTGTGTGCATAACATGTATTCTTGGTTGGACTTGTGTATGGAATAATTGAGTTCTGTGGGCAATTGATGTAAAAATCTGTGTAAACGAGTTTTACGGTTCATTGAAGAAATCGACCTCCCATCGATGTTGTATTCAGAATTATGCGTGTGTTGGCTGATTTAAATTCTATATGAAGAAAAATTGAATTCCTGTGGCAGATATGAATTTTTCCTGCATAGACTACTTGGATAAATTGTGGAAGCGTGAGTTAGTATTCAAGTTTGCGATTCTGTACATAATTGGGATACATTCCAGCATAGGAGGTTTTACATATACTTTGAGGGAATGAGGACTTGCAGACATCGATCCCTGCAAGGATTGATGACCTGGGAAGAGTTCCGATTTCAATCTCAGGAATTTGGTATATGAATATATTGTTTTGGAACCCCAGGGGAAGTCGTGGGGGTTTCTGGTTGTAACCCCGAAAGGTTATATGAATACCTATTAGTGCCAGGTTTAACCAAACGCCCGAGGTCTATTTATGTTCTTAACGCCTGGTATATATGGGGTATTTCTATTTTATGCTATGGCGAACCTTGCATGAGTTGAGCTATATGCTGGACACATATTAAACTAATACTTAGTCCTCTAATGTTAGAATCAAATTAAGGGTTGTTAAGGAAACTACGTTGGACAAGGCGGAACCAAGGGATGGAACCGTGAGCATGAACCGGAACCGTGAGAGATAAACAGTAAAACCAGAAAGTTAGGACCGACAGTTTTCGCGCAAGTTAAAGGGTGGTAAGTGGAATTGAGGAATTTAATGCAATATCACAAACTCAATGACACATGTCCATAGGTGGTTTATAAAAACCACTTATTTGGAGTGAAATTGGAGATATAGCCTCTGCGTACTTTCACAGCGCGATATCTCTTTGTGATCATCGGATCACCGAAGTTGACCCGATGTTGTATCGACCATCAGATGTGAACGGGAGGTTAACAACTGGGCCCCAGTTCATCGCGCAGAGTCTGAGGTTTAAAACCCATGCATTTAATCTATGCGACACTCGTTGATTGTCGTCGAATCAGTTGGATAGGGCACGACGAGATTGGGACCGTCAAACGAAATGGTATGTATGTGTAGTTCCAATATTGTTTTATTGTTGGTAGTTGATTTGAAATCAAGTCGGGGCTGTGTAAGAATGAATGTATATATACAATGTGTTAATAATACGCGAAGGTTCATATGATATAGTTGGATGCCATGGTATTAAATCCACTAATCCGAACTTAGGAGATGTGATATATTACGGGGTTTGGTTTATGTGATATATTGCGAGGTTGGTTTGAACCAAAACCAAGTTGTAAAGTTGAATGTACAAGGTATGTTAATGAACGTCGACTCAATGTATGCAAGGGTATTGTAGTGTGTGGGGCCCGGTTCTACTTTATGATTTTTGTTTGGCTTTTAACAAGAGTCTAAAGTAGACTATATTCATCCATATTATGAACCACTACATATTGATTTAATCGTAAGTGAATCAAGATTCAAACCTTATAAAGTGAAGGTCGGAGGTTAATATGGTCCGTAGCACTGGCTTTAGAAAAAAATTGAATACTTAGTTGAATGCAATTATGGATGATGTTATGGGCTATAGCCATAGTGCAATTAGAAAGTAAGCCTCTGCATATTTTTATAACAGAAGACCAGTAATAAAGTCCAAGGCTTATTATATATTTGATGGCTCGTACTTTGGGTTAAATGAAACTCGAGTAATTAATCCAAGTACTCTTAAGAATAGGTCCTCATATGGTGAAATTGTAAAATCGATATTAATCATGAGGATTGGGAACAGCTTCCGAAATTGAAACGAACATTGGCTGGTTTTTATATTAAAAGAACATCGTATATGCTTGAGGGTTTATAATCTTATTAAAGGAAGGTTCCGCACAGTATTGAAATTGTCAATTGAGATTATTGTGATTTTCCCAGATTTAAAATCAGTAGTTATATTAAAAGACAGTTATATATGCAGCGGTTACACAACTGCAATGATGCTAAAGTTAAATCGAACGTCCTGAGGGAAGTAGTTGGATTGAAGTTGTAATATGATTTTTAACCATTGATTTTAAGTTCATATATGAACAGAGAGTGTGTAAGCAGGTAGATCGAGCATAGATATTGATAATGAACAGACATTGCCTAGATTTATATTTATTTGAGGATAAACTTGGAAAAGCAGTTATATATGCAATAGGTGCACACAAGTACAGTGAACAGGTGAATAAACACAGGGATGAAAATGTGGGCCTGATAGAGGTAAACAAAGAATGTGGGAATTGAAAAAGTCGCAGGGCATTTTGCAGGCATGATGAATAGAACTATGTAGATTAGGTACTTAACAGCAGCAGAAAAGAAATGTCAGCAAAACCAAAAGCCAGAAAAGGGGCTGAGTGAAATTAATATGTGTAACTGAAATTGTGAATGTAAATGTTTTAAATTGAATTTATATTGTTTGTGATGCACTGGTAAGTCTCCGGAGGAAAACAAAAATCCCACTATAATATTGAAATTAATACATATTGTTGTACGTTTTCTTGAATGAATTGGTAAAGGAAATGAGGAGGCAGAAGGAAAAAAGGCATGGTTGTCCATTTCAAATTCCCTGAGGAATGCTAATAGTCATAAGGGAATTTATATAAATAATATCACATTGATATGCATAGAGAGGTTGGAGAATGTGGAATTGAGGCAGAGAAGATAAGAAGAAGGAGGGCCAGAACGAGATGCTATGAAAATTTAGAGAATGTAGAAATGAAGCAGTGAGACAGAGAAGAAGGAGGAGCTGAGCAGAGAAGGAGGAGGAGCTGATAGTGAATCTGAGAAGATGCTGAAATGATATAAGGCAGATATGAAGACCGATGCACAACAATGAATATGGTACAGAACAGAGCTGATATCCAAGGGAAATTAGCAAGTGTTTTTCTTTTCAAAGAGTAAGGAAGTTGTAGCTTCCCTATCAAGTTGTAGCTTGATAGATGTCACTTGTAGCTGACTGAGGTAGGAGCCTCCTGTAGGTTGTATCCTGCAGAAAATAGATGGGAGTTGGTGCTTCCACATCAATTTGTAGCTTGATAAAATGTCAGTTGTAGTAGAATAAGGTTGGAGCCTCCTGTAGGTTGGTTTCTACAGAAAATTGATGGGAGTTGGAGCTTCCTTGCAAGTTGTAGCTTGCAGAATGGAGGTAGGAGCCTCCTGTAGGTTGGAGTCTACAGAAAATCAGTGGTGAGAGGGAGTTGGAGCTTGCCTTTGCATCACAACAATAATAAGATGTGCTTTTCTCCCTTTATGGGTTTCCACTTATATTTGGTGTCTATGTGCATGATGTCTATGTGTTGATATGGTATATCTATTATGCTTAATACTTGCTGCTCACATATTAAGACTAGTGGTACACTATCTAATCTGCTTATTAATTGCTGCTCACAAATAAAGATTGCTCACATATTATGTTGATCATGAAATGAAGGTGTTAATAAAGTTTAATGAAAAGTTTTTAAAGTCCATGAATGTGCTAAACTTATTCACCCCCCCCCCTCTCAGTTTAACTAAGGGTTCAACAATTGGTATCAAAGCCGATTCCTTTGGTGTAAGCCTAATAGCTTGAAGGAGATATGATTGAGTCACAGGCCATAAAAATATATTTGTGTTAAATATAACGAACTTTCTTAAATGGAGAGATAAAGTTAAAACAGGATTATTGGCTTATGAACCTGAAGTATGGAAGCTTGTATGTGATGGTTACTGCACAAACTCACCCACAGTGAAAGAACAACAGAGGAATTCCACGGAAAAATGTGTGATATATAACAATATTCATAACAAGGATCTTGAGTTGATAATGGATTTAGCCTCTGCAAAATAAATCTGGAACAGATTGCATTTCATGCATGGAATAGACACAGAGGATTGCATTGTCAAGAAGGAGAAGAGAATTAAGAAGAAGAAAAATTCATGTGTCAACAGGAAAATGTTCAATCAAATGAGGTACCTGCTAGTGTGAATGGAAGTAAGAGCCATGAAGAAATTGGAGCTGAAGAAAAAGCCAAACTTGACACAGTATTGACTGAAATAGAAATATTGAAGAGTGAAAACAAAGACCTGAAGACATTGGTGCAAATATGTGATGAGAAAGAATATGAAGATAAGAAAGAAATTATTAGCCTGAAGACACAGCTTGAAGAAGCCAGGAAATTTGAAGACACTCTGCTACAACAAATGAAAGAGAAAATTCTGGAATGTGAGAAACTGGAAGAAGAAGTAGTGAGCCTGAGAAAGAACTTAGAAAAATCCCAAAGAGAACTATTAATGAATACAACTCTAATGAAAGGCTCTGGACAGTTGGACCAGGTTCTCAATGCTCAAAGGTCACCTCACATAAAGGCTAGGATAGGATATGAAGGAGAAACCAACAAGTCCAAGGTTGAAGATAACAGGGATGTCATCTTTGTAAAATATTTAAAGGAAAATGAAGCGGCCCAGAAGATTCTCACAGAATAAGAAGCCAGCAAGAACAAGATTTGTAAAGAAAAAAACTGAATCAAGCAGCAACATGAAAGAACAGAGAATGAGAGGATGAAATAATCAGCTGCTAAAGGCTCATATGTGCCTAAGGATGAATTGAATAAATTTGGAAGATGTCAAAGAAGGTTTTTTCCTCCTATGAGAAGTATCACTTGTTTTTCCTGCCACAAATCAGGACATGGTGCAGCACAATGTAAGACAAGGCCTATCAACCAGAAAAAGATGCAGCAAATGAGAACAATACCTCAAGAAAACAAATGGAAAAGACAATTCTTCCCCAGGTACACTAATCATTTCAATGGGTACTGTTATACATGTAATAATTTTGGACATAAATCTGTTGATTGTAAATTGTGTTCAAAAAGGGGAATGAAATATTATACATCAGCTCAAACATACCTAGGCAATGTAAGATGTTATATATGCCTCAAGCTTGGTCACAAAGCAAAAGACTGTAAGCTGCCATATACATTCAAGAACTCTAGACAGAGGATGGAATCAAAACAGATCAATCAAAACTATGAATAAAAAAGAAGAGCAGACATTATGATGAAACCCAATAAACTATGGAAGGAAAAGAGAAAGGGGGAGCCTATTATCTCAATAAAATAATGAAAACATCATAGTCTCAGGGGGAGATGCTCTAGAAAACAAAGAAAATATCCAACTAGTGATGAATATGAAGCAACCTCCCAAGGGGAGAGAAGTTCATAAATAGTCCCGATGAAAGTGGTCTAAGAAGAGCTCCATGAAATGAGAACAGCTATGAGATCAGGAAGAGAAAGGAAATTCCTCTAACAGAGAACTATGGAGGAAGAAGATGATTCGAAGTATTAAATAACTAAAAGATTGAAAAAGGGGGGACAACAAGCAGTCATGATGGTAGAGAAAACATCAACCTTGAACATGTAAACCAAGAAAACACCAGCACATTAAGTAATGATCACATTATCACATTAAGGAGAATGAGTAAGAGAAGAGCCTATTATCTTTAAGTTAGTACATCATTCATCTATGAAAAGTCCCCTTGGAGTAATGAAGTTAAATAAGTGACAAATCTCTGAGTAATCAACCCATGAAGATTCATAGTATAGAAATTGAAGATGTCCTTCTGAAGATCATCATGTCAGAACAGTTGAATTGGTATATAAAGAAATATAAAGCAACAATGATTCTGGATCTGTCATAGAAAATAAAATGCAGTGAAATTCTTTTAAATCAGAATGACAGACTAAGAAAAAGGTTAAACAATGACAAGATCAGATTGAGGATATTGATAACTGTTAATGTGAACAGTGGAAAGAGCAATGGTAGAAACTATGGGTTCATGTGCAAACTAAAGTGAAATATCTGCATAATTTATCAAAGTAGTATCAATTGGCATTTAGGTACAAGCAGCATGCCCATCAACAGAATACCAGGTGCTATCAGTGGAGCAGCAGTATGGTACAGGTCCTCAGGATCAAAAGATTTTGGCAAAAGTACATCAAGGTAAAATCCCCAGCATTATCTACATTCAGCATGAAAATTTCAGTAGCAGTACTAAAGGATCAGTATTTTGTTTACACTTGAAGCATTATATTGAGCTATGAAGCAAACTGTGTGAAGACTATTTGCTGAATTTTCAGTTAAACATCTTGAATATGCCTCTGTGGAAGATCATCCTGATAGAACAGTGAAAGTATTTGAAGCATAAAGGACTAGTTGTGATTACCATTTGAGGCTCAAAATTATTTTATTAATTCATCCAAATCTTACTTCAGCATAAAGGATTTTGTTGGTAATTCACCTTTAAAAGAGAGATTGATCATAGACATACATACCTCCTTATGTCATAAAGGAAAGTGCATGATTGATAAGTGAGACTGACTAATACACTGAATGTATCTAGTCTCGAGGGTTTGTTTTGAAAGTACATTATGCAAGTAGTAAAAGAATTTGATCTCTTAGATAAAATTTTGGTTGATTCATTGATCATATCAGTAACAAGGACCTGTAGCTATTAAGTGTAATATCATTATCAGCATCCTAGCTCAAATCATCGCCAACAGGAAAGAAAAGTGAACCACAGCTATAAAAGACATATTGGCATCATCACAATTGAACAGATGTTGTCCTGCAGATGAGTATTGCAGAAGAAGACAGACTCCATCTACAACCTTCCTCAATAGATATGCATCGCAGATGAAGATTATAATATAGAATGAAGTATAGATGAAGCAAGCTTTATATGTTACATGGAGCATTCACAATCTTTAAGTATTGATCCAATGATGCATCTCTGATTATACAAGTCTGATTATATATGGTTGTCATCACCTACACTATATACAAGTTCAACAAGACTAAAAAGTGTTCTCTCAACAACTTTTGTACACCAGCTTGGAGTAGTAGGGTAAAAATTCAGAAGAAGAATGCCTAAACACATCTTAGAGAGAGGAAATGAAGAGGCAGAATCTACAGTGAGAAATGTGCAACCCTTTACCATTGATTTCAGGGGGGGAGGAAAAATAGGTAATAGAAGTAAAGATCTTCTAAAAGAAGCTAGGTAGAGGAAGGCTTGGAGGAAGCATTGGATTATTGGTGGAGGTGCTGCCATCAATGCCAAAGGGGGAGACTGTTGGAAATGTTGTCATTGATGGCAAAGGAGATGAAAAAGGAGGAGCAGAGGAATCAAGGAGAGAGGTAGCAGAGGAAGAAAAAAGAGAAGCAAGGAGTAGCATCAATCAAGGAGCAGAGGAAGTAGTGAATTGAAGTAGAGACCTGTAGAGAGCTGTGCAAAATAGAAGAGAAACAAGGCCACTGTCATTAAAGATCTGTCCACCGACGAAGTCGTAAGTGAGTACACTAAAACTGATCACAAATATACATATACTGCTGAGGAAATTGTTTATAAGTTCTGTGCGCATAACATGTATTCTTGGTTGAAATTATGTATGGAATAATTGAGTTTTGTCGGAAATTGATGTAAAACTCTATGTAAATGAGTTCTGCAGGTCATTGAAGAAATCAACCTCCCGTCGATGCTGTATTCAGAATTATGTGTGTGTTGGCTGAGTTAAATTTTATATGAAGAAAAATTGAATTCATCTGGCAGATATAAATTCTTCCTGCATAGACTGCTTGGATAAATTGTGGAAGCGTGAGTTTGTATTCAGGTTTGTGATTTTGTACATAACTGGGATACACTCCAGCATAGGAGGTTTTACATATACTATGAGGGAATGAGGAGTTGCAGACATCGATCCCTACAAGGATTGATGACCTGGGAGGAGTTTTGAATTCAATCTCAGGAATTTGGTATATGACTATATTGTTTTGGAACCCTAGGGGATGTCGTGGGGGTTTCTGGTTGTAACCTTGAAAGGTTATATGAATACCTATTAGTACTGGGTTTAACCAAATGCGTAGGTCTATTTATGTTCTTAACGCCTGATATATATGTTGGTATTTTTATTTTATGCTATGGCAAACCTTGCATGAGTTGAGCTGTATGTTGGAGAGATATTAAACTAATACTTAGTCCTTGAATGTTAGAATAAAATTAAGGGTTCTTAAGGAAACTACGTTGGAGAAGGCGGAACCAAGGGATGGAACCGTGAGCATGAACCGGAACCGTGAGAGATAAACAATAAAACCGGAAGGCGATGACCGACAGTTTTCACGCAAGTTAAAGGGTGGTAAGTGGAATTGAGGAATTTAACACGATATCACAAACTCAATGACGCATGTCCATAGGTGGTTTCTAAAAACCACTTATTTCACGTGAAATTGGAGAGACAGCCTCCACGTACTTTCACAGCGCAATATCTCTTTGTGATCGTCGCATCACCGAAGTTGACCCAACGTTGTCTCGACCGTCAGATGTGAACGGGAGGTTAAAAACTGGGCCCCAGTTCATCGTGCAGAGTCTGAGGTTTAAAACCCGTGCATTTAATCTACGCGACACTCGTTGATTGTCGTCGGATCAGTTTCATAGGGCGCGATGAGATTGTGACCAATATTGTTTTATTGTTGGCAGTTGATTTGTAATCAAGTCAGGGCTGTGTAAGAATGAATGTATATATACATTGTGTGAATAATACGCAAAGGTTCATATGATATAGTTGGATGCCATGGTATTAAATCCACTAATCCAAACTTAGGAGATGTGATATATTACGGGGTTTGGTTTATGTGATATATTGTGAGGTTGGTTTGAACCAAAACCAAGTTGTAAAGTTGAATGTACAAGATATGTTAATGAACGCCGAGTCAATTTATGCAAGGGTATTGTAGTGTGTGGGGCCCGGTTCTACTTTATGATTTTTGTTTGGATTTTCACAAGAGTCTACGGTAGACAATATTCATTCATATTATGAACCACTACATATTGATTTAATCTCAATTGAATCAAGATTCGAACCTTATAAAGTGAAGGTTGGAGGTTAATATGGTCCGTAGCGCTGGCTTTAGAAAAAAAGTGAATACTTAGTCGAATGCAAGTATGGATGATGTTATGGGTTATAGTCATAGTGCAATTAGAAAGTAAGCCTCCGCATAGTTCTATAATAGTAGACCAGTAATAAAGTCCAAGGCTTATTATATGTTTGATGGCCGGTACTTTGGGTTAAAGGAAACTCGAGTAATTAATCCAAATACTCTTAAGAATAGGTCCTCATATGGTGAAATTGTAAAATCGATATTAATCATGAGGATTGGGAAAAGCTTTCGAAATTGAAATGAACATTGGCTGGTTTTTTTATTAAAAGAACATCGTATATGCTTGAGGGTTTATAATCATATTAAAGGAACGGTACACACAGTATTGAAATTGTCAATTGAGATTATTGTGATTTGCCCAGATTTAAAATCAACATTTATATTAAAAGACAGTTATATATGCAGCAGTTACACAACTGCAATGATGCTAAAGTTCATCCGAACGCCCTGCGGGAAGTAGTTGGATTGAAGTTGTAATACGATTTTTAACCATTGAGTTTAAGTTCATATATGAACAGAGAGTGTGTAAGCAAGTAGCTCAAGCATAGAGATTGATAATGAACAGACATTGCCCAGATTTATATTTATTTGAGGATAAACTTGGAAAAGAAGTTATATATGCAGCAGGTGCACACAAGTACAGTGAACAAATGAATAAAAATAGGGATGAAAATGTGGGCCTGATAGAGGTAAACAAATAATCTAGGAACTGAAAAGGTCACAGGGCATTTTACAGGCATGATGAACAGAAGTATGCAGATTAGTTACTTAACAGCAGCAGAAAAGAAATGTTAGCAAAACCAAAAGCCAGAAAAGGGGCTGAGTGAAATTAATGTGTGTAACTGAAATTGTGAATGTAAATGTTTTAAATTGACTTTATATTGTTTGTGATGCATTGGTAAGTCTCTGGAGGAAAACAAAAATCCCACTTTAATATTGAAATTAATACATATTGTTGTATTTTTTCTTGAATGAGTTGGTAAAAGAAATGAGGAGGCATAAGGCAAAAAGGCATGGCTGTCCATTTCAAATTCCCTGAGGAATGCTAACAGTCATAAGGGAATTTATATAAATAATATCACAATGATATGCATAGAGAGGTTGGAGAATGCGGAATTGAGGCAGAGAACATAAGAAGAAGGAGGAGCAGAACGAGATGCTGTGAAAAGTTAGAGAATGCAGAAATGAAGCAGTGAGGCAGAGAAGAAGGAGGATCTGAGCAGAGAAGGAGGAGGAGCTGATAATGAATCTGAGAAGATGCTGAAATAATATAAGGCAGATATGAAGACTAATGCACAACAGTGAAGATGGTACAGAATAGAGCTGATATTCAAGGTAAATGAGCAAGTGTTTTTCTTTTGAAAGAGTAAGGAAGTTGGAGCTTCCCTATCAAGTTGTAGCTGACTAAGGTAGGAGCCTCTTGTAGGTTGTAGCTTGCATAAAATAGATGGGAGTTGGTGCTTCCACATCAAGTTGTAGCTTGATAAAATGTCAGTTGTAGCTGACTGAGGTTGGAGCCTCCTGTAGGTTGGTGCCTACAGAAAATTGATGGGAGTTGGAGATTACTTGCATGTTGTAGCTTGCAGAATTGAGGTAGGAGCCTTCTATGGGTTGGAGTATACAAAAAATCAGTGGTGAGAGGTTGTTGGAGCTTGCCTTTGCATCACAACAATAATAATATGTGGTTTTCTCCCTTTATGGGTTTCTACTTATATCTGGTGTCTATGTGCATGATGTCTATGTGTTGATATGGTATATCTATTCTACTTAATACTTGTTGCTCACATATTAAGACTACTGGTACACTATCTAATCTGCTTATTAATTTCTGCTAACAAATAAAGATTGCTCACATATTATGTTGATCATGAAATGAAGGTGTTAATAAATTTTAATGAAAATTTTTTAAAGTCCATGAATGTGTTAAATTGATTCACCCCCCCCCTTCTCAGTTTAACTGAGGGTTCAACAGAAAGATTCAAGAGGACTGAAAAATTTGAATATATAGCTGCTCCTTGGAACAACCCAACCCACATTTCCAGTAGATCGATCCAAATTTTCGAACATGCTAGGAACCATATCGCTATCAACAAACAAGCCAGAGGCTGCAAATTATCATTTGCATCAACATGTTCATCTTGAAATGTTTCATTTCCTCCATTGTGTTCACATTACTCTTGGTTGTTCGTCATATCAAAGCTCTCTTAGAGAACAAGAAGGTGTTGAAAGAATTCAAATTTTAGAAAATCCTCAAAGAGAAATTATTTTCCATAATCATCATCAACAAAAGAAACATTCAAACAATTTATCATTCTAAACACAATTTTCTTATTGTGATACTCATGATTTTTAACCCCACCATCCCGATGATTTATTGAAGTTATTGTAAAACCCTCTTCCCACATATACTCAAGTAACTGGCCAACTGGGGTAAAAATGTGATCATAGGCTACTAATATGATATTCAATGTCCTAAATGATCTTACGGAAGTGGAATAGACAAAAACACCAAAAACACACCTTACACTACATCTTTGACATCCCCAAGAGGTAACCCAACCTTCCAGGGCCCTATTCGTTAAGGGGGGATAGATTTTTAGCCTTTTTGAGGCTAAGATGTGGGCATATAAGGGAAAGGGAGCGGCTCTAGACCCTAGAGCCATGGGCTATTCTTGGCAAGGTAGCAGCTCAGGCCCAAACAACAAATTTTCTGCCTGTAGCTCGGGGATTTGTGCCAAATTTCAGCCCCTAAGCCCATGTCGCTGCCGAGAACTTCCTGTAACTTCAGGAGAAGGTAAATAACATTAAAACAAAAATATGGAAGCAATCACATCAACCAGAACTCATCCTACCCCACGCAGCCATGACAGGAATTTCATCAAACATGTCACAAAAATAACATCTGTAGGCATAAACAATAGATTTAAGAAAAGGGGTCTCTTTCTTATCTGAGAATTATTAAGAAGCATTACTACCTTACTCCATAAGATATTATACAAACAATTTTACCATAGATACATGGGTTATTCATTTATAGGAAAAAACATGGATAGAGCGATACATCATCATTGATCGAATACATGCTCATAACTAGCATATTAATAAAAAATAAAATGGATGTAATACCAATAAAATTCATACATAAACTAGTACATTTGCATACCTAATACTGGATAAATGAGCTCTTCATTACTGAATGTAAAAACCAACTGGAGATGGGACTTCCACGTTCCACCCGACCATGGATTGGTACTTGAGCCATATCTACTTCATCCAATCACCCCCATGCCATATTCGAAGCATGAATGTGGGACTCATAACCAAGTGAAAAAAAAAAAAATGAATGCTATCGGATTTCTCTGCCTACACCGCGAGGAATTTGACCAACTCCCAGTTTCTCAAGATTTACCGTAACCCACAATCTGATCCAGGGGTCACTAGGCCCTACACTGAGACCATCTCTTTAGGCTTTACTATACATCCCATCCCGGGATTACTAGGCCCAATGGAGAGAAATACTCCTCTTTTATTTACTGTATATCCTGTCACTCACCCGTAAGGATTTCTAGGCCCATTGAGGCACACAATCTGGCTTTACCACAACCCATAGTCTTGCTCAGGGATCACTAGGCCAGTGGCTTTACCGTGATCCACAGTCTGGTTCAGCAACCCCTAGGCCATGTGTTTTTCATTTCAGAGATCCAACCCAATCAACTTTGAATCCAATCTGGTCATCCAGCTCAACTGAAGTATGAGAACCCATCTCATCAAAGTTATATTGAAATGGAAATGCTAGGCTAAAAACATGGTCACACCTGGAAAAACCCATGCCAAGACAGAAAAGAACCACATGCAATTCCATGCATGCCAACTCTAGCAAGTAAAATACACATGAAACTGATACATTCCAAGAACATTGCTGTCGCTGCTTGATTCTTGCTCCTCCTTGCTTGCTTCCTCCTTTTCCTTATTTTTCGCCTTTCTTGCTCAAATCCCAATGTGCTCCAAAAACTCTAAGTTTCCAGGAGAGATAGAGAGAGAGAGAGAGAGAGAGAGAGAGAGAGAGAGAGAGAGAGAGAGAGAGAGAGAGATAATAATTAGAGCACTCCAAAATTGAACTGAAAAAAGTTACCAATTGATCGTTAGAAGAATTTTTATAGAAGAGGCCTCTATTTTCTTCATTTTACATTATTTTCCTTCATTTTCCTCCTCACATGAAACTTGCGATGTTTCATCTCCCTTTTCTCCTAATTTCAATTATTTTCATAAATAAATGTGCCAAATATGCCATTTTTCCTTTCCAAATCCTTTTTCCTTTTCCTTTTCCAACTTCCTTACCCATAATAAACAAAATCAACACCCCCTAGGATGTTTTTCCCAATATTCAGCTTGGTATATGTGTCTGATCAACTATGGTTATTATTTTTAACATTTATTACATGGAATTTTCACCAGGCCTGTTAAAGAACCCTCCCCCTTGGGGGACACTATCCTCAGTGTTCAACCACACATATACCTCATCAAAACCACTGAAAAATAACCATACTTTCCATGGAGCTTTATAACATAGCTCATTGTAGTATTTACAATGATCGTCGTGTTGAAAAGAAAACCAACATGATATCATAACAATATAACAACTCAAATGACATGACACCATACCGCTTATTGGAGCTTTATAACATAGATCAAGGTCGTATTTACATCCATATACATATGTACATACATCCATCCATCACATTAAAAAATATACGAAAACATCGCCAAAACATATACCAACATCACACCAAAACTGCTTTTCCTCAACCAGAAAACAATGAAGGATACATGACCCACATCTGATATGTCATCTCCCATGTAGCTTCATTAGGCCTAAAGTGCTTCCATTTCACTTTAACCTACTCTATTGGTTGATTCTAGAGCATGAGCACCTTTTTAGCAATATATACTGAGGCTTCGACAATAATTCTCCATCTTGTTTCACCTGCAATACAAACCAATCAATCACATGATCAACATCTTTAACATACTTTTTAAGCAATGATATATGAAAAACATCATGTAAGTTCACTACAAAAGGCAGTGCAAGTCAATAGGCCATTGGTCCTATTCTCTCAATGATCCTAAAGGGTCCACAAAACCATGGTGCGAACTTGGCACATGATCCAATCCGCAAGGAGCTTGTCTTGGGCTTGATAAGAAAATACACCTTGTCTGCTCAACTTAGTGATCCTAAATTGAGGTCATAAATTGTCAACCAGGGTTAGTAAACTGTTGAAGTGAAGTGCACTATATGTGCCTAGGTATTTGTTTCTCACTACGTTGTGTTTAGTGTTTTTTCAATGTTTTTGGTTTTGTGTTTTTATTCTAAGAAGGAAAAGAACTAAGTTTTGGCAAAGAGAAGTTGTTGGTCACACTAAAACAGAGAAAAACCTATTCTAAATTATGTATGGCTCTTGAGAACAGAAAATGCAATACTTTAACAAGAAAAATAACTCATAGCAAGAACTCAATAACTCACAACATGAACTCAATAGCTCATAACATGAACTCAATCCCATTCATTCATTAGAAATATGTTGGAATAGCTTGAGAAAAGGATAAGTTAGTGCCATGAGGTTCTTATAAGTAAACAACCACCTACAAGATCACAGAGAAAATCTTATCCATGGCTAGAAATTTGTTGGAACATATTTGGAAAAGATAGTCTGCAACACAGTGAGGAATTCTACTCTAAATTAACCTATGACACTGAAATTAATCCATTCTACAACTTAAATTGTCACTACTAAGCCTTATTCGGAAATTAGAAGTCTTTTGGAATAGTTTTGGGAAAAAGGCTATTTGCACAATTATAAGAGATTGCAGAACAGTCAAGGCCTTGAACTGATATCACTAATTCCTGTCCATATGATGATGTATTGGAAGAGATTAATAACAAGAGTAGTTTGTAAATAATGAAGGCCGTGAAGTCTAATTCAACTAGCTAATCAAACTTGAAATACAGTGACTATAACTGAACTAGAATGCAATTAAACTAACTTGAAATACAGTGAACATAAACTGAACTAGTGCACCATTAATCTCTGGAGTACTACAACTACACTTATAATGCAACTAATCACTGAAATGTTCCAGCTCTGTCTCATTTGGGGTTAGTGGTATTTTGGAATAATTCATAGAATAGGACTGGCTGTAACATGTGATGTAAATGAGCATAAAAACATAGAGTTCAACAAAACGCAGTAAGCTCTGAAACACCACAGCTATGTCTCATCTAGAGTTAGTGATATTTTGGAAGAGATTAATAAGAACAAGACTAGCTGTAACAACTGATGTAATTGAGCACAAAAACATAAAGTTCAAAGAAATGCAACTAACTCCTAAAATACTACAGTTATACCTCATTCAATATTAGTGATATTTTGGAATAATTCGTAAGAACAAGACTAAACCGTAGCATCCAATGCAAGTGAAGATAAAACACAAAGTTCAGAAAATTACTTAAACTAGGAATGCAACAAGGCTAAAGTTACTTATCTAAGAAATGTGCACAAAGCTTCTCGGGCAGTAGGGGCCCTCTACCACCGGATCAACATACAAATATCCTCAAGATTGCCTCAGATCTTGCAATAAAGTGATGCTTCTTTCATTAAAGGAAAATTATTTCAAAAACAGAGTATCACGGTTTTCTGAGATCTAGCAACAAAACATAAATCTAGCTAGTTGTTTCTCGGTCTCCCGAGTCATTCTTATAAGAAAATTACATAACTTCTCTTGAGATAAAATAGAAGTAAATTTCTTTCCCAACTAAAATCAAATTAGAACTCTGGTGGTGGTCTCGTACTATGATTAAAGACATCTGTACAGTCCTTGTCCTATTAGAAGTCTATCTCCTAGTTTTGGTTTCCCACGTGCATAACCACCTGTAGAATTCTGCTCAGACTTCGTAGGGAGAAAGGAATGATGTGGATGAAGTTTGGGATTCACCCATATGCGTTTTTCTTTGGGGTGACACCTGGAACCTGTGAAAACATGAAGACAGCTGCAGAATCGGCAACTAGCTACAGAATAGCTGCATTCTGTAGCTAAATCTAGTCAAAAAATACTACAACAACAAAACCATAGAAGTGTAGCAAGTTAGTCATTATATACATTCTTAAAGCAAATTTAATTAATCCTATTGATCATTTAAGCCTGTAATTGATAAGGAACAAAGGAAATGAAGTGAAATGTGGTGGAAGAAAAGGACATCTTTGGGGCTCAACATACCCCCACTGAAATTTTTTTGCATGCCCTCATGCAATCAACCCATATATTCTAAGACTTCTGCTAGGACATCTAGGCTCCTTCTTCTGCTTTGCTTAATAGTTAATGGCCTCCTAGGCTTCTTTATGACCAACTTGAATCTCAAATTTATAAGTGCCCTGCTCAACTTTTTGTTTTTCTTCTTCAATTTCTCACTAGCCTTGTACAACTTTTCCATTTGCAGAGAGAGAGTTGTATTCATATCACTTTTCAGCTTAACCTACTCCCTTAAAATGTCATTCTCATTCTTGATATGCCTATTGAGTACTTCTAACTCATATTTGTCTCTTCTTAGTACATCAATTGTAGATTTTGGTGGGCTAGGAGTTCTGTCTCTACTTTCTAAGGCTCTCTTCTCTAATGTCTCAATATAATTATAAATTTTTTGTTGAGCTGGGTCTATCTCTGCAGTTTCTTCATCAAGATTCTATTCATATTGGTGCTCAAGTGATCTAGTAGTTGGTGTCTCTTCATCCTCAATGTTTATGATTCCCGTTTGTCTAATCCCTGTTTTCTTCAATATACCTCTAAGTTTGTGGCTTCGTCTTGGTTGAGATGTTCCTTCACCTCTCTCCTTGGCATACCTTCTTATCATCTTCTCCTTTTTAAGTTGTTTCCTAATTTCAGTCAATTTCTTAGAAATTATCTCTTCACTGTCCTCTTGTATAGACTTACCAGTTTTAGTTTCAACAGCTTCAGAAATTTTCCTTCTCCTGCTTCTTCTTGTAGGCTTGCCTTTAGATGGAGGTTCCTTGGGTTCTTCAAAGTGATTCCTCACTAGAAACTCATCTCAATTGTCTCCCACTTTTCTCAAATGATGTTCAATTAGGATTTTAACTAGGCTGTGGTGGTACAAAGTGGTTTCCAGGAATTGAACCCTCTTTTGTACATTAGAGGCCATTCTCTTCAGACTATGAAGTAGGAAAAATGGTAAATTAATTTCTTCATCTAAGAAATGCATCATTAACCGAATATGATAAACATAGAGGGTACCAAACCTTCCCTCACAAGTTATAATTTTTTGCAAAATGAGCAACATATTCCACCATTTATTCTTCAGTGCTGAGCTAGGAATACCCTTCTTAAAAATGGAAACATCCATACCTGGTGTTTTAAGCATTTGCCTCCATGCCTCATTATGAAATTCCCTATTTTTGAACCACCGTTCTCCTTGCCTGGGTAATTCCGTTGCTTCTGCAATGAAAGCCTCTGTAATAGTGAATTTAATATCTCCTATTTCGACCTCTACTCCATTGAAGGACCGTGCAAATGTTTTAGTTACCTCCTTATGAAAACCATTAAATTTTTCCAAGAATTGTAACCACCCAGCCTGCTGTAGCATTTCTCTGATTTGTGGATAACCCTCCAAGTAATTGGTTCCAACTGGTTCAGATCTCACTATGAGACCCATAGCTTCTCTTTTCAACCTTCAATTTACTGCTCTTCTATCCACTGTGAAAATGGCTGTTAAAGAGTTGTTTTTGCCCGAAAGGTGTTGTCCTCTGTTTATGCAGTAGGAATTAGCTGCAGAAGGATGATATGAAGAGATTATAGAATGAGTGAAATGTGGTGAGGGTGATTTACACGAGTTAATGAATTTGAGAACCATCATGGGAGAAAAGACCGCGGAAACATTTCGTAAGCAATTCAAAATCATCACTGAATACTTCGGCTGGTGACGTGACCGAATAGGTCACTTCAGTACTTTAACCGTTAAGTTTTAAATGATGATTTGAAATGGCAGAGTGGAAGGGATTTTGTCCAAAGTTTTTATGATAGGTTTAATAGGCATGATCAACACGAATAATTAAAACAACTTTTTGAATCATACATGACCTAACTATACTATAACTTTCATATTCTGTCATCATAATAATTTTACAACTTTACCTTTGCCTTTCCTTTAATTTTTGTGGTTTTGATATGCTTTGTCCTCCTTTGAAAATCATTGATTCTTCAGTCTTCATAATTCCTTTGATTTTTCTTGTTGACATAGGTGTGCAGGGTCAATTTTCTGTTGAACAAGTGGTTGCTGGATGATTGCCTTCAGGATATCTGGCTGCAGAATGTCTAGCTGGCTGCAGAATGTCTGACTGGCTCAAGAATGTACCTGTAGGAACTTTGAAACATGAAATGAAATGATTTGAAACATGGATGGAGTGTAGTATGAAATGGATCATGAAATATGGTGGAATGGATCAGAAGTGAGGTGAAATGTAATGGAATGAAATGAATCACCACTGTGAAGTGGAATGAAACATAAAAAGTGGTCTGCAATTCATAACTTGTAACACTCAATCTGCAGAAAGAGATCAAATTTAGAAATCTGAGATGGAAATGAAATGGACCATGGAATGGAGTGAATGAAGTATGGATGAATGGAATGAATGAAATATGAATGAATGGAGTGAATGAAATATGAATGAAGTGAGACATGATGGAGTGAAACTTATGGTTTGTGTAATGATTGCTTGCAGAAAAACAAATTTGAAAAGCTAAAGTGCCAGAAAGATTCTGATTTTCACTTTATCTTTTCTGTATAAACATGTTAATCAGTGATTAGTTTTCATGTTTATACTTTATTTATTTATTTTATTTTATTTATTTATTTATTTTTTATGCTTCTGAATTCAGAAAATTCAACTAAGTTGCTAAAGAAGAAAAAATCTTCTTCATTAACTTCACATCACTGTTTTCCTGGAATCTCTTGACAAATTCTTCCCTTGAAAGTGGCTTATGATACAGCTTCAATCTATGACCATTTACAATAAAATTGACCTTATCTTCATCTATTTTCCTGATTTTTATTGCTCCATTGTCAAAAATTCTTATAATTTCATATGGCCCAAGCCAATGTGTTTGGAATTTACCTTGAAAATCCTTGAACTTTGAATCAAACAAGAGAGCCCAGTCACCTTATTTGAACTTCTTTTCCTTGATGTACTTGTCATGCCATCTAGTCCTTTGTTGTTGGACTATACTTGTTTTCTGAACTGCATCTTGTCTGATCTCATCCAATTCATTAATCTGCTCCAATCTGTGCTTTTGTGCCTCTGTTAGATCAAGTCCTAGCTGAACTTCCATTTTAAAAGTTTGAATTTGAAACTCTATGGGAAACAAAACTTGCTTTCCATAAACAAGTTCATAAGGATTATGGCCTGTTGTGCTCCTCCATGTAGTTCTATAAGCCCACAAGGCTTCAGGAAGCCTATCTTCCCAATCTCATCTATGCAAATGAACAGTCTTCGTTAGGATCCCTTGAATGACCTTATTAGTAGATTCCACTTGACCATTTGCTTGTGGATGATAGGGAGTAGATTTTCTGTGTCTAATTTTGTACCTCTCCATCATTTGTTCCACTAGCTTTGATGTAAATTGAGCTCCTTGATCTGTAACAATTTCCCTTGGGACACCAAAACGAGTAAAAATATCCTCAAAAAGAAAATTAACTATAGATGCTTCAGTAGCAGAAATTAATGGCTTGGCCTCTACCCATTTGGTAACATAATCAGTGCAAACTAATATATATTTCTTTTGTCTTGATGGAGGACTAATAGGTCCTACAAAATCCAAAGCCCATTTTTCAAAAGGTTCAATGTGTACCTGAGGCTGCAATGGCATCTCACTTGAAGGAGAAGGTTTCCCTACCCTTTGGCAACTGTCACACCTTTTGACATACTCTTTAGCATCTTTAAACAAGGATGGCCAATAATATCCTAAATGAAGGATCTTATAGGCTGTCCTCTTATCAGCAAAGTGTCTGCCACAAGGTTCATCATGACATGCTTTGAGAATCTCAGGCATCTCATCTTCCAGAACACATCTCCTAATGATCAAATCTGGACCTGTCTTGTACAACTCATTAGCAACCCATGAATATTTTGCACTGTCATAAATGATTTTTCTTTTATCTCTTGCATTCATTATTGAAGGAAATTTTTCTGAAACTAAATAATTAGCAATGTCAGCAAACCAAGGAGTTTGGGTAGAAATTGCAAAAAGATATTCATCAGGAAATTGATCTTCAACTGGAGTGTCATCTTTGATGTTTTGGAGTCTAGATAGGAAATCAACTACTGTGTTTTGTTTTCCAGGCCTATCTAGAATGGTAATGTTGAATTATTGTAAAAGCAATAACCATCTTATGACTCTGCCATTAGTAATTGATTTGTTCATTAAGTATCTAATTGCAGAATGATCAGTGTGAACAAAAGTTTCATAGCTTGTTATATAGTGTCTGAATTTGTTTATGGCATGAACAACAGCTAAAAACTCTTTTTCAGTTACAGTATAGTTTAACTCTGAAGGAGTCAAATTTTTACTGGTATAGTAGATGGCATAAGGAATCAAGTCTTTTTGTCCCAATACTGCTCCTAGAGTTGTATCTGAGGCATCTGTTGAAATATGAAAAGGTAACTTCCAGTTAGGTCCCCTTAAAATAGGTTCTTCAGAGATTTTTGTTTTCAGGGTCTCAAAGGCTAACTGGCAATCAGGATTCCACTTGAATTCACAGTCCTTGGTAAGTAATTTGAAAGGTGGAGATGCTATCTTGGTGAAGTTTTCTATAAACCTTCGATAATATCCTGTAAATCTGAGAAAACTCCTAACATCTTTTTGAAAACTTGGAATAGATAAGTTAGAGATGACTTCAACTTTTGACTCATCAGCTCTAATCCCATCCCTTGAAATGTGATGCCCTAAAACAATTCCTTCAGTAAACATCATAAAACACTTCTCATGACTTAGTGAAAGATTTTCTTCTTTACATCTCTTTAAAAAAATTTCCAAGTTTGCTAAGGCTTCTTCAAATGTGTTTCCATAAACTGTGAAATCATCCATATATACCTCTACACAATCATGTATTAGATCTGAAAAGATTCCTAGTACTTCCCTTTGAAATGTTGCGGGTGCATTGCATAGTCCAAATGGAAATACTCGGTAAGCATAGGTACCCCAAGGACAGGTAAATGTGGTTTTGTCTTGATCTTCAAGTGCTACTTGAATTTGGTTATAACCACTAAACCCATCTAGAAATGAAAAGTACTTTTTTCCAGCTAATGTATCTAACACCTGATCTATGAAAGGTAAGGGAAAATGATCTTTAAGAGTAGTTTTGTTTAATTCCCGGTAGTCAATACATACCCTCCATTTACCATTTTTCTTTGGCACAATTACCAAAGGAGAAACCCACTGACTATCTGAAATGGGATAGATAAAGTTAACATTTAACAATTTCTACAATTCTTCTTTAACAATTTCCCTAAGATTTGGATTCATCCGTCTTTGAGGTTGTCTGATTGGTTTACAATTTTCCTCTATGTAGATGTGATGAGTGCAAGTCTTAGGGCTTATCCCTTTCATATCAGTGTACTCCCATGCATATGCGGAAGAATGTCTCTGTAATATCTTGACTAGCTCTTCTTGTTGAGATTTCTCTAGGTTCTTGTTTATGTTTAAAGTTTTGCCTAGAAATATCTCAATTGTAGAGCTGCCAAATTTATCCATGGAATAGAGAGACATCTATCTTGATGATAAAAACTCAATGTTGGATTCTTCTTGAAATTGTTCATGTTTGTATTCCGAAGAGGATTCAAAGTTTTCTAAGGTATTCAAAATCTGGCTATCTTCACTAATTTCTGAAATTGTGAAGAGAGGTTGTAATTCTTCTTCATCCTCTATCCATTGAGTATCATCTAATTCTGTAATTGTTCTTGTTGGAGGATACAAGGTAAATTTCTTGGTTGAACTACCATCAGAGATGTACATATCACCGGATCTACAACTAATGAAAGCATCAGCTGTAGCTAACCAAGGTCTTCCTAATATAATAGGATGCCCTCCTAGATTATTCTTAGGAGTTAGGATCATAAAATCCACAAGATATTCCCAAGAATCTAGGGACACTGGAATGTCTTCTATTACCCCATCAGGTTTGATCACATATCTGTCTACTAATTGTAATAATGTGGGTGTAAAAATAAGATTAGGAAGTTTCAGTTTATCCATGATTTGTCTACTCATGATATTGATTGCTGCTCCTAAATCAATAAGTGTGTTTTGGATCTCAATTCCATTGATGTGTATTTTAACAACTGGATTTCATGGGTCTAGATACTTTGGAATAGCAATCTTACCCATCATGATATCTGCTATTTTTCCTGCCAGTTGAATTTTCTTTATCTCTCTTATTCTTTTTCCTGTTTTCTTCATGCTCAACTCCTTTATTGTCTTTTCTAAGATTGGAATTTCCTTGATAGCTTGCAATAATGGGATCTTAATACAAACATTTCTCAGCTCATCTAGGAAATCATAATTAGGCACCATAATTTGTTTTTCTACACTCCTATCAATTTGTAATCTTTCTGGAAAGGGAGGTGTAGAAGTGGATGTTGATGGTTGCTCTAATATAGGAGTTGAAATTATTGGTTCTTTTTGTTTTGATTTTTCAATGTTTGGGTCTTGGAAAGATGTGTTCTCTTCAAGAATTTTATTTATCCGTAGAGAATCTTCCTCAAAATTGTCTTGCTCTTGTATGATTACAAAAGGTTTCCTCTTTTCAAGTATTCTTCCAGACCTAAGTTGTACATCACTAAGGTCTAAAGGAGTGATCAAATAAGTTGGAAACTGTTGGCCTTCGATCATGTATGTGTTCTGAGGATTTTTATTGTTGGGGTTTGGTATGGGTTGGGCAGACAACTGATTTGTTTTCTGAGGAAATTGTAATGGAAGTGGTTGATTGTGATGTTGTGGATTTTGTTGAAAGTCTTGTTGAGGAGGAAAATGTGAATATGGTGGATAGGATGGTGGATATTGGTAATACTGAGAGTATCTTCCATAGGGATTTTGTGCTCCTTGCGCCCAAGTTTGTGATTTATTTTGAAATTGGGGCCAAGGTTGCTGCCAAGAATTCCAATTTGGTGGGGGTTGATTATACAACTGATCATGAAATCCTTGTGTTTGAGGTCCTTGCCAAGGTCTCCTGGAGACAAAATTGAGAGATTCTGTGGAACTTGTAGGAGTTTCTTCTTGAAAGACAGCTTTAAGACCAGGAAGTGAAGGACAACTCTTGGTCTCATGTTTTTCTGAACAAATTACACAGGTCTCTACTACTTTTGCATCCAAAGGGCACTCTCTCAAGGCATGCTTCTTTCTACATTTGGGACAAAAAATTGCTAAGGCATCAGATTCAGCTTTTTGCTTGTTTTGTAACTTAAGGGTGTCTATTTGTTCACTAAGACTCCCTAAAATATCAGATTTGAATTCATCAAGCATATGTCCTATTTCTTCCCTACTTACTGTCCCAGAAGCAGACTTACTTTCCCTTGCAAGAGCAGGGTCTCTTGGTCCTTTCACAGTTTTAGATTTCCCTCTTGAAATGTTGATACATAATTCAGCTATTTCAGGTAATGTGAGCTGAGATATATCCCCTTTTCCCATCATGTTAAGGATATCTAACCATTCATCCCTAATTTTCTTCAACAAGAGAGCTTTCAAGGTGTCTTGGTCTAAGTTTTCCATTTTTTCCCGCTTGATGTTATAGTTGAACCTTTCCAACAAATCTTCTAGATTTTCATCTTCTTTTTGTAACATTTTAAACACTTCCTCCTTATGGTTGACTGGCATACAGTAATCCAAATACCTCTCTAGAAATTCTTGTTTCATGTCTTCCCTTGTCCTAATAGAACTGTTGATCAAACTCATAAACCATTTTAATGCTGCTCCTTTCAATGTTGAAGGGAACAATTTAAGTTTTTGGGCATCTTGTAAGTAGTCATAGGTTCTACATAGGACTTCAAATTCAAATAGGAAGGTTTCAGGATCTTCAGTTTTAAGTCCATAAAATTTTGGAAAGACAGAGGGTGAAATTTTTTTCATAGTTGCATTGGTTTCTTCATCTACTATAGGAAACCCAAAAGAGCTTCCCATTTCTCTTCTACCTCTTCCTCTGCCTCCTTCTCCTTCTGCACCTCTACCTCCTTCTCCTCTACCTCTACCTATACCCCCTCCAAATAGTGTGTGTTCTCCATTAAAAACTCCTCCTCCCCCTTCTTCTGCCATAGTTGATTCTTCTGTGGAAGTTGAAAAGTTTATGTCCCTAGCAGGGGTTCCTGAATCTTCTTCTAAGACAGGTTCAGTGGGTAAAGTGGAAGGTCTTTCTAATGGAATATCTGATCTTAAGTCCTCTAGAAGTCTAGGATCAGTAAAGGATGGAATGTGGGTTTGACTTGGAGGTGTGCTAGCTCTTGGTCTTGGTGAAACAAGTGGTGTTCTAGGAATCAAGCTTCTGCTTCTTATGAATCTACCCCTTGAGTCTCTTTCTCTACGCATATCATTGTTTTTGGGAGGTAAGAAACAAGGCTACCTAGTTACACTTCCCCGACAATGGTGCCAAAATGTCTGCTCAACTTAGTGTTCCTAAATTGAGGTCATAAATTGTCAACCAGGGTTAGTAAATTGTTGAAGTGAAGTGCACTATATGTGCCTAGGTATTTGTTTCTCACTACGTTGTGTTTAGTGTTTTTCCAATGTTTTTGGTTTTGTGTTTTTATTCTAAGAGGGAAAAGAACTAATTTTTGGCAAAGAGAAGTTGTTGGTCACACTAAAACAGAGCAAAACCTATTCTAAATTATGTATGGCTCTTGAGAACAGAAAATGCAATACTTTAACAAGAAAAATAACTCATAGCAAGAACTCAATAACTCACAACATGAACTCAATAACTCATATCATGAACTCAATCCCATTCATTCATTAGAAATATGTTGGAATAGCTTGAGAAAAGGATAAGTTAGTGCCATGAGGTTCTTATAAGTAAACAACCACCTACAAGATCACAGAGAAAATCTTATCCATGGCTAGAAATTTGTTGGAACATATTTGGAAAAGATAGTCTGCAACACAGTGAGGAACTCTACTCTAAATTAACCTATGACACTGAAATTAATCCATTCTGCAACTTAAATTGTCACTACTAAGCCTTATTCGAAAATTAGAAGTCTTTTGGAATAGTTTTGGGAAAAAGGCTATTTGCACAATTATAAGAGATTGAAGAATAGTCAAGGTCTTGAACTGATATCACTACTTCCTGTCCATATGATGATGTATTGGAAGAGATTAATAACAAGAGTAGTTTGTAAATAATGAAGGCCATGAATTCTAATTAAAATAGCTAATCAAACTTGAAATACAGTGACTATAACTGAACTAGAATGCAATTAAACTAACTTGAAACACAGTGAACAGAAACTGAACTAGGGTGCTATTAACCTCCGGAGTATTACAACTAAACTAAAAATGCAACTAATCACTGAAATATTTCAACTCTGTCTCATTCGGAGTTAGTGGTATTTTGGAATAATTCATAGAACAGGACTGGCTATAACATGTGATGTAAATGAGCATAAAAACATAAAGTTCAACAAAACGCACTAAGCTCTAAAACACCGCAGCTATGTCTCATCCAATGTTAGTGATATTTTGGAAGAGTTCATAAGAACAAGACTAGTTGTAACAACTGATGTAATTGAGCACATAAACATAAAGTTCAGAGAAATGCAACTAAATCCTAAAATAATACAGTTATATCTCATTCAATATTAGTGATATTTTTGAATAATTCGTAAGAACAAGACTAGACTGTAGCATCCAATGCAAGTGAATATAAAACAAAAAGTTCAAAAAATTGCTTAAACTAGGAATGCAACAAGGCTAAAGTTACTTATCTAAACAATGTGCACAAAGCTTCTCGGGCAGTAGGGGCCCTCTACCACCAGATTAGCATACAAATCTCCTCAAGATTGCCTCAGATCTTGCAATAAAGCGGTGCTTCTTTCATTAAAGGAAAAGTATTTCAAAAACAGAGTATTACGGTCTTCTGAGATCTAGCAACAAAACATAAATCTAGCTAGCTGTTTCTCGGTCTCCCGAGTCATTCTTATAAGAAAATTACATAACTGCCCTTGAGATAAAATAGGAATAAATGTCTTTCCCAACTAAAATAAAATTAGAACTCTGGTGGTGGTCTCGTACTATGATTAAAGACATCTGTACAGTCCTTGTCCTATTAGAAGTCTATCTCCTAGTTTTGGTTTCCCACATGCATAACCACCTATAAAATTCTACTCAGACTTCGTAGGGAGAAAGGAATGATGTGGATGAATTCTGGAATTCACCCATATGCGTTTTTCTTTGAGGTGATGCGGAACTTCTGAACATGAGAAACAGGTACGAAATCGAAACTAGCTCTGAATGTTTGCGATGCAGCTAAATCTAGTCAAAAATTACTACAACAACAAAACCATGAAAGTGTAGCAAGTTAGTCATTATATACATTCTTAAAACAACTTTAATTAATCCTATTGATCATTTAAGGCTGTAATTGATAAGGAAAAAAGGAAATGAAGTGAAATGTGGTGGAAAAAAATGACATTTTTGAGGCTCAACACACTGATCCCAACTTGAAGCTTATTAGATAATCAATTGTCACGCATAACTCTTACTCTTTTCGCTACTTTCAAGTTTCAAGTTCTTCTTGATCACCTACATTCCTTGTTCGATCTCCACCAACATCTCTAATCCAATCAGTACCCTGTTAAGCGGATCACTCCAACTAATAGGAGTGTTACGACTCTGCCTATACATAGGCCCAAATGGACTCATCTTCAATGACTCTTGATACGCGAACTCTACCAGTGGGAGATATTCTTCCCACTTATGTTGTTGATGCATCACATACATCCTCAACATATCCTATAGTATCCTATTGTCCCTCTCTCTCTTCCAATATATCTGTGGATGATAAGTTGTGGTGAAGGAAAACGTAGTGCCCAAAGCTTCAAACAACTCCTTCCAAAACTTGGAAGTGAACTTTTCATCCCTATCAGACACAATATTCTTTGGAAAACCTTTCAATATGACTAATTCTCTCATAAACACCTATGCTACATCACTAGCCGAGTATGCAATCTTCACCGGTAAGAAATGTGCAAAAATTTTCAACTTGTTCACAAAAACAATAATAGAATCGTTCTGCCTAGATTTCTTAGGAAAACCTGTGATGAAGTCCATGGAAATGACCTCCCATTTCCACTCTAGAATCGAAATTAGTTTTAGCAACCCACCTGGATGTTTGCACTCTAGCTTAACCATCTGACATTCCAAACATTTGGCTACAAAATCTGCCACATCCCTCTTTATATTCGACCAATAATAGAATCTCTTAATCGCAATCAAAATCGTATGGTAGCTTGCGTGACCCGAAAATGGTTTTGCATGAAACTCCCTCAATATCACCTTCTTGAGCTCACTGTTGTCCAGTACATATATTATGTCTCAAAATCTGACCAATCCATATGCAGTAAGGCAATATTCCAAATCCTGTACATGTGTACATGTACCTGTACCACCTGTGCCTATACTTCTACCAACACTTATACTTGTACCTATACCAACACCTCTTCCTTTACCTGTACTAACACTTGTACTTGTACCTGTACCAATACCTGTACATGTACCTATACCAACATCTGTACTTGTACATGTACCAAAACCTATACATGTACTTGTACCCTATTGCAACTGGTGCACAATCTCCATATACCTGTTATCCTATTGACTTGCCTGTAAGATCCTATGTTGTAAGTCTATCCCATAGGAGCTCATCACTGCTAAGTGATTTACATGTACCTTCCTACTAAGAGCATATCCAACCTTGTTCTCCTTCCCCTTTATATAGTTGATCTCGAATTCAAACTCACTGATCATTTCCAACCATCTAGCCTGCCTCACATTCAGATTCGATTGGTCAAAAAAGTACCCCAACCCAATGTGATCACTCATAAGTACAAGCCTCCTTCCAAGAAGATAGTGCCTCCACATCTTTAGTGCATGAATTATCACTGCTAGCTTAAGGTCATGTGTCGGATAGTTTTTCTCATGTTCATTTACCTTATGTGACTCATAGCATACTACCTGTTCAATTTGCATAATGACTCCACCAAGTCCTCTCTTGCAAGCATATTTACACACTACAAACATATTGCTTGGATCTGCAACCTTTAACACTAGATCATGTGTCAAAAAATTCTTAAGCTACTCAAAAATAGCCTCACACTCCTTTTCCCAATCCAAGTGCTTACTTTTCCTCTGCAATGATGTAATCAGAGAAGAAAATTGTGAGAAATTATTGATGAAACACCTATAGTATCTTTCCAATCCCTTGAATGATCTCACGTCATCTACATTATTAGGTGCTACCCACTCCATGATGGCCCTTATCTTCTCTGGATGTACTACAATTCCCTCCTTGGAGACGACATGTCCCAGGTAGTTTACCTCAGTCTAAGAGAAATTGTATTTGTTGAGCTTAGCATAAAATTGATGCTCTATCAACGACCTCAATAGTGTTTCCAAATTATCTACATGCTCTTCCTCAATTTTTGAATACACTAATATATCATCAATGAAAACAATCACAAACTTGTCCAAGTAAGGACACAACACATTGTTCATCAAACAAGTGAATGTAGCTAGGGAATTAGTAAAACCGAATGGAACTATGACAAAATCATAATTCCTGTATCTGGTTCTGAATGTGGTTGTGTAGATGTCCCGCTCTTTGGTCTGGCCTAGTGATACCCCGATATGAAGTTGATCTTAGAGAACAATTTTTCTACCTTTAGATGATCGAACAAATCATCAATCCTCTGTAGTGGGTACCTGTTCTTGATGGTCACTTTGTTTAGCTTATTTTATTCAATGAATAGTCTAAGAGTGCCATCCTTCTTCTTCACAAACAACACCGGTGCACCCCATGGAGATACACTTGGCCTAATGTACCCTTTGTCCAACATTTCCTTGTTACACAACAATTTGTCACTGTCCATGTACTCCTTATTCCTAACCCTAGAGACCCCTAACAATGACCCCTGTGTCTATTTTCCATCATGAAAATGTGCCTTTATATCCCTTACATAATAATGGGTAAACTCTCTCTCCAAATTTCTAAATAAGCTCCTTAAAATCATGGTTATCTGGAGCGTCGCGCCCTATGCATGTTTTGCTCGCGCTGATGCCTCTTTTTTGCTCCGGGGCAGCACTGACTGGTGCTAGAAAGAGAATCACTCATTCTGATCCTCTTCTGGAATTTTTTCTGAAATGGAAGTGAATCTTCGAGATCTATAAGCTTCATGGCGGAGATATCGTTGTTTTTTATTGAGGATAGAGCTGAGCTTCTTCGTTTAGGGTTCTTGTTCCTACAAAAGTGGAACCACCCAAAGGGACAACCCATTTCCCAACCTTAAGTGTGTCCATGTTCCCTCTTCCCTTGCTATAAAATGGACATCCTCAGATAGCTCTGCTAGTTAGAACAGAGATAGAAGAACCGTGGAGAGATATTTGTTTCTATAGGTTTAGAGCGAGAGTTGAGACCTTTGGTCCCTTCATATCAAGTTGAATGGAGCGCTTCGGAGACATTTTCGATTCGGACCCATCGAAGGAGATTTGCGACATCAAGGCACATGTTGTAACTCCCCCTCTCTATTTTAATATAATACAATCGATTCGTGCTTTCCATTCTTGTCTTTAATGTATGACTAGATTCTTAGTTCTCCTTCATCAACTAGATATAATGTATATGCAAGATATATTTTATGCTTTCACGTTTGATGTTTTTTGATCTCTTGTGCAGGTAACCAAGCACTGGAAACAGTGAGGATCTGGCTACAAAGTGCAAAGGATCAAAGGATTCAAGTGAGGAACAACAAAATATCAAGGTAGGTGATCTATTCACGATCTGAATCCATTTTCGATCTAGGAAAGTAAGCTTCTAATTGTTCCCTGTTGTTACTAGACCCATCCTAGGGCTACAGGGATTGTCTCTGTCTGCAAAGAGGATTTTCCTGCATAAAACATTGGCGACTCCACTGGGGAGTGCTAGCCTTTAAGTCTCTTATTTTCGATTTATTTTTTTTCTTTTTCATCAATTTTTGTCGAGTGTCCATCTCCTTGTCTTTGTCACTTTTGTAACTACTCACATAAATTTATATCTGTTTAAGTGATAAGCATGGTGTCATTTTAGCAAACCATTTTATTTTCAAGTCTTCTCCTCGATCGACACTAGTATTTCCCTAACAGTCGTGCCAATTGGCACTGAATGCATTTCCACAATAGCGTTTTTCCTCTTACTACATGGGTTGTAGCTTAATAGCCCCGTCAATTTCTGTGTATGACTCTTTTAGGGTTTCCTCCAGTTGGTTGGCCAGTGGGTCTTATCATTCTGGGTTCTCTTTGTTGTTTGAATAACTCTTGTTCTTCTTTGTTCAACGACATTTTTTATTCAAGTTTCATATATTTGGTTGTATGTTTGCAAACCTAGTGCATCTTTGTCATCCAAGGGTTTCTAGGTGTCTTTGGGTCATTCGAATAGTTGCTTCCTTTGTTTATTTCCAGAATTCTCATTGAATCAAGTTTTTTCGTATCTTTCAGAATTTTTGTTTGATTGTGTTTGTCTTCCGGTAGGTCCTTGCGAGTAGAATTTTCAAGTGTCAACCTTCAGTGCATTTGACTTTCTTTTTTCTTTCAAGCATAGATCATGATTTTTTTCTTTCGAATGAAGTTTGTTTTCTTTGAGTGATTGACCAATGTGTAAATGAAGAGTGTCTTGTTTTGAGGAAATTTTTTTGCGTCTCTCTTTGATTTTTGAATTTATGCCTCTTGCATGTGTTTTGAAAGATTTATTTAGTACTCAAAGCATTGTTGTTGATTTGCATTCTACGTTTTGCATTGTGATTAGAAGGAAAATACAAATTTTTTTTTTCGTTTCACTTTAGAAAATTAAAAGTTTGTTTTCAATTCACTTCTAAGTGCATTTAGTGAAAGGAAAGAATTTGTAAAGTTTTTTCTTCTCTTTAAGATTGTGCACTTGGAGGGAAAAGTGAATGTAATTCCATGCATTTGTTTTGTTTTCTGTGTTGATTGCATGAGCTTCCTTCTCCTTCATTAACATAGTTTTCATCGAAATGAATTATTCCTTCCCTCATGTAGCTGCATCTTAGGGGTTCAGGTGACATTGGTGGGACTTTAAAACTAAGACATAATTCAAGATCAACCTTAAAATTTATTCAATTGACCTAAGGAGCATTTGGAACTTAACGAATCAAATTTAGAGGTCTAGTCTAGAGGCATGTTCCAATGTCATTAAACATAGGAGTTGTCGCTAATAGCCTACGTTACAGCCCGTGGGTGATATTCCGTCCCGCATATGGAAGTATATTGATGTATGAAAGTATATTTTGGGATGCTCTCATCTAATGGTTATGCATCAGACAACACTACTACAGATTTGTACTCCCACGTACCATCGCGTATATTTTGGGAGACACCATTAAGCTGCAAACCTACCATAGGTAACTGAGTCAGTCGCCTTATAGACGTGATACACCGAACACAAAATTCGGGGAGATTGGATATCATACGTTAAGGCCTTGGTAATTTCTCTTTCATTTGATCACCAAGGTGTAAATTGCAGTTCACGGCTACCTGGTAATCCTTTTGCCTAGCTTACCCCCTTTTTGATTTATTTCATTTCTTTTCTAAAATTAATTGTCCACGATCATATGGCTTACCTATTAGAATGTTTATGGGCCACATCATGAGTAAATCCTTATAAAGATATTGTTTAAAGCCTTGAATTTATCATCTTTTTCGTGTTCTTCTTTTTGGTATAAGATCATCGTGGTTGAACTGTCAAGTTTAGTTTCCTCTGCATCGTCCTCTTTCGAAGAGACATTACTTGCTTTCTCTTCTAATACTTTACCTTCGACCAGGACTCAAACTAATGAGTTCACCCTCGTTTTGATCATCCAACCTCTCACTTCTCGATATCCTCCTAATGTTGTAGTAGGCTATGTCGCCTACCGTCCGAATCTCTTACTTGATCCCATTGAAATGTCCCCTCAACAGCTGTATAGTCCATACGATACACTTGGTGTACCGTTTGTGCATTTTTCGCGTCCATCTCGGACCACTGCCTGTCAGTTATTTCCGATGGCTTTTGAAGGATAGGTTTCATCTCCCCTATAGGTTTCAAGAACCACCAATGGTGTATATGAGTCTTTGTTTGAGGGACATCTATTCCCTCTTTAGGGTTTTCCCTATGTGGAGACCTCTCAAATTTCCACCCATCATATATTCCACATGGTTACACTTCGTTGGGACACCTAGTCTCAAGTATGTCGAGTGCCACACCTTTGTATTACAACACTATTTCGCAGAATACCGGGGTATCTTCCCTTGGTCTGATTGTTTCCAACATATATGTTTCCATCCATACTTAGCCTATAATTACGCCTAATACCGCAACGACATCTATTTGCATAGGTGTTTCTGCGACTCTTGTTAGTGTTCCTATGTCAATCCCATCGAATTTGGTTTCTGGTGGGGGTCCTACCCTATCAATTTTTTCCCGATCCTCCATTGGTCAATATGTGAGTGGAAATCAAGCTAACATCTCGAGTTCCTCTCAAGCTCTTGGTAGCATTCCTATTTTTGTTGGATCTTCTAGTCCAATAGGGTTAACATATGATCAGTATCAATAATTTTTGTAGAGTATTAACCAGCAACATTACATAGCGTATGGTTCCCAACAGTTTCAGACATAGCCAATAAATCGGCAAGGATTTCAAGGGTAGGCTGACATTCAATCGGGGGGTTATACATTTCAGGAGGGTCCTATCTATGGGTTAAATCAACCTTATGGCCAACAAGGAAAAACTTACATACAACATGCAATGCCTTATGTAAAAACTAGTCAACCTTTTTCTCACCAAGGTTAGTTTTCCTATTTTTAGTAGGCACAACCTTCTATTCAACTACGCGAACCTCATTTCAACAAGGTCAGCCCTTTTTCTAGCAAGGGAAACCCTCCTTTCAGCAAATCCATGTCTTTTTTCAGCCAGGCCAACCTGGTCCTCAGGGGCAACCTCGCCAACCTTAGCAGCCTTAGGGTATCATTTCGTCCAAACCTCAGGGTACTATCCAACAGCCCCAAGGTCAACCCTTGGGCTCACAAGGTCAAATACTGGGTTCCCAAGGTTACCTTTTGGGTTCACATGGTCAACCACAAGGCAATGCATTCCAAAATTTTCAGCAGCAAAATCCATATGCTGCAAAATATGGTTAGGCTGGACCTCAATGGTCTACTGCGGGTCAGTATAAATTTTTGGGTTAGCAACCAGGATATGGTATAAATCCACATGGTTTCATTCCTTATGGAAAAAATCCATATGGGAAATATCCTTTGGGATAGAACCCTTGGGGGAAGTATTTCTCCCAATATTGTTGGAATCCACAAATGGGCATGTATCAAAGACTAAACATCATGCCTTTCAATCCGCAATTTTCATTTCTTGTGACGTTGGAACTCCCGATTGACCAATGACCCAATTCTTCATAATCTGTATTGGCTCCAAGTTCCAACCAAAATTCTGAGCGATTTCCCCAAGTTTGAAGGCAAGTCTAGAGAAGAACCCCAGGCACAGGTTATGACATACCATCTTTGGTGCTCCTCCAACTCCTGGGTTGATGATTCCATCTGTCTAAATCTTTTTAAAATAACATTGACTGGTGCCACTACAAAGTGGTACATTGAACTTCTGTGTGGAACTTTTTAGGATTTCAACTTCTTAGCCATGGGTTTCCTTACACATTTTCAGTTTATTGTTCATTATGAAACAAGAACCCACATCCTTAGATCCTTAAAGCAAGATACTGCTACACATATCTCCGATCATATTCATGAATGGAGAAGGCATTGTTGTTTGATAAATTTTGATATTCCTAATAAACTATTGACAAAATGATTTACCAAATCATTCATCAATTAGATCGTTAAGGATATGCTATGGGGGAATTTGTTACAGAAGAGAAATCCATAGCTCATGCTCAATTTCTCAATTTGGTTCACTCCTAATCCGGCACGTTATATGGTATTTTACCTGACACTCCATGCTTGAGCTCTCAATATGAAACCTCAAAAGGCCTGGTGGCACTGTTGGTGGATGCCGTCATTGTTTTTGTTTCCCAAACTTCCCATAAGTATTCTTCTGCTTCTAAGCATAAATCGTGTTTTTTCTCAAACTCTGTTCCTCATAATCCTCCGAATCCTAGAAAAACTTTAGAGGTCAACGTCGTTCACTCTTCTGTGGCCGATAAATCCTCTAAATGAAAATAAGGGAAAGGTCAATCTAAATATGATGCCCCAAAGAAGGATTCCCCTAAACCTCACACTGATGATGGAGCTAAATGTAAACCGAAGTATCCTTTCCCAATCTGTGATGACGAGCACTACACCAAGGACTGTCCTCAACAGGATGAGCTGAGTCATTTACTAAGGGGAAATCAAGGGACTCTAGTTTTTCTTAAAGAGGTGTTTCCATCACAACATACTCAAATGGTGGAAAAACCCCAGTCTTCCACGTCTTTTGGTTCTCAAGTTTTCATGATGAATGGTGCTACACCCATCTCTATAGTTACCAGATCTAAAGGTTATTTGGAATCATGTCATTTGGCAGGAAAGGAAATCACCGATGCTCCTACTCCTTCTCCCCCGCCCACTTTTAGCCCTCTTCATATTGAAAGGCTTAGTTCTGATCCCATTTTATGGCTACCTTTTAAAGGTGTGCTTTGAAAATCCTCATATAATCCAAACCCCCATGCCCCTCAACACTAAAATATTGTTGAGGATTTGGCTCAGGCGCCTTCCACTATTTCTGCGCTAGAGGTGCTTCAGAGCTGTCTGTCACAACGAAAAGTATTTGTATCCACTATCAGAGGAATCAATCCATATGATTAGAGCCTCATTACTTTTGATCAGGAAAATTTCATTCAATGTCTCCCTCATCAACTTGCTTTGATTATCCAATTTGGTATTAATGGAAAGAATATCCATCGGGAAGTTGTGGATGAAGGTGCATCCACTTGCATCCTGTTAGTCTCTTGTTGGAAAGACAATAGTTCTTTAACCCTTAACCAATCTCCAAATACTTTGGAGGCCTTCGACAGAAGGGACTCTCGTCCTTTTGGTATCCTTCCCAACTTGCTTATCATGTTGGAAGGAAAAACGGTCAACGTCGAGGTAGAAGTCGTTGATGCCAAACTCAATTATAATCTTCTCCTCGGTTGCAGTTAGAATCACGCTATGCTTTGCATGTCATCCACTCTCTTTCATGTTCTCTTTTTTCTGCATGAAGGAAAGATCATCACTTTTGATTAGTTTTCCTTTTTCACTTTCACTTCTTTAGAAGGAAATTTTTTGTATGTAGACCATATCGCCACACCATATGAAAGTGTGGGGGTAGGAATTTTCAAAGACTCTACCCTAATCGGTCTATTTTCTCTTCCTTCACTAAACACTACTCAGGTCAATATGATCTCAACTTCTTCTAATCCATGGATCATCCCTTCCCCTGATCAATTCGATTTGTTTGGTGATGTGATGCTATTATGCCTAATAGAAGTCAATTATTGTGAAATCCTCAAACTCGGCTAATGATTCTGAACATGCTACTTCTAGCATGCATTTTGACGTGTACTCCCAATCTCCTTGGCTTCGTTCCTCAGACTCACCTGATCCCCTAAATGAGTCATTTCCATCTGACTAAAGTATCGTGGAAAATATGTCTCTCAAGGAAACACCCTGGAATGATACTCATTATTGTTCATCGTTTCTCCCGAGCCCTGGAGTTGTTCAGTCGTGTCTTGAAAATTTCTCTCCCCATGTTCTGAGTGATCCACTCCCAACCCCATTGTCGACACATGAGGTTTTCTCTGAGGGGAACATAGGCAGCATCACTAAGACAATGCCTATCGACATTTCTATGAAACTAAGAATTGTCGAGAACATTCACATTGGGGTGACTTGCTCTCGAAATGAGGTCAAGCTCTATACTAGTATCTTTCAATAATTTTGAGATTTTTTGCATGGTCCTACAAGGAAATACATGGCATTGAACCGAGTATAGTGGTTCATTAAATACCGAATTGCCCTGATGCAAAGCCTATTCATTAGCGCCTTCTCCCTATGTATCCTAGAAAGGCGGCTGCCATAAAGGGAGATGTTGAAAAACTTCTTAAGGCTGGATTTATTTATCCTATTCCTTTGATAGATTTGGTGTCAAATATTGTCCCTATCAATAAAAATCAGGGTACCATTTGCGTTTGTGTTGATTAACGAGATAGCAATCGATCCTACTCGAAGGATAGCTATCCCACTTTGTTTATTGACTAGATCATTGATGAATGCACTAGGAGTGAGATATTTTTCTTTATGGATGGCTTATTTCTCTATAGCCAGATTAACATCTTGCCAGATGATCAACACAAGACTACCTTTATCTATCCATAGGGAACCTTCCTTTCAGTGTGCGATGTCCTATGCTTTCAATGAAATTAAAAACATCATATATTCGTACCTAGATGACCTCCCTTCTCATTCGGCTAAGTGTCGCAACCATCATACGCACCTTCGAGAGATTTTTCTACGCTGCCAACACTATAGTATCTGTTTGAATATGCACAAGTGTGTTTTCTGCGTTGAATCCGATAGACTCCTTAGGTTTTTCATCTCTAAATAAGGCATCTGTCTTGATCCATTGAAATTCGAGGCTATCATTAATTTACCCCATTCGTCCTCTTTATCTCAATTGCAAAGTTTGCAAGGGAAAGCTCATTTCCTATGTTTTTTCATTCCAAACTATGCAGAGATTGCTAAGGGTTTTACATGATTACTAAAACAAGGGATCCCCTTTCTATGGGATGAAATTTCTCAAATCTCTTTCGATGTGTTACAGAAAATTCTCATTAGCGCTCCTTTACTGCATCCCCCCAATTATCATCGTGACTATTTCCTTTACTTAGCAGCTTCTTCTAGTACCATTGCTATGGTGTTGGTCCAGGACGATGACGATGGTATTGAACATGTCATATATTACCTCATCCATAACCTTATGGATACAAAGACTTGATATGCCCTTGTCGAGAAACTGGCTTTAGCTGCAGTACATGATGTTCAGCCCTTTCAGCATGATATTCTTCTACGCATGACTACCGTGACCTTCGACTGCAATCCTATGACTTATATTTTGACCTACTAGTTGCCGGGGGCAAAATATTCAAAATGGATTTTCATTTTACACGAGTTTGATTTGGAATTCATTGTTGCCAAATCAAAGAAACCATTGGTTTTCATTGAATTTATATGCTCCCTTCCCTCTGCCTCCACTCCATTAGATCTCGGTGAGCACATTCTATATGACACTCTCTTTATAATCAGCACTGTCGATGCAGGGTACGGTGATATCATCGTTTATCTCCAAACCCAAACCTTTCGATCTCAGTTGTAAAAGTCTGATCATCAACATATTCGACATCATTATCAACCATATCATACCATTGGGGATACTTTATACCGTGTCAATGTAGATTCGATTCTTATTCATTATTTGACTTTCGAAGAGGTTGAGAGAGTTCTCAACAACTACCACTCTAGGGAATGTGGTGGTCATATGTTTGGATATGCAATAGCTCAAAAAATCCTTCATGCTGGTTGCTTCTGGCCATCTATTTTCAAAGACTACATTCTTGTCATCCATAAATGCCATGCTTTTTAGATTTACCAGTAGAAGATGCACGTCCCACCCACACCCTTACACCCAGTTTTTACCATTGGCCCATTTTCCAAATAGGGAATTGACTTCATGACATCTAACCCTCATTCGGTTGGGGGGAATGCTCATATCATCGTCGTTGTTTACTACTTAACTAAATGGGTCAAGGCGATGCCTACATATGTTGCTGACGATAAAACTGTGGCTCCATTTCTCTTCAATCATGTTATCGCTCGGTTTGGTGTTCCTAAAGCCATTGTCACTGACCATGGCTCTCATTTTCACCATTATATGATGGTTGATATGACTTCTCAATTAGGCTTGTGTCACGATATCTCAACTCCATATTACCCTCAGGCCAACGGCCAAGTTGAAGTAGTAAATAAAGTCTTAGTTACTATGCTTCAGCGCACTATTTGGATGTACAAGTAGAACTAGAATCTAATGTTATTTTAACATCTCTGGGTGAACTAAACATCGATCAATAATGCTACTAGATTCACTCTGTTTCAGTTAGTATATGCCATCGAAGAAACCCTGCCGATTGAATGTGAAATTCCTTCACTCAAATTAGTTGTCGAATTGCTTCTAAATACCTTGCCAGAAGTGGAACATCTCTTGTATTTGGAAAGGCTTGATGAAACTAGACACTTCGCTGCTTTAGTTACTAAAGCCCAGAATAAATGGGTCAAAGCCCATTTTGATCATACGGTTTCTACACATTCCTTCTCTGAAGGAGACTTGGTCCTTCTCCATGACCAGGCACACGATAAGATGGGGCCAAGAAAATTTGAAGCTATGTGGCATGGGTCGTATATCGTAAAACATGTTTTGGAGAAAGGGGCCTATGAGCTCATTGATTATGAAGGTAATCCTTTGGATAAGCCCTGAAATGGGCTTTATCTAAAGAAATATTATTCGTTATTATCTCGTGTAATTACTCTTGTACATTAGTGTGCTTTTAATTTCTGTACACTTTGGTTTGGTGTGCGTTTGTAAGTGGTTTTCTTGCTTACCTTGATTTACTTGATTTGTAGATGTCTTTAACTCCTTATGTCAATTTTTCTGATGGTGCCTATTATAGTACTCGAAATATATCTTCTACGACCTGGGTTATCTATGACACTAATGGTGAGTTAGTATATCTACAAGGTATATGTTTAGGTCGTACAACCAATAATATTGTTGAATATAGTGAAGTTATTGAACTTATGTCCAAAGAAATATCTATCGGCATTAGAAAATTGGTTGTTAACCTGGATTCACATCTTGTTGTCCTACATCTAAATGGGCAATATTCCATCATACACCCTCAAATTTTGAGAATGTATCTTTGTGTTCGTCTTTTGCAAATAAATTTTTATTACATAACATATCATCACGTTCCACGACACATGAATACATTAACAGATGCATTGGCTAATTATGCTCTAGATATACATTTGCGAAATTTGTAATCATTACGACATAACCCCAAAAAAAATATATATGTTCTGGTATATAGTGAGACTCGCGGGTCTCAGAAAAACTACAACTGCAGAAATCAAAACTAAACCAATAAGCACGATGATCACGATAGCAAGCTACTGCTCGAATGACCCAAGTCAACAATTGGTGAATGCAATCAGATACTCCTACATTATGCCGCTAGTACTGGCAGGGAATGTCTCCCACTCGAGCATACTCTAGAATCTCGACAGTCAAAGCGTCGAGGTTCTGAGCAATCTCTTCTTCTCCATCCACTCCTTCCACATATAGAGTGGCCTTGAAATATTTTGCCACCATTCTGGCTATCGACGACATCCCTTCTGGCCTCTGCAGTCCAACATTTTTGACATATAAAGTTTCAATATCATTAAATATATATAAAAATAAATAAACTTACAAAAGATAACAAAAAACATGTTTTCACCTCTGTCATCCCAGTGTTCACCCACTGATAGTGGTCAATCAGGATCACCCCGAAAATCTGTCTCAGAGTATAGCCAATCCTCCACCACGATCAGCTGATGCCTCAACCATGTAAAGAAGAGAGGGTTTAACGAAATCTGCTATCTTCCCCCTCCGTGAGGCATCATCTCTGCCCACCTCATCAGTCGTGTCTCCTCTGGTAATGACACCGCTACTTTTTCCCCTTGGTATTGTAACAGTGGTACCCATTCTAGGAAGATTACTGTTAAGATGGATTCTTACCTGAATTGCTTCAACTTGTTGTTTTCGCACTGGGTGAGCTGTGTTTTCATGTTTTCCACCACGGCCTCTCACCAATTAAAGATGGTCGGTTCCATACAATCCACCACAGTCTGTAGCTGAGCCTTAGTGGTCTCATGTGGAGCTTGCACCCCAGCCACATATGTAATTGTATATAGCACCACTTTGAGTAGTATATTGGCCATAATGCTTATTGTTATATTCCTACTCAAATATCTTGTTGCCTCAGATCATGCTCTCCCAATGAGCATGTCCATGCTTTCACCCATGATTCGGGCTCCAGTAAAACGTGCTCGTGCCCCTCTATGGGAGAGGCCAGTAATAAAGTAGATGTCGTCCACTTCAATATCTAACTCCTGATCACCAAGGATAAACCTCTCCTGATCTGTATCCCAGATGTTGATCAATTATTGTAATAGATCCAATTGTGCTCTTATACCTGGCGTCATGAAGAACTTGAGGAGCCCACAGTTCCTCAATGCCGCAATAAAATCTCTATTCTCCATGGATGCTTTGTCAACATCGCCATGATCTCTCTCTTTCCACTCGATCACCATGATGGCCTGCTTGTCCCTCCTAAAAAAAATGTTCACATGGTTCATGATCAGTATTCATGCTCAAAAAATTACTTTAAATGGGGTTTTTCTGAGTATTTTTCCACATTATTATGCTCTGCAGGTGGTGCAGTTGTTTTAAAAACAGCGGTGCCAATCAGTACCCTACCCATTTTAAAAACGAAAGTTCAGCGCGATACCAACATGAGACCCCTGCATCGATCTACCACCACAATCAATTTGAAATCCTCCTCCCAAATCTCAATCATTCCATCAAAAAACAAAACATGTATTCAAATGCAAGGAAGGAGTACGCCTCTTACCTGGCATTGATGGTTCATTGATTGGCCTCCCACATCTCCCGTGATCTACTCCTGAAGAACTGATGTAAAAGAGGGTAAAAAAATTCTTCTCAAGAGTGTGAAGGTAAAAAGTGAAATGTTTTTTACTTTCCCTATTTTTATAAGTGTTCAAAGTCACTTTAGGGTTTTTTATCATATTTTAATATTTTTACCTCAAAAACAAATTATGGGTTTATTCTTGTGGAGTGACATGATTATTTTCTTCGTGAATGACACATTTATGAGTTCCAATTTAATACTTTTTCAGACTCAATTAAAAATAAATGAAAAAGTAGCCCCCTTGGAGTCATATTTTAGGTCTTTTCTGACTCTCTAAACATGAAAATATTATTGAGTTCTTGTCGTTTTGAGCTCGTTAAAGTGCATGAAGCATCATTTACCCAGTATATGTTTACCCTTTTTTTGGTCTGGGATAAATTATTTACGAAAAATGAATACCTTAGTCAGTCATGACTAAGAGGTTCTCTCACACTTTGTTTTCTACCTTTTTGGGTATGAGGGAATATTTACGAAAAGGGCCATTTGTAGTTTTTCTTTTCGCCTCTTTTCAAACTCACTAAACATAAAAGACGTTGAGCTCTACCTTTTTCAGGCTCATTAAAATTTAACGAAATTGGATCTATCATCGTGATGACATCGAGTCCCTCCTACCTAGGGCTTGTAAAATTTACTAGGATGGATTTTTCTGAAGGAAAAAATTATATGACAAGCATATGAAATCCCCTTCAAACTTGTATACGAAAATAATTGGGGCGATCGCCAGAAATGCTAGGGGAAAATGGAAAGTATTAATCAGTTGTGTTGGGAGTATGTTACTCTTGAACATGACACATCCTCTGTTTCGTGTTGAGTTGGGGAAAACCTACATTAATCACTTTGAATTCATGGGTTTGGGGAATATTTTTTTTCCTCTCATGCCATTACCACTTTCGTCAACTTGACCTATGATTCCATTTCAGTAAAATACTGCCAAACTCCAGAGTCGTGTCACCAATATGTTCAAGAGAAGTTCCTTCCACGTCTTACTCATTTCCTAGTTCTCTAATCACTTTCATTATTATCTTATTGCCTTTGTATCATGTCGGTGATGTGCGATGTATTATGGATCTCCTTCGACATATCGCTCCTTGTTGACTTCCGCTCATTATCCGAGAAATTGATCTAGAGATCCCTTTTCAGTACCTTAGAGCCTGCATGCCTTAATGGCTGGTTGTTGACATCCGATGATAGGCTTACATCATTGGTCTTTGATTGGATGATTTCACGGGTGTTCGACATCAACTCTTTATTCGCATCTCATGGATTTTATTGCAAGTACCTTGAGGGCCATTGTCATTATTGCTGGTTTCTCTCGTGCATGTTGACAATTTACATCATTGGCTGGTAATTAGGAAATTTTATTGCATGTTTGACTTTGAATCATTTATTCACATGCCTGAATTTGTACTTGATGGGGTCATGATAGAGCGCAAGACCCTGGGTTTTTTCTAATCAAGCCTAGGCTGTGAGGCGATATGTATTATTCATGATTGTACACATGACTCTTTCATTTGGATGACTGTGACCATATCTTGAGTCTATATTTGTGATCCTCTTTATTTGGATGGCTGCGACCATACCTCGGATCTTGTTTCATGATATTTTTATGGATGGTTGCGCCCATACCTCATGTCAGGTGATTATCTCAGAGATTTTAGTTCTGTGTATATATACTTCTTTCTACAGGTTTTCTAATGACGGCGTCTTGGTCCTAGCACATAATTGTAAATCATTTCACCCCTCACTCTCATTCAGCCCTCATGCTTTAGGGGGCATCTGTTACACAAAAATTTGTCACTATCCCTGTACTCCCCATTCCTGATCCTCGATACCCCTAACAGTGACACCCTATGTCTATTTTCCATCATGAAAATTTTCCTTTATATCCCTTATAGCATAATGAGAAAACTCTTTGTTGACCATTCCTGAAGTTTCTCCTTTAAAAAATGGTTATCTGGAGCAGTGCACCCTCTACGTGTATTTCTCATAACGATGGCTCTTTTTTGGCCTGGGGAAGCGCCGATCAATGCTAGAATGTGAATCATACCCATGTCGATCCTCTTCTAGAAAGTTTTTTAAAATGGAAGTGAAGCTTCGAGATCTAGAAGCTTCATGGAAGAGATCTAGTTATTTTTTCATGAGGATAGAGTCGAGATTCTCCCTTTGGGCTCATTTTTCCTACAAAAGTGAAACCACTCAAAGGGATAACCCATTTCCCCACCTTAAGTGGATCCATGTTCCCTCTTCCTTTGCTATAAAATAGACATCCTCCCATAGCTCTGCTACTTAGAACAGATATAGAAGAACTGTAGAGAGATATTTGTTGCTATAGGTATCGAGCGAGAGTTGAGACCTTTGGTCCCTTCATATCAAGTTGAATCGAGCGCTTTGGAGACGTGTCTGGATCCGGACCCGTCGAAAGAGAGATATGACATCAAGGCATAGGTTGTAACTCCCCCTCTCTATTTTAATATAATACAATTGATTCATGCTTTCCATTCTCGCCTTTAATGTATGATTGGATTCTTATTTCTCCTTGATCAACTAGGTAGATTTTATATGCAAGATATCTGTTATGCTTTCAAGTTTTTTTTTTTTGATCTCTTGTGCAAGTAACCAAGCACTGGAAAGAACGAGGATCTGACTACGAAGCATGAAGGATCAAAGGATTCAAGCAAGGAATAACATCAGATCGAGGTAGGTGATCTATTCACAATCTGCATCCATTTGCAATCTAGGAAATTAGGCTTATAATTCTTCCCTATTGTTACTAGACCCATCCTAGGGCTAGAGGGATCGTCTTTGTCCGTAGAGAGGATTTTCTTGCATAAAATTCCTTCAACTGCAATTTTAACTCTACCAACTTTGGTGTACTCATCCTATAAGGTGCTTTTGATGTCGAAGCTACCCTTGGCACCAACTCAATGGAAAATCCCACCTCTATATGTGATGGAAACTCTGAAATATCTACTCTAAATACATCCTAAAATTGTTGCAAAATTGGATACATGTTCAACACCTCCACATCCTCAAATTATTTACCTTTATCACTGGATATATGAACTGTAAATAACACACATACTTTTGTGTGACTACACTTGGCCTACATACCTGTCACCATTCTAACTGATGTGACTTTCTTATTTCCCTGTACGACTCTTGGTTATCCATTTTCATCCAAGCACTCAATATATTTTTCATAGCAATATACCTTCGTCCTATGAAGCTATAACCAATCCATACCCAATAGCATACTATAGGAACCCAATGGAAATATGTTCAAGTGTGGTGTTGTAGGCATACTGTTCAACTCAAATGCACAAGATCTTACCCAATGTTGAACTTTTTTCTTCGTACTTGTGGCCAACTGCACTAACCAATATTCTTCATGCATTTCCTTACCCAAACCACTCTTATCCACGAAGTCAAGAATAACATAGCTATAATTAGATCTCATATCAATAAAAATAGAAGTAACTTGATCACAAAGTTTACTGTCCATCTCGATGATAGAAGCCTGGTGATCTGCCTCCCTATTGTCCATGACTTCATAAATATGAGGAATGCTCTACCCAACATCCTCAACAGTCTACACCTCCTGTGCACAATATATATTATTAGGCCTACCACCCTGGTGCTACGGGAAATCTCTCCTAAGGTGCTCGTCGCCGCATGTCCAACACTCCAACCATCCTGTGCCATTACCTCTAGGTTGTTGTTGTGGTGTATGTCCTTTTCCAGTTGTGTTAAATTTTTTTTGCGGTGCTACATTGTCTTTCCCATCTACATTCTTAGGCCTTTCTCTCTTAGGATTCCATTTACCTTTACCTTGGTCTTTCCCTTTCCATCCTTTCTAAGACTCATTCTTGCACCTTAAATATTCATAGAATGATTCAGTTTCCCGATAAATTCCTCAAGTGGACGAGGCTCATCATATTCAATCCAGTCTCTAAATGCTAATGGAACTTTAGCCTTCTCATCCTTCAGATATGGCACATACCTCAGTAGCTCTAGGAACCTAGTTGTGTACTCCTCATTTTTCATTGAACCTATCTTTAGCTCATAAAATAATTTGGCCTTATCGTCATAGTAACTCTCTGACAAGTACTTCTTCCTAAAAAGCCTCTTGAACTCATGCCATCTCATGTCCTCTGTTTTGATGTCTTTGACCTGCTTCACATATTCCCAAATATGTTTTCTTTACCTTTCAAACTGAAGATAGAAATATTGGCCTTCATGTTATCAATGTACTCATGCAACTCAAAGAATTTGTTCATACCAATTATCCAAGCCCCTGTATCTTCTGGTTTCTTTAAGTCTCCATCAAAGGTAGGTTGTTTGGCTTTCTTAAATTCATCTGGAAAGTACCCCCTTTCATTCCTTCTATAAGGATGATACTAATGATGATCATGATTTCTATCTGAACTACAACTGGAATGGTACCTGTACCCATCACTCCTCCTATCGAGAGTGTCTAGCAACTTTCCTCTCACACTGTATCAACCCTATCTAACATGTGTCTACCAGGAGACCTGCTTCCATATGCCCCATTAGTTTATTCCTCCTACCCATGGCTGATCTGAAGTGTCCCTCGTCGTTGCAACTCTGACAAGCTCTGAATAAGTATTTCATTCACTTCTACTTGTTTCTCTTGTGATTTTATGACTTGGTCATTGTCTGCCTTACAACTCCTTATTTCTTCCTTTCGGCTTGTCAATGTGTCCGGAAAATCAGAAGAGTGCTCAACATGTTGCTCATATGACTCATAGGGAGATTATTTGTGGCCTACCACCTTTCTATCCATGTTGATATTTCTTCCTTCCAATGATAATATGTGAGCTAAACCAAATAACAATAAACCAACATACCTTAGTGTAATTTGGGGAGGATACTTCCTATAAGATCAACCAATCAGTGTAATACATGTGTATATATAATCATGACAACATATAAACATATAATGTCTAGGAATATATAAATATAAATTTCATTCTTGTTGGAGTCCATTCATCCATGCATGACCATACCAAATGCACACAAACAGAAACTTGACCATACACAATCATAAGCACAAACCATTCATGAATATAAGAAACATGTAACCTAGCATGACTAACCAATGCATATTCAACATATACCACTACACACGCAAGAATACAGATACAATACAAAAGCATGACTCATACATGACCTAAAATAAGCAAACAATGCACATACAATATGTAACAAAATGTAAACAAGTGTGCACAGACAATACATAAACAAGAGCAACACACCATCAATCACACATTCATGACATCATGTTGAAAATAACATCATTAACACTTCCATGGAGACACCACTTCCACCATGGCCAACACAACGTGGATGAAATAACCACATACAACATAGATATCAAAACACATAAGAAACTAGCATAAAATCATGACCAACACACCACCCATATGTCTAAGAATTGAACCTCGCTCTCATACCACTTTGTAACAGCCTCTTCCCACATATACCCTAGTAATCGGGCAACCGGGATAAACATGTGACGAGAGGCTACCAATATGAGATTCAACCTCCTAGATGACCTTAAGGAAGTGCAACCAATGGAAACACCAAAAAAACACCTTACACTGCATCTTTGACATGCCCAGGAGGTAACCCAACCTTCCAGGGCCATGTTCCTTGAGGGGGGACTGATTTCTAGCCCCTTTGAGGCTAAGTTGTAGGAATATAAGGGAAAGGTAGTGGCTCTAGACCCTAGAGTTGTGGGCTAGCCTTGATAAGGTAGCGGGTCAAGCCCAAACTATGAATTTTTCGCATGTATCTCCAGGATTTGTGCCACATTTTCATCCCCTGAGCCCAGGTCACTTTCCAGAACTTCCTGTAACTTCAAGAGAGGGTAAATAACATTAAAAAAAACATATGAAAGAAATCACATCAACCAAAACTCAATCGACCTCACCCATCCATGATAATAATTTCATCAAACATGTCACAAACATAACATCTATAGGCATAAACAACATATTTAAGAAAAGGGCTCTTTCTTATCTGAGAATGATTAAGAAGCATTGCTCCCTTACTCCATAAGCTAATATACAATCAACTTTACCATAGATACATGAGATATTCATTTACAAGAAAAAACATGAATAGATCCAGACATAATCATTGATCGAATACATGCTCATAACCAACATATTAATAATAGAAATACAATGGATCTAATAGCAATAAAATCCATACATAAACTAGTATATTTTCATACCGAATACCAGAGAAATGATCTCTTCATTACTGAATGTAAAAAGCAATCGTAGATGGGACTTCCATGTTACACCTGACCATTGATTGGATGAGCCAAATCAACTTCAGCTAATCACCCCTATTCCTTATTCCAAGCATGAATGTGGGACTCATAACTAACCTAAAACGAACCAAAGAAGCATGAATGCTACCGAAGTTATTCGCCTACACCGCGAGGAATTTGAGTGCCTCCTATTCTCTCAAGCTTTACCATAACCACAGTCTAATCCAGTGCTCACTATGCCCTACACCGAGACCATCTCTCCAGGATTTATTGTAAATCCCATCCTGGGAATACTAGGCCCAACGAAGAGAAATCCACCTCTTGGCTTTACCGTATATCTTTCCATTCACTAGAAAGGATTCCTATGCCCACCGAGGTGCACAATCTAGCTTTATCGCAACCCACAATCTGGCTTAGGGGTTACTGGGCTAGTAGCTTTACCGTGATCCACAGTGCGGTTCATGGGCCACTAGGCCATGTGTTTTTCATTTCGGAGATCCACCCCACTCAGCTTCAAATCCAATTCGATCATCCATATCAACCAAAGTATGAGAACCCATCTCATCAAAGCTATATAGAAATGGCAAGGCTAGGCTGAAAACACTGTCACACCTAGAAAAACCCATGCTAAGATAAAAAATAACCACACGCAATACCATGGATTCCAAATCTAGCAAGGAAAATACACATGAAAACTAATACCTGCCATGAATCCTGTCGTAGCTGATTGATTCATGCTCTTCCTTGCTTGCTTCTTCCTTTTCCTAATTTCTTGCCTTTCTTGCTCAAATGCCAAAGTGCTCCAAAAACTATAAGTTTCGAAGAGAGAAAGAAAAAAATTAGAGATTTCCAAAAATGAATTGACAAAAGGTACCAACTGATCCTCAGATGAATTTGTATAGAAGAGGCCTCTATTTTCCTCATTTTCCATTATTTTCCTTCATTTTCCTCCACACATGCAACCTGAGACCTTTCATCTCCCTCTCCTAATTTCCATTATTTTCATAAATAAATATGCCAAATATGCCATTTTTCTTTTCCAAGGAAATTTTCCTTCGAAAATTTCCGTACCCATAATAAAGAAAATCAACACCCCCCTAGGATGTTTTCCCATCATTCGACTTGTAATAAGTGTCTCATCAACCATGGTTATTACTTTTAACATTTATTACGTGGAATTTTCGCCAGGGTTGTTACAATTATTTTCCTTCATTGGTAAGCAACCCTTCTGTGGGAATTTATAGCTTCCTTGTTCTATTGATACCATTTTCACTGATATTCATTTTTTCTCTCACAATAGGAAGGTGATCGAGCTATTTTACCTACACACTTTCTCATTTCCTCACTCTACTTTTCTATAGCCAATTAAAACTCTTGTATCTCACATTCTTTTCAAAACCCCCAATGACGGTAAAAAAACCCATTTTTATAGCATAATGAACCCCCAATAATTTCCAAATACCAATCTATAAATGAAACCAAAGCTTCCTAAACACATAGATAATGCAACCAAAAAACTATGAAAGAAATGGAAAAAAACAAACCATATATTAAAAATTTGGAAAAAAAATTGCAGGTTTTTATTTCCAAACACCTACTTCCCAAAAATGTCTTTTTCCTACAAAATATTTGAGAGTGATTGTAGAATATCAAAAAGCACATAAAAAGTAATATTTATCTCCGAAAGAAAAAATTCAATGTCAACATAAATATGTGTTAAGTAAAACAACACAATGATTTCAAATTCATAATTGAGAATATTGGACAAACCCTACAGTTCCAGCAATGTCTAATAATAAACATCTCCAATGCTCAAACGCTATATAACAGCATCCATAATTACTGGTGGTATGTCTATAGTAGAATCAAAATTTGGAACAAGTGAGAACACATTTCCATTTTTGATGTATTCATTGAAACCATCAACAGATGGAACATGGTACCCTGATGTTTCCAACATGGAGACACCATAAACAATTTCTTTTATTCATACCCCACTCAAAAAATAATATACCTTTAACTGCACTTCCATGGAACCCTAAAGAAGCATTTTTACCTGGACAACATGAAAAGGAACGTACCCTGGGAATTTACTGTTTATATCCACAAACATCTCCTCAAGAAATGTCCAACTGAATCCCCGATCATATTCAAAATATTCAACACTTCATTCTTTTGAAGGCTGCCCAATTTCAAAATTATCTTTTTCTTCAAGTGATGAAACATACATAGCACCATTATTCACAAAAAAGAAGTAGGTTCGTATAGTGCCCTATTTCCATACATCGTATGTCTAAAATAGGAACAAACGTAAAACCCCAATTGTTCCTTTCTAGCTCCAACCAATTTATAGTGTACCCATATGTAAGATAATCATCATAATATTTGTCCAAATATAACGAATTTTTTTTCCTTTATAGAAGATAGCCTCCTTCGGTGGTAGCATGCCACCATAAGGAATTATTGTTATCCTCCAAACCTTGTCATCACTGCTATAGAGTAAAAAATTTGGATCCATCTCACAGGACACATGTTTAAGTACAACCCATACACATTTCTGAGGGCTAGATTTTTGAAAAACAGATAAGAATCCTTGCTCCAAAAGATGAAGAAAACCAATCTTCCTAAACGTCTCTATAAAAGGGTTCACAAAAAATAATTTGGAGGTGAACTGAATAAAATCATTGATCCAATAATGCATTCAATTCCGAATCTAGATTCAATGAAAGGGAAAAACATGGAAGATATTACTCCCTTGTCACTAAGGTAAGACCCAACGAAACAACCAGGCCCCACATAAACTACTAAAGTAATAAATACAAACTCGTTGTCACCACAATGATCAAAACCAACAAGAAATTTTGAGTCTTCCAACAAAAGATACTATTGTTTTCAAACCAACTTAAATCTCATCAACATGGACAAAGTAAGCCAACAAAAAACAAATGCAATAATTTCAAATGGTAAAAACTCCCAAATAGTGGCATCCATGGTTACAAGAAGAACTTTGCTAAAAGGAAAGAAGATTCTGCAAATTTTATCCCATAGAAAAACAATATTGATGTCAAAAAATGCACACAATATTTAAAATTGAAACATCTAAAAACAATCTATCAATATTTTCCAAAATAAATCATCTACAAAACTTCAATCTAGCTATTGCGTAGTAAAAATCAACCACATCATAACTTCTCTCCACAACCAAACATTCTCCTTTTATAAATATTATAAACATAAGGGAATAACAAACCCTAGGTATTAACACTATAAACCCAAGGGTTTATAAATGTAAGGGAATAATTTTTAACCCAAGGAATAAGAACCCTCCGAAATATAACAATATAACAATATTTATAACAATATAAGCTCAAGGAATTCCAAACGTAAGGAAAATTAATATCTATATTTCTCAATTTATATGTCAATCTAATATGCCATTTCTCAATTGATATCATATTTTTTTCAATATATATTTCATCTTTAATATGATTTAAATAGTTCTCCATATAAATTTGTTCTCTAACATTTAAATTTTTTTGTTTTTTTTTTAAATCTAATTTTTAATATTTTTTATTTAAATTTTTTTTTTCGATTTAAAATAATAAATATTTCAAATTTGTATACATTTCAAATTTGATATACCATCCTAAATTTTTTCAACATACATAATTTTTTTTTTAATTTATTTATTTCAGGATATATTTTTAAAATTAATAAAAACTCATCATATAATATTAAAAACCACAATAATAACCAATAATTGAATTACTAAACATCGATAATAATTAATTGTATTTGACATTAAGGAAAATTAAATTATAATTTTTTTTCTTTTTCAATATTTTAATATTTCAAATTTGTAAGTAAAAATTTCATATTTGATATGCCATCCTAAATGTTTTTCAACATATATGTTTTCTTTATTTAATTTTAATAATTTTATAAAAAAAAATTCATTTTTGTTTATTTCAAGATATATTTTTTAAATTAATAAAAAATCACAATAATAAAATTAATAAGCAATGACAATAATTAATTAAATTTAGACACTAAGAAAAAATAAATTACAGAACAACAAAATTAATCAAGGAAAATTAATTAATTTCGGCAACCTATTCTATTCGCCGTGATAACCTAAAATGATATATATATATATATATATATATTTTTTATAGCTAAAGCGATGTTGATCTAACATTTGTTATTATGTAAAGGTCGGTGATTTGTTGTACTTTAGCGGCGCGTTAGATGATATGGCATTACGATAGCGGCCAGCTAGAACCCTCTAGACGTCTCTACTGCCATGAATCCTTGGAAAGTGTGACACACTCGACAACAAATGCACCGATAATCTCACTAGGGTTTCATAGGACGATGGAGGCCCATTGCTTTGCACTTGAGGTAACGGTTGGGTTTCTACCCTTGCTCGTTGCTCATTTGCATCTTCCCCATGGCCTGCAGCTTGTCATCACTCCACAGTTACACACGGAAAAAAAACAATCATTATTAAATAGTAAGAGAAACAATTCGGTGGATTTATTTATTAAACTTGGCATATCACAAAGGTTCAATATTAAATATCTTCACAGGATTTAATCGACCACAAGACTTTGTTTTTTAACATGTTCACAAATCCCATAATACTCGCTTCATTGTTTAGAAATGTTGTATACATATATATTGCACATCTCACACTCCGAACGTGGGATTTTTTTTCGTAAAAGGTTGGACATTGAAGAGGGTTACACCATTCCATTGTCGCATAGATATGAGGAATGCATTATTGTAGACTCATTGAGGGCAACACTGTCCACTATAAGCTTGTGTGTTGTTCATGGGTCTAAAGGATTAACAACAAGGATTATATGTTCAGTGCATATGCCTCTTCATCATGGTATGGAGCATGTGCGAGGACAATCAGTTTATTACATAGCTTGTGGAAGCTCAGAAATTCTTTGTTATGATTTTACACTACCAACATATAGACATATTTTGTTTCTTGCCATATTTGTCATGATTGTTGAGCCATAGCCATACGTACTGACTCCATTTGACGGGTTTGCTCAAAAAAATTGTGTGGGTTTTTAGAGATTGAGGACTCGTCAAGATATTCAAGTGTGGAATATATTATTTTCACAAGTTTTTGCTTAGATGTTGAAGGAGCTATGAATTTTTCTAAAATTTTCACATCTGAATATATTCCCTTTTAGTTTTGTATTTCCTTCTATGACAAAAACACCTTGTTCTCCTTGCCAAACAGTCTCTTCCTCGGCTATATTTTGGTAATTCTCTGGCCATTCGATCGCTATTGAAAGAGCGTGAAATAATTTTGATGAACTTTAGCGATTCTCAGTTTTTTTATCTATATAAAAAAATGACAACCTAGAACTTGTTGAAGGTTGTTCCTGACCTGGCAGATAGCATGCTGCTAGATGTTATTTAATTTGACATCTGATAATGATTTCTGAAGAATTTATTTTTCTACAGTCCTTGCAACCTTCTCCGTCACTTTAAATTAAGCCAAAGAAGAGCCAGAGAGGAAGCTTGAGATGAAAGAGTCAGCCAGGTTGTGAGAATTTGTAAAACTCTCTGATCCGCTGTGTTGTGATGTCAAACAAAGTTGCACCGCAAAACTCAAATTGTTGAAGCTGTTGATGTTGTTGAGAAGTCAAAAGACGGAGAAGAGAAGTCTCCTTGTTGCACAGTAGCCGTTGAGAGCTTTGACTAATTATCAAAGGGTTAAGTGTGCCAGAGAAGAAGAGTCGCTAGAGGCCGCCACTGTAAGCCACTTCTTGTTGGTGTTGTGAGCAGCCCCGTATCGCCCTAGCATATATATATATATATATAAAGCCAAGAAGCAGTGAGAACAAAGCATGGGAAACCAGTGTCAGTTCTCTTGTACGTCGGAGAATTTAAGTATGTTTATCAGTTTGAAAGTTCGTGGAGTGTGTCTGAGTATGGAGGTTGGACGTCTGAAGACTTTAGCCTATGGTGGAGCATATAATTGAAGTGTATTCCAAGATTCATGACTTGTGTGTGGAATTTGTATCCTCAGCTTGAGTTGTTCTAGAGCATGAGCCTCTAGTTGAATATGAAGCCATGGTGAATCTTGAGCTAACCGTGGTCATTTAGGTGTGTGTTGTGGAAATTTGGTACACACTAAGGCGTGGAGTATTATCACTTTATTTCTCAAGAGTGTCGAAAAATTGTTGGTGTATTTGTTGCTAAAATTATTTCGGTAGATTTGTAATGTTGTTTTCCAATTTGTGAGCATTAATTTATCGATTGATTAAAAGCTTTTAGGAAAAACCTTTGAAGTAAAATGTGTGGGACCTGTATTGTTCGAATTAAATAAATGGGAAAATATAAAAGGCTTAGGAATTCGAAGCAATAAAAGGCCGAGGAAGTCGAAGCAACAACAAGCTTTGTTTGAGGTGTATTTGAAAGACTTGGAAGCTAAGAGAAAAAATGATGCCTTGGCATTAAAATTCATAAAGGATTGCGTAGATGATAGCATTTTCCCCCTCATTGCAGATGCAAAGAGAGATAAGGAGGCTTGGGATATTCTTGAGGAAACTTTTGGTGCAAGCGGGAGCAAAGAGAGCTAAGGAGGCTTGGGATATTCTTGAGGAAACTTTTGGTGCAAGGGGAGTAATCAAGTTGAAGATAGTATGGTTGTACACCATTTTGTAGCAGTGTTTGAAGATGAAAATGAAGATGGATCTGTAGCACCCAATCTACAGTGAGATGAAGAGTTTGGTGAATCTCATCACACTGTTGATGATGTGTTACGAGCAGGAGCTGATGTTAGCATAGATAATGTTGCCAATGGAGAAGCAACTGATTGAGTTGATCCAACAATTGAAATTTTTGGTGTTAACTTTGACGAAGAAATATTCACTAGTGATGAGTGGTTGCATATGATGCAACCAAAACGTCTTATTAATATGTTGTTCTTTGGCGAGAAAAACTTACTTGTGTCTGAAAACAAAGTGGAAGAAAACTTGCGTGTAGAAGAAGAGGTAGAGAATCATGATTATGAGACATCGACAGAGTCAAAGAAGGAAGTAGAAGAGTAGAAAGCTCTCATTCCAGAGAAGAATGAACATAACCAACATGGTTTTGAAGATATTTTTTCATATAAACTTAACATTGATTTTGTGTGTGCAGATGTTAGAAGCAACCAAGATGAAACAAAAAAATGAAGAATTAAATTTCCTTGAAGCATGGCTTGAAACACCATGTATTGATGATGTCTGCATAGAAGTTGCAGCTATAAGTGTTGTGGACAGCATGGACGATGTTGAAAATGAAATTGTCAATGAAATTTTGATGTATTGGAGTCCTAAAGAGATAAAATTTTATTATAGGCTTATGTCGAAGAAGATTGATGATAAAGAACAAACTATAGAAAATGATATGTGGCAGCAGTCCACATACAAGAAATTTTTTGAAGAAGTAGATGACATCCATGGACATCCTGAAATGTTTTTTTATGTTTTTATGATAAAAAAAGATATCGCGATGGAAGAGATGAAACATTAAATAAAGAAACTGAAATTTTGAACCTACAGCAACAAGGTGAGGATGAAGCAGAGGATACAAGATATGGAAGAAACGGAAAAAGAAATCCATCCCAAAAGTTGATGTCAAAGTTTTTGAGTCATTGTAAGCCTAGCTGAGATTTAACCCAGTAGGCATGTTTAACTTATGTTATGTCATGATTAAGTTTTCAGTCGTAATTAAGGAGTAGTGTTGGAAATAATTACTTCCTGTCAACTCACCGAACATCGCCCTACCATCACTGCCATGACCTTGTCAGATTTGAAAGGGTGCCACTGCTTTAACCTCTTCAGCATCGAAGGGGAAATAACCAACGTAGTTTTGTGTATAAAAGTAGATGATCGAGCATAGGAGAATACATGGTCTAGATGTAGAGTCCAGGTTTTAAAGCAGTTGTAGCTGCAGATTTCGTTGCTTGAAGTTTTGTAAATTAATCTTTGATTTTATGTGAAATTATCACATCTACGTCTTTCTTTCTTTTCTATGTTTCTTTCAATTGGTACCAAAGCACTGTGCTCTGAATATTTCAAAAAAAAACTACTATGGTCCAGATGCGATACAATCTGTTGAGGTAACAGGAAACATCTGATGTCGTCGAGGTTCATTCTGCTATATTTCTTTGAGGGAAAACGTCTTTGCAACTCTGAAGGCCACGACTTTAGGATATTACATTTCCTCAGGTCAGTTTTATTTCTTTCTCAACACCTGAACACCGATTTGGTTTTTATGGTCTTAATTTTCTCTATAAAGTTAATTTTCTGAGGCTTATACACTTTCTTACTTACAGGTCCACGAGGGTTTCTAATGGTTCTATGTCTAACTGCTCTTTTCAAGGTCATTTTTAGTACTTTCGGCTCACCTTATCACCTAGGTAACATTCGACATGATTTTCTTCTCGGTTGTTACAAGTAAATTACATTGCTCATTTTCCACTTGTCTTCTCCCCATTTTATTCCATTGTTTGGTTTGTTTTGGTGTCAAGGTCTCCGAGAGATACGACCTTCTACACTCTGTAAAGGTGCTTGCTCAGTGTCTCCTATATTTCGTTTTTGAAGGCCAATGGTAATTGTTCGACCCTACTGTTACATAGATAATTCATCTTTATAAATTATCAAACCCCAATAGGGTGCATCTTAGAGATATCTTTCCTGGAATTTAGTGGTTAAAATTATAATAAAATAGCTCCTGTGTAGTTTGGTTTTACTGTTCTACACATTAAACATTACCTATGGGATTTATTGTTCCTACCAGTGAAACAATTTTCTCTTTAGATTTAGATTTAAGTTCTAAATTCTTCTTTCCCTAGATGCAAAGAAGTTTTCATTACGTTATAGTTTTCCCGGTCTAGATCTAGGTCATGTATGACAGGTGGAGGGACAATTTTTGGGTTGTCAAAAAACGCTGGGCCCAGGAGCTAAGCCTCCAACCTGGGTCAGACTTTCCTGCATGAGACCTACACAAATTTATGAGAAGGATTCTTTCTTGGATTTTTCATATGATTCAGTTTCACTTGTATAATTTAAGTTTGCTTTTAACAATATTGCACTAGTTAAAGTCTTGCCAAGTTCTCCTAAATATATGGTTTCTAACTTCTTAGAACCCCTATGTGCATGTAAAAATTGCTAATTTTCCCACGATGCTAAAGCATCATTTATAGAGAACCCTTCACATCTACAAATATTTCCCATACGCACAATAGTGGATCCAATACTTATGCATAGTTTGTTTGTTTGGTATTTCAAAAAATAAAATATAAATGTTCAGTATACATCATAGAATTCATATTATGTTGTGTAATATGTTTGCAATCCTTCTAAATCATTATGTTTTGTTTTATATTTTATTTTGAATTTTTTTTTTATAATTAATTTTGACAAAACATATTTTAATAGAAATTTTAGAGATCTACATATTATTAGAAATTTAAATCGTATATCCCACCATTCACTGGTCATTATTCTTAGACCTAATCGATACTCCACCCTCCATTATTTACCGTATATCTTGAATCATTAGACAAGGATTCTTAGGCCTGATCGAGGGCACCCACCTCTAGGATTTATTGTATATCCTAGCATTCACTGGTCGAGGATTCCTAGGCCCACCGAGGTAACACAAAATTATGGATTTACCGCAACCCACAGTCTAGTTCAGGGGTCACGAGGCAAAGGCTTTACCGCACTCCACAATATGATTCAAGTATCACTAGACCATTTTTTCTTTCTTTCAGAGACCACCTCACTCAGTTTCAAATCCATCCAGCAATCCCACTCAACCAAAACATTATAACCCCATCACAGCCTGGCTATCTGGAGATGGAAAATCTAGGATCAAAAACACTATCACACCTAGAAAACCCATGCCAATGACAAAAAGAGAACCAAGAACACACATTCATACGCATTGGCATACCAAAACTAATAGTAAATCATAAATGAAACTTGATCCCTACAAATAATCTTGTTGCAATTGCTCGATCCTAATATTCCTTGCTTTATATATGATTCCTCTTTTCCTTCTCTACCTTTCTTGATCCAATGCTAAAGTGCTCCAAGAAAACACTAAGTGTCCAAGAGCGTGGGAGAGAGATAACAGAGAGAGAGCTCCAAAACTAAACTGATAAAAGGTTACACTCACAAAAGGTACCAATTGATCCTCATAATTATTTTTATCAATGAGGCCTCTAATTTCTTCGATTTTCCTTAGTTTACTTCATTTTCCTCCTCACATGAAATTCGTGACCTTTCATCTTCTTTTTATCCTTATTTCTATTATTTTCATAAATAAATTTCAAAAAATTTCATTTTCCTTTCCAAATCCTTTTCAATTTCCTTTGCCAATTTCCTTACCATAATAAACCAAATGAACACGCACACTAGGATGTTTTTTCCCAACATTCAGCTTGGAATAAGTGTCCCATAACTGTGGTTATTATTTTTCATTTATTAACGCTTATTAGATGTAATTTTCACCAGGTTTGTTACATCTAGCCATATCAACCTCAACCTCCTCAATGGGGAAACCATTCACAAGGATGGAGGCATTAGATAGCCCAACCTCCTTCCTTAATTCCTCCTCTTGAACCTAAAACATAGCTACCCCACAACAACCCACCTAATCAACCTCAACTTCCTTCCCAACCCAATCTGAACTTGAACAATAAGCAGTCACAACAAGTTTATAGTGCGAAAACACCTTATCCTACTTATGCTATGGAAATACAAGAGATCAACCTTTGGTCTAAGATGGTACTTTCATATGCTCACCCACCTTCTCCACTTGAAGATCATTAAGAAGATAAGTAAGATGGTGTCCCTCAAGCTAATGCACCTCCCTATCCTTAAATGTTGGTCCAACCTAAACAACACATCCCGAAATAGTTTGAAATTTTGGGACAATTGAAGAACTTGTATTTTTAATACCCCTTCTCTAGGACATTAAACATGTATCCATATACAAAAATATTATCAAAGAATAATATTTCAAGAGTCCTGGGAGAAGAATAGGATATACCCCCACTATCAATGTTGTTGGGAAGTTGTCTAAGCTAACGCTTGGGAGGGTGATTACCCCAAATACTTGGATCTTGACAGCCTAGCAGTGTATGTGCACATTAACATAATTTTGGTCCCTAATATCTTAATTTACCTTGGGGCTACCATCAATGTTATGACCAAGGAGGCCATATGATAGCGAGAAGGTCCCATATCATTTGTGCCAATAACCAGCCGGATTTCTTCTAAGAAAGATAGAAAATCACGATAGTATGGCATGCTAATTTCAGAGTGTATATACACTCATTAAAATATAACTATAGCCCAATGTCATTCACAAAAACAGATACAATAGAGGAAAACCATGATTTAAAAATACCTGTAGCATTTGGACCTAGAAATATTAACTTCTACCAGACCAGCCTACTTGTGGAGGAAAATGAGATACATCGCATAAGGCATAAATCATGTCCGAAACAAGAAAAAAGATCGAAACTCAACATGCTCGCTTGTCTGAAAACTGGATCCGTGGAAAAGATACTTTAACCAACAGATCAGATATATAATTGCATACAGAGAAGCCTTGCATGTTGGAAAGCCCAAGGTGCAGAAAAGCGTTGGTGAAGATGCCTCAGGAAAATGTTGAAAATGTATGCTAGTACACTTGTGTCAAATGCAAGGCAATACAGATACATGATTTAAAACATAAACATAGGCAGGCTTGCTTGTATGCAGGCTCACTTGAAGTAGGTGCAGGACATCCCTATACATTGTATAAAACATTAAACATATGCAGGCTCACTTGTAGGCAGGCTCGCTTGTTGGACACCATATACCAAAAACAAAATAAAACTTGCAACCTTTATGTATATAAAAACAACATAGACAGGCTCGCTTGATAGTAGGCCGAGAGAAAAGAAAAGTAACAATAAAGGCATAGTCACAGTGATATGAGTATGAAAAATGAAAAGGAAACCCCATCAGGGCAGAGGAATAGAATTTTCCCAGATAATAGCCCCATCCCTGTTGTGAAGAACATGAATGATACCAAATTCTGCAGTGATGCCCCTCTTGGAAAGTCTATCTGCCTTGGTGTTATTCTCCCTGTAAATATGCTTGATGGGTGGTCGTTGTAATCTCATCCAAAGATATTTCACCCGCTACAACCATCCTTGTAGAGCAGCGTTAGAAATCTATAGATTGTCAATAATAACATTCACCACCATCTTGGATTCCCCATAGAAAGTTATGTGTGGAATTATTAAATGAATGGTCGCCCAAAGAGCACCCCATATAGCCATGATCTCAGCTTTACTATTAGTCCCATGACCACCATTCCAATATAAATGAATCCTTTCTCTCTGTGACAACTTGACCCATGCCCCACATCCAATGTTGCCATCCAAGCAGGCCCCATCAAAGAAAAAATCCGGGATGGAAATATCATAAGGTCTATTTCTGATGGAGCCATCCACAATGATGTCAGCGATAGTGGGACGATCATCAATCCATCTCCTGATAGCTGAGTATGTATAAACTATGTTGAAAGGCAGATTGTCAAAAATCAATCTATTCCGTGCCAACCAAACCTCCCAGATAAGAAAGAAGGGAAGGAGCTTGTAATTTCCTTTCAGTTTCCCCCACTCCTCAGTTGATGATATGAAGTCAGTAGGCACCCATGTCAGATCTATCATGGGTCCACTGAATAAACTTCAAAGGCGAAGTACAATGGGGCAATTGAAAAAAAGATGAGATATAGACTCTTCATTTTGACAACAAATAGCACATCTATTAGGGCCATATTGCCCCCTTTTGAGCAAGTTATCCCAGGTTAGGATCTTACCTTTCCACACCAGCCACCCAAATAATATGATCTTGGTAGGAATACCCCATTTCCAGAATTTAGAGAAAGTCATAGAAATCTGACCATCATAGTTGTTTAGATTGATACGCTGGTATATGTCACAGACAATGATCGAATTACCACATAGAAGGCCATCCCATGCTATGGTATCTCCACCAGCATTATAACATAAACCACCTCCACGAAGGAGGCCAATATATTGATCCCACAACACAGCATCATTACCTATCATATTGAGTTGTTTTGCATTCTTAAAAACAGGGGCACTAAATGACCAATATGCAATAATCTAAGAAATGTAAACAATACCTCGGTGTGATAGGCGATGAGAAAGATTGGGAGAGATGCACATATTAGCATTGATGCCATGAATCACCCTGGAACCAATAGGAATTTTACGGCCATCACCAAATCGCCAAGTCAATCTGTCTGCAACATGATGCAACACCTTTCCAAAGCTTCTCCATATGGCCGAAATCTTATCAGTGAAATAGAACTCGTGATTAATCAAATGCATCAATGGGTCCCCATGAATATATTTTCTATTAATAATCCTGTTCCAAATACCCATCCCATTCACAACTCTCCAAAAGGACTTAACAAGTAAAGCGGAATTGAAGGTTCTCAAGTCAAGGATACCCCATCCATCATGGTATTTAGGCTTGCACAAAACCTTTAGACTGCACAAATGATATTTGTGGGACGCGTAGTTTCCACCCCATAAAAATTGGCTATATATTTTGTTAATCTCATCAATGACATGCTGCGGAAAATAAAAAAGATGTGCCCAATAAACCACCATTTGGGAGAGAACCGCCTGCACCATGATAAGACGACCCCTCATGGAGAGCCATCGGTGCGTCCACCTACAAATGCGATCCCTGTATCTGTCAACAAGCCAGCCCCAATCCCGGTTCCTATAGTTGCATGGCTTGATAAAAAATCCCAAATATTTAAATCCTTCAGTAGCAGCCATTTAATTTATCCCCAGGAATCCTGCAATAAAAGATGTCTCATCCCTGTCTCCATATTGATATATGAGAATCGATTTGTGCTTGTTGACACATAGAACAGTCACCGTGGAAAATCAAATTAATATATAATGGGTGTACAACCAATGGTTTCTGATAAGTGACCCAAATATCAACATGTCATCCACAAAAAGAGAGTGTGTGGACGAGATAGCTTCAGAAAATTTGAAACCAGAGATAAAACCATTCAACTTGGCCTTGTGCATAATCCTGTTGAAGCTATCCATAATGAGAATGAAAATCATTGGTGACAGGGCGCATCCCTGACGTAGACCCCTTCCTGCCACAAAAAAATTGGTGGGTATGCCATTAATAATCACCGCGTATCGCACTGAAGTGATGCATGACATTATCCATCGGATGATGGGAATTGTAAGACCAGTCTTGAGCAAAATCAGGCGAATGAACGACCAATCCACAGAATCGTAGGCCTTGAACAAATCAACCTTCATAACAAGTGCCTCCCTTTTTTATGTGTGCATGGTATGAAGTACCTCCTGTACGACAGCAACAACATCGTGTATAGACTGTCCCTTTAAAAAACTGTATTGCTCCATTGACACATGCTTTTCCAAAGTGACCTTAATGTGATTTGCAATAATCTTTGAGGAGATTTTATAAATCAGATTACATAATGCAATCGGCCTATAATCCGCAAAGGTAGATGGATTTGATGCCTTTGGAATAAGAGCAGTAAAGGTTGAATTCAGGTTGGCCAGCATGTGTCCTTGCATTCTGGACTGTTCACCATTTCAGTCATCTTTGATCCCATCAACTCGAAAAAGAACCGGTAGAATTCCAAGGGCCATCCATCTCGCCCGGACATTTATCAGGATGGATTTTGAGACCGAGAGCACCTCATCCTTCATAATTGGCCTATTTAACTCGTTTAGGCCAGCATCATCGAACATCCTTTGTACATGTTCTAGAACCCAGTTTTGATTGTTAGCACAAATACTAGGATCAGCTTTATAAAAATTCAAAAAGTGCCTGTATGCTTCTCGTTCAATCTCAGCATTTGTGATGGCATATGATCCGTCCTCTCTCCTGATTTTCCAAATAGCATTCTTGTTTCTCCTCTCATTAGCACATTTATCAAAAAATTTGGTGTTATGATACGGCTATCCCTGTAAACCGTGAATTTTTTTTTATCCACGCGAACCCAAACTATAAACCGTGAAGTTTCTTTCATCCACACGAACCCAGCAGGAACCTGATCGAATTTTTATCCAATGATTCCATGTACGAATCGAATTCCTCAATTTCTGTAATTGTTTTTCCGATACAGACGAATTTGGTTGCTATTAGTTAAACACGCAAAAACCTTTCACAAATTTAACAAAATAAAACTGTGCCTTAGACCTTGGAATTGATTTTACAAAATAACTCTATGGCTTAAAATTCGAATTGATTGAATCGTTTGAGAACAATAAACAAATAGATATAAAATTTATGAGTATTGGTAAACGACCACATTCCATGCCAGCGTGACGGAATAAAGGAACTGAAAAGATGTGCTTTCAAGCAAAGCTAAAAATAGTGTTTCTAATAAACCTCATAGCACGTTGAATTACCATTTCCAGCCCATTGAAATAAACAATTCTGAATATCCGTTTGATTGTATTTCCAGCACCATCAAAAAGACATTTTGCAGGAGCCGCTTTGAGCGTAAAAGTTAAAAGTGTATTCAATCATTTAAAATATTTTTAAAATAATATTCAAATTTCTGATAAATATTGTTTTCTAAATATTTTATTATTTGGAAAATATTTTATTTTATTTTAAAATAAATATATGTCAATTCCAAATTAAAAATAATAGATGAAATCACATACACCAAATATACTTATTAATACATTTAAAAAATAATTAAATATAAAAATAGTTAAAAAGAAATTATAAATATAAAAATAATTTTAAAAAAATCTTTAAATATAAAAATAAATTAAAAAAATTATTTTGAAAGTGTAAAACATATACAATTATAAGTTCTATAAAAAATATTTGAAATAATAGATGAAATCACATACACCAAAGTCTTGGTAGAATGCAATGTGTTATATCGAGAAGATATTTCAGGGGATGTTATAGTATGGATACATGTATGTAAAATATTTGAATGTGTTATATTGCAAGTAAAAAATTAAAAAGAGAAATGATTTTTAGTTTTTATTTATTTGGACTTCATGTAAAACAGTGTGAGGAAAAAATCGAAACTTTTTGTTTCTCTTTAAAATAAATAAATAATGGAGGATGTAATGAAGGGGAGAAAAAAAAATCAAGGAGAATTTCATCCTAAAAGATAAAATTAAGGAAATTAGAGAAATCAGAGAAGATGTATAGAATATAAAGTTGAAGAAACTCAGTGTTTTACAAGTAAAAACATTTTGGACAACTCATGAATTAACATTCATCAATTATCAATAACTAAATATTGGAGTATTATAGTATCAATATATCATGGTTACAATGTAAAAATTATATGGCATTCAAATTTTAGCTCCAATTAATGTAAAAACCCTATTTAACCCTATTTAGTCTATTGATGAGATGATTTCAATGGCTAGCCCACAATGAACTTTCTATACAATTAGGTGATTCATTTTATTTTTTTGTTTCAACTGGACCATTGTTAGTTTTCTCTCTTGTTGTTGTGGTGTTATTTTTCTCTATTGTTGTTGTGGTGTAAGGTGATTTTTTTTTTTTTTGGCAAATCAAACTTTATTGTTATTGTGGTGTGAGGTGACTCATTTTATTTATTTATTTTTGTTTCAAATCAAGATTTATTATTATTCTTTATTGTTGTCATGCCTACACATACATATCGAGAATTGATGTATTTACTATTGAAATAGATGAACCAATAGTGGATTTTAAATCAATGTTGAAAATCCTTGTTGTATAAATCCCATGGAAATTGATGGAATAGGTAATTATAAAAAAATTTGGAACCCTCCACCTATGCACACAATTGAAGCTTCATATCTATGTGGATCATCATTTAATCATTCAAATATTGCTAATTAAAAAGGATTCCTTTTTGAATATGTTAGATTATTTTGTGAAAGTGGTTAATTATGTTGTATTTCTTTTTTCTATTGGAATATTTAATTCAAACAACTTAACTTATAATTGAAATATATTTTTAATGGTAGTATTTATGAAATGGTCACTTTTAATGTTGAGAAGAGTCTCAATTTGACTTTGTTTTGGTCAAATTAGAAAATTTTGAATTTCTAAATCACCAGACAAGATGGAGGAAGTTAACTCAGGTGACATGGCTCTTGTCACTCAGTTAGCTTAGTAAATTCGAGTTAAATCACTTGGAGTCCAAATCACATTAAATTAAGCATGTGTGATTTATAATTTGTAGCAATCAAGTTTAGTTATTTATAGACATTTTCAGTTCAACTAATTCTAACAATTGTTGGAACCACTGGCTGGTTATTTGTGCAGTGGCACAAAAATCTAACTCAGTGATCATCTAGTTAACTAATCAATCAACTCAAAATAGCTAGTGAATTCAGAGAATTCGAGTTCCCCAGATGTGGTGGAGATTCCAAGGCAATGTAACAAGTAATTGTAAACGAGTTTGAGTATACAGGTGTTGCATGAAATTAGATGATCAACCCTTAGGAGTTGCATAATCAATTGGAGGAAATTTCCTAAAAATAGGGGCTAATTCTTCAGGATTTTCACAAGGAAATAGGGACTAAAGCAGAGGAAGAAACTAACTAAGGTTGAGTCAAAGCTTCTCATTGAGTAGAGAGACGGGTTATTTTTGGGTGTGGAGCATGATTATCTTCTTGATTGAGAGGAGTCAACTACGTTGGACCCCAGTTCCTAAACAGGACGAAAACGTTGCCCGTATGATATCCATTGCAAATGTGCGGGGGAGGGGAAGGGTGAGGGGAGACAATTACTTTTAATGAGCCCCCCTAGTGGGGGTTTAGAGGCAACATCTTCAAAGTTAAAATGAGATTAAAAAATTCCTTGTAAAATATAGTAATTAATTAGGCAAGTGGTATGATAGTAGAAGTTATGTTGATCTAGGGTTCATTTCCCTAGAATAAAACCATCAGTTTATATGAGTGAATTGTATTGTAGATGTGTACTATTATTGTGAGCAAGAGAGAGAGAGGAGGTTGTGTGAAAGTGAAGACGAAATTACAACAGATTTGTTGTAGGTTGTATCTCTTCATTTTATTAGATAATATAAAAGGAAGGACTGATTGTTTCTCCATGGACGTAGCCCAAACTAGTTGAACAACGTATATATGTGTCTCTCTTATTTTATGTGTTTTTTATTTGTGTTTCCATAATATTTTATGCATTTCATTTCTCCTTTAATCAATTTCTAAAAATTATTCACTTGCAAGTTGTGCTCAATGCAGGAAAAAAAATGGAATACATTCCCTATTCATCTGATTAATGCAAAGAGGTTCAAGGGGTTTTTCCCAGTTAGGTTACCCTAGAAAAATATTGTGCATCTGCGGTTTTTCTTATTGCATGTTTGCAAATGTTGTTCTAAATTGTGAATTAAATTCCACATATCAGTAGAGTAGAATTGTGTCTCTTGATTTTATATTAAATTTATTGAGAAATTGCATTTTTAGCACCATACTTATACATGCTGTTAGAGAAAAATTAAAATTATAACATGAATCTCGATTTTGTTCCTTAGGAGGTTTGAATTTTCAACTCTACTGTAGCACGATCTCTTTAGACCTGGGAAGATGACCTTCAATGGGCTGAAATTAGAGTATGCCTTGGAAGGTAGCTTGATTGTCATTGCACGTAAGGATCACATGGAGGAATTTCTTGACGAAAATGAATTACTAGAATATGTCAAGAAAAACATTGCAAAACCAAGATCATTTGATGCCCAAAACCCATCTCAATAGAAGAAATATGTAACCAAGGTTGGGAGAAAACTCTTGGAGGGAATGCGAGACCACATTGTCTCAAATATCCATTGGAAAGAAACTCGTTTTGCAATGTGGAAGGACATGATAGAGCTATTCGAGAATAGAAGTGACCATACAAAACTAGTCCTCAAAGACAAACTTTGGAATATCAATATGCAGAAGAGTGACACTATTTCGCAGTATCCCACAAGATTTACACAAGTTTGGGATGAGATTGGAGGGGTTGGAATGGATGGTCCAGAATACGACCTAGTGACCCTAACTATTCTAGGTCTTCCCAAAAGCCGACATAGCTACCATGACTTGATGAATGGGAAGGGGAAATTGTCGAATTCGGAATGCTTGTGGTATGATTTGGTACACGAGGAGATCATGTGTAATACCAGAGATGAAACCTCATATAAGGGAGAGGATGAAGAAAATTTCTCATTGGTTAGAAAGTGAAAGAAGGGAAGAGGGAAGAAATCTCAAAGCAAACCAGAATCCATCCAACGGGGCAAGAAGAAATAGTTGTCCAAAATAAAATGCTTCAATTGTCATGAATTCGGGAACTATGTTACAAAGTGTCCACATAAAAAATTGGGCAAGAAGAGCTCAAGAGGACTAGCAAGTGAAGATTCAACTTCACATATTGAGCTAGAATTCACCCTTATCGCATGCATGGCTAGAAATATGTTGGGGAGTGTGTGGTACTTGGACTCTGGTGCCTCATTCCACATGACAGGGTCTAAAGATATTTTCAGTGACATGGAGGAGAAATATATTCAAATGCATTATTGAGCTTGGGGACGATGGAAGGTAAAATGTTACTGGGATTGGTACAATAACCATTAAGAGGGAGTCAAAATCCCCTCTTTTTTTCAAATATGTCATGTTTTTTCCAAGCCTAAAGAAGAATCCCATCTTTAACAAAGGGAAATAATTCCGTAGACTCATAGTCATTGCATAGGTGAATGAAATCAGGGTTTGTGTGAAGAACATGTATAAACTTGATGTGTAAGATTGTGTCGCAATAAGTAGTAAGGTAGAGAAAGTGCAGAGTCGTGATGTCAGTGAACTTCTGTCCATGAGATTGGGCCATTTTCATCATGGTGCCTTAAATATTCTGCAACAAATTACCATTGGCCTCCCTAAAGGAGCACTTGAGAAACAAGATTTCTGCAAAGTTTGTACCTTGGGGAAGTATGTAAAATCCACATTCCATGATCAAGATAGCAAAGAACATGCATTCTTGGAAAGAATCCACTTTAATATTTTTGGAACCTTCTCGACAAACTCTACTTCTAGAAATAAGTACTTTGTTATTTTTATTGATTATTTCTCAAGGAAGTTTTGGATATTATTCATGCAAAAGAAGGATTAGACATTCTCCATGTTTGTAGAATTCAAGGCACTAGGTGAGAAGGAAACTGAAAATAAGGCGAAGGCTCTTAGGAGAGACAATGAAGGTGAGTATGTTTCAGATGACTTCAAGAAATTTTATGCAAAAGAAGACATTAAAAGAGAGCTAAAAAAACCCACGTCTCATAGTAGAATGGGGTAGCTGAGAGAAATAATCAGAGCATTGTAGGAGCTATGAGAGATATGATACATGATCAATATTGTCTACCACTGCATTTGCAGGCATGGGCATGTAAAAAAATAGTCTACTTGCAGAACTAGAGTCCTCATTAGATTCTTGGTATCATTAGACCAAAGGATTTCTTGGGGAGAAAGATGGGTGTGTCTCACTTCAGAATTTTTGGAGCCTATGTTTAGTTCCATTTCTCCAAAGATTCGAGGAGGAAGCTCGAGCCCATAATAGAGTCGGGAGTTTTTGCGAGTTACACCAAAATTCCACACAATTACCATGTGTACTTACCTTCCATCATAATGATAGTTGTGTGAAGGAATATAAAGTTTGATTAGGAGAAAGTGATGCATAGCTCTCTGGAGAGGGAGCTTCAAATCCCACCAGAAGAGGAGATTTTAGCTCCAAAGAAGGAGCCTCAGTAAGTTGCAGAGAAGTCAAAAATTGAGTAGCAGAGTGGAGGTAGAGTGGAGACATCCAATCAGGCATAAAAATTTAGAGAATGAAGGAAAAGAACCAGGGAAGTTGATAGATTAGTGCAGGATGTGATGGATAATTCCGTGTTCCTTCCAATTTATGCAGGAAAAGGAGGCCACTTGAGAGTTACACTTACTACATGGATCTGATGTCTAAGATTGTAGAGACTAAGATATCCTCTTTCGAGGAAGAAGTTGAGCAACTAGTTTCGATTGATTCAATGGTGGAAGAATACAAATCCATCATGAAGAACAATGTTTAGGACATGGTCCAAATACTGAAGGATAAATTAGTTGTGGGTTCAGTATGGATCTTCAAGGTTAAGCATGTAGTAGACGAAAGCATAGTGAAGTATAAGACCAGATTCTTGGCCAAAGGATTCTCTCAAGTTGAGGGAATTGACTATGAGGAAACATTTTCTCCCGTAGCAAGTTATTCGTCCATTAGATCAATTCTTGCACTAGATAGGTAGATGGGGTGGAAGATCGACCAAATGGATGTAAAAGAAACATTTCTAAATGGTGTTATTAAGGATGACGTGTACATCGAGTAACCAAAAGGAAGGTTTTTAGATATTTGATATGAAGTCTCATGTGTGCAAACTCAAGTGAGCATTATATGATCTCAAACAAGCACCTCGAGCTTGGTACACCACGATCTACATTTATCTCACTAGATTGGGCTTCACCAAAAGTGAAGCGGATGTGAACCTATATCATATTTTTGTAAAAGATAACTTCCTTATCATTTTTTTTACATGTTGATGATTTAATACTAACATGTTATGATCAAATAATCAAGTCTTGCAAGGAGTACCTGGCAAGGGAATTTGAGATGAAGGACATAGGTCTCATGCACTACTTCCTAAATTTGGATGTATGGCAAGGTGATGGGGAATTGTTTGTGTCTCAGGGAAAGTATGTCATCGAGATACTAAAAATATTTAAAATGGAGAGTTGTAATCCCATGAAGACACCTCTAGTAACCATTTGGAGGAAGGAGAATGCCACCTTAGGTGAAGCGGTTGATCCTACCATTTACCGGTAGCTGGTGGGTTCACTAATGTATATTGTGGACACACAACCAAATATGTGCTATGTAGTCAACCAGCTGAGCCAAGCTAAGGTTAGGTCAACCAAATTGTATTGGAAGGCAACGAAGCATGTTTTATAGTACCTTAGAGACACTAACCAGTATGGGTTATGGTATAGACAAATAAAGGGAGTGAAGTTTTGTGGACATATGAACATTTCTTAGGGAGTGCATCTAACCGAAAGAGTACATCAGGTGGAAGTTTTATTTTTGGGTCTTCAAAGGTGTTCTGGTACAAAAAGAAGAAAATATATGTGGCACTGAGCTCACCAAACGCAAAATTCATGGGTGCAAGTCAAGCAACATGTGAGGCGACCTCGATGAGAAAGATAATTGTGGGACCATTTAGTCAAATGATGGATCCAAATATGATCTATTATGATAATCATATTTACATTAAGCACTCTCATAATCTAGTATGTCACGATTGATCCAAGCATATAAATATCTGGTATCATCATTTATGTGGTTGTCTGCATAGGAAAATAATGTTGCTACAATACATTGCGATAACGGAACAAGATGCTGACATCTTGAAAAAGTCTTTTTTAAGAGGAACGTTTGAATTCCATAGGTGTAGGATAGGGGTGGTTGTTAATTTGTTTCTTGATAAGAGGGAGTGTTGAGAGGAGGATCAAGAAAGTCTCAATTTGACTTTTCCTTGGTCAAATTGAGAAATTTCCAATTTCCACATTAGTAGAAAACTTGGAGGTATTTAACTTAGGTGACATTGCTCTTGCCTCTCTGTTAGCTTAGTAAATTTGATTTAGAGGGCTTGGAGTTAAGTTAAGCATGTGTGATTTCTAATTCGTTGCAATCAAGGTCAATTATTTCCAATTATTTTCAGCTAAACTAGTTCTAATAGTTGTTGGAACTAATGGAAGGTCAATTGGGTAATGGGAAATATTTTAACTCAGTGATTATCAAGTTAACTAGTCAATTAATTGAAAATTTAACTAATCAATTAATTGAAAATTGCTAGTGCATGAAGCAAATTTTAGTTCCACATATGTGGTGGAGATTCCAAGGTAGTGTAACAAACTGTTGTAAACTAGTTTGAGTGTACATGTGTTGCATGCAGTCAAATGATCAAACCTTGGGAATTGTATGATCAATTGGAAGAGAATTCCTAAAAATAGGGGCTAATTCTTCAAGAATTTTTCAACAAAATAGGGGCTCAAGCAAAGGCAGAAATTGACTATGTCTCGGTCAGAGCTTCTCATTGAGAAGAGAGATAGGTTATTCACTTTCAGGTTGTGCTCAGAGAAGTAAATATATTATAATACATTATCTATTCATCTGATTAATGAAAAGACGCTTGAGGATTTTTTCCTAGTTGGGTTCCCCTAGAAAAATAGTGTGCATGAGTGATTTTTCTTATTGCATGTTTGTAAATGTTATTCTAAATTGTGATTTGAATTTTGCAGATCAATAGAGTAGAATTGTGTCTCTTCATTTTAGGTTAAATTTCTTGAGGAGTTGAAATTATAACAACATATTTCTACATTTTATCACTCAAAATATGAAAGGGTTCCTTTTTAGTCATTCAGAATAAGAGGGAAATTATTACTTTTCGTTTGAAATGTAATAGGATTTGTTCTAAATTTGATAATTAATATTTATAGGAGGTTAACATTACACAATATTTTTGTTTTAACTATATTAAAGGGATTTAAAAAATTGACAATCTTATTAATTCAAAATTAGAATTTTAGTAAAAATTTTGTAAAGTCTACCTCCAATGATGAAAACAATGAAAAATAAAAATAGTATACATTTAAAATATTGTTATAAAAATTATTTATTAAAAAATAACAAGTATGTTAATATATTCCAATTATGTGTCAAAGGATCTTAGTGAGTGGATTGGTGAATATTTTTAGAAATAATTAATACTGAGGGGGGCGAGAAGGGGTTGGTGAATCAGTATTTCATCAATATTAGAAATTTTCTACAAATAAAATTTATTTAGATCTCAAGCATCAATGCAACATGAAAATAAAAATGCACAAAAGAAACATATTCAACATCACATGACAACACTTAGATTTTAGGTGCCCCAAAGCTCCCTCAAGGGAAAAAAAAAACATCGAACTATTTTATGCTTCTTCTTCTTATTATATATTGCTTCAAAATATATTCTAATTTATATTACATCATCTATCCACCATTATAAATGGAGCACCAAAGCCTTGTTATAAACGGGAAATTTGGAAACTACTAACTTGGAGAACCCACTCCTTCAATAGAAAAATCAGTGTGCACTTAGCATGAAGCTACAACTTCATGCACAAATCATTCTGGATCAATAATAAAAATTCTGAATTGAATCACTGCCACAAAATACACAAGATAGTGTCAATGAAGAACACTCCAACATTCACAAAGCCACACTCTTAATGGGAGAATAATTCTCCACACATACTCCCATCAATACTTGTCTTCAATCCCTACACACCATTATGAATCATTTCTAATTATGAGTCTCTAAAAATTCGTAAGTTCTGAATATTCTGATACAACCACTCGTTTCTAAATATTTTCACACTCACACATCTCAAGAGAACAAACCAAATGAGCTTCTAGCCTTCCCCTATTTTTAATTACTTGATATGGTTAAATCAATCATTTACTTTGGTAATCGAGCAGCTCAAAAATTATTTTCCACACTAACATTTGTGTGGATAAATATTCTTGACTTAATCTAGACACTCACTCCACTTAATAATATACATTTTCAAGTTTACCACCTTCTAGAAGCTCCTTGACATTTTTCAACCTTTACATGGAAAATTTTCATCAAGATCATCGAAATTTTCCATTAAAATAGTTGTTGTGTGTGTGAAATCTAGAAAAATCCTCTATAAGGCCTTAGCAACATGAACCTAACTTTAAATTTTTGGCTATAGCCAAGATCCTCCCAGTGCATCCTAGTGGCTAGAGCCTTTCAGTCGCTCTGTCAACACTGCTTCTGAGCGCCTGGGGAGGAGCATACACCAACACATGTCATCGAGTCATCAAAATACATGTCATCGAGTCATCAAAATTTAAAGTCATCTTCAGGGGGGTGATTAGGCCAATGAACATCCTTCCACACACAAATTGACATCATGAGAACATGTATATGACTCAATATGACCCAGTACAAGAAAAAATTCATGAGTGCAGAAGTAAACTCATGAGTGCAGGAACTACATCAAGTGGCATCAAACGTGTATCTCAATTGTAGGAAAGAAATTGATACTCCATGACAACTCCCTAAATATTTCCTGAGATTTTTACAAATCTCTAGAAAACGATGAAAACATTCAAAAGATATACATAAGACTCAAGGAAATACATAATGACTCATGATTACATGACATACAATATGTGACATTAATGGAAACACCAACATGCCAACAAACTCCCCCTTTGCCAATTATGTCAACATGAAGCTTCCCTTCATGAAATGATATTCTGAAGTTGAGCACATACAAAAACTCTCTCCCCATGGACATAAATAGCAAGGGGTTTTACATGGAAAAATAAGATACATAGAGACAATTAGATACATAGCCATTATTTACATACTCCCCCTGAAGGATTGCACCAACAATCCACATAAGTTTTTTGAATCCCCGCTACATATATGAGAGGTTATGCATCTCAAAGAAGCAATACAATTTGAAAAATAAATACATCTTGAAGAAATGAGTAAGAAGGAGTAAAGAATTCAAAAATGCATTGATATATATGTAATCAAATAACCACCACCAATTATCCAAACTTTTTCAGTTCAAAGTACTCATAGTGGAATCCTTTAAACAATTTCTAGCTCCATGAAAAACTACTCAATGCCTTCGAAAAGGCACAACACCCATCTTCTCTTTAAGATATTCAAAGTGCTCCCTCGGAAGTGGCTTAGTAAGGATGTATATAATTTTTCCATTTGTGGCTACATGCTCCGACCTTATAACCTTGTTTACCACTTGATCTCTTAGAAAATGATACTTGATTGGAATGTGCTTGGTCTTGGAGTGAAGAACTGGATTTTTGGAGATGCTTATTATACTTGTGTTATCAACCATGAGAAGAAGAGGATAATTTTACTCAATATGCATGTCTTTAAGAGTGTGCTTCATCCATAATATTTGAGTGCAGTAGTGGACAAAGAGATGGAACTTTGTTTCTTTCTTGCCCATGAGACCAAATAATCCCCCAAAAAGTGAGCTGCTCCAGAAGTAATTTCCTGTCATCAATAATACCAACCCAATCTGCATCAGTATAAGTAATAAAATTGAAATTTTTACCTTTGGGATACCATAAGCCATATTCAAGAGTTCCTTTAAGGTATTTGAATATTATTTTCAAGAGCTCCTTTGGGATACCTATTCATTTTCTGCCATCATACTTCCTGGATGGTAAAGTCGAACCGCAGATCATTTTTTCTCAAAACACTGCACTAGATCAAATGAAGAGAAAACTCTCGGAGGGGGATGATTAGTTACACTTTGCAACCCATAGAAGTAGATCGACGGTGGAACATTATCCATCGATCCCATGAATAGAACATTTAGGAGGCTCTGTAATGAGCGATCAACTCGCTGAGAGTTTAACCGAACATGGAAATCCATCATCTGGTTAATGAGTTGGAGTTAGGGTGGGGTTACAAAGGAATTCACCTAACACTATTCAAACTACCATACCAACCATTCATGCATTAAAAAAGAAAATGTGTCATCATAATTGCTAATATGTTGTGTTGGTCATAGTATTGTAATTACATTATGGTGCATCCAAGGTTAGTAAAAAGAGGCGAATACTAAAAGGGAGATGTGTAATTTATTTAATTCTCGGAATAAATAAATATGTAGCAATTTTTTAATAATAATAATAAATAAAATACTTCAATATGTAAAATTAAGTAATATTGAATGAATAAAATATTCAAGGTCAACGTCAATTTATCTAAAATATAATTTACATAATCTAATTAGTGAAGAGAATTTTCGAAACATTGAATCCATTTATATACTCAAAAATATAATTTAAATAATTACAAATTACAAATTTATCAAAAATGAAGAGAATCAATTTTTAAGTGCAAATCCTTTTTAAGTTTTGCAATTTTTTTTGGTTACGTACACCTCCATAAATTTAATTTCTTTTAACATTAACTAAATCCCTAATTAAAATTAATATTTACTAAACACCAATATTAAAAAAAAATGAATCCATGCTTTACATAGTATAACAAAACTAATAATATACAAATAAATTACGATGAATTTTATACCTGATATCCCTAGTTGTACAATTGTACAATTAAATGTTTTTGCTTACCTCCATTTTTTGGAAAGCGGATGAAAACCATTAAACTACAACCCGGAGCAAAATATCCCAACATTTAACCAGTAACGACTATCCTGATACAATAAGATAACCTGAGATTAGGCATCGAATTGACTAAAATATCTTCTTTAGTGTTTATGGGATTGAATTGAATGAATGACATGTATTACATGGGGGTTCTCTATTATAGTTTCGGTGGGACTCTTTGCGAGATTTTGTCCGATGCGCCTTTTTGTTGAAATGATGGATATGCAGGGAACTGGGTCTCTCTTATGACAGATGGCTACCTGTGGTTTTCAGATAAAATGGATGGATTCAATTCAATGATAACCCATCTCAATCTGTGCTACTGGTAGACCATCAGCACCGCACAGTCCGCTCCCATCTCGTGAAGGAAATTTGACAAAGATGGAGTAATTCATTTAGGAATGCACTACTTTAATATTTAATTCTCTACTGTCAAATTTCACGTGCGAAACCATAGGTCGTCAGTGCTCACATTTATGACTTCCTGATGTCGACATTAAGGAGACTATGTGTATAAATAATGTTACTCTGTCCTCGAGAATGATTCAATTGACCAAAATTTGTAACTCTTGAAAAACATCTCAGAAAATATCGGACTGATAAATCTCCTATGTCAAAATATGGTTCGATCTATTGCGATTATATCATTTACCTTGATACAAAAACATAAAAATGAAACATCGGCATCATATTAGGGATAAAATTACAGGGACTCGAGAGTTCGACCGGAATATATTTCGAAAAAAAGAGAGATTCATATAAGGTTATGTGGCAACCTCAATACGCTTCACAAGGGAAAGGATTTCCATGTAACCAAAAGAGAAGATTGGTACTAACAAGGACATTATGATTGTATTTATCTGGTGGAAAATCTATTATAATTTATGTTATTATTCAAGTAATACTATATCACCTAAAATTACTCCTTAGTGGTTGTAAGGGTGTAGGTTTTCACTCTTGCAAGATGCTTCTCGGTCTTGGGGGCATTAAGTTGCTTCCTATTGGAAATACTCCATTAGCCATTTTACTACACGAGCCATTTACTCTGCATTATTGCATTTCCCACGGTTCACCTATTTTTCATTTATATCGCCTGCATCACAAATCCTTTACCTTTCCTATTTAACACACTTACCACAATTCTTAACTTATAGCCGATGCGATTTGATGGGACCCACAACTCATACTCAAATTCCATACAAACTTTTTTTTATTTATAACCTTACTTTTTCCCATTTCGCACTTACCACCGTTTGCACTTCGTAGTATGCAATACTTACCGCTTAAACCTTAACCCATCACAGTTATGTTATATAAGTTGCGATGTGATAGTGCTATTGCACATTGCAATTGAAAACATTTAAGTTTTCTGTTGTTGCGCCACGGTTAAATGTTCCACCGTGCGAAAGGTTAAAAGTCTCGAAATGCGACGTGGGTTCAAAGTTGGAACCACAACAATTCCAAGTCCACCATTTTATGTTTTGTACATTGTTTCGTGAAGAAATTTCATTACACAACAGAAGCACACTTTGTGGTTATTCGTCCGCCCGGCCATTTAATTATCATTAAAACCTTCAGGCTCTGCCATTTTGTATGTTACAGATTTTTTTCATGTAATGAGAGAGTTAGAAAGAAGTTGTTGAAAACCTGCTGAAGCATAAGACTATAAGAGAAAAATTCTTTAGTTTCTATCTCTATGTGTGTGTGGCTCTTTATTTTGTTTTATGAAAAACAATGTTGTTATTGTTTGATTTCAATTTCCACAAAAACTGTGTAAACTGTGTTTTTGGGGAAAATCATTTGCCCTCTTGCTTTCAACTTCTCTATTCCTTTTAAATTCTCCAACATGGTATCAGAGCAGGTTTAGGCTCTTAATGAAAGAACGAGCTCTTTACTAAAGAAGATGAAGGTTATTTTGAGCAACGGATTCTCCAGCAGCGAGAAAGCATTTTACACAGTCAAGATGGCAGCAGCAAGAACAAGCTTGACAAATCCTCAAATACCACATTTCAATGGTAAAAATTATGATGATTGGGCCATTACAATGAAATCCATGTTTTCTTCACAAGATATTTGGGAGCTGGTGGACAATATTTTCCAAGAACTAGCAGATGCAACAGCATATAATGCTTTGACACAAGAAGAAAGAGATTTGTTGAGGGATAATAGGAAGAAGGACTCCAAAGCCCTTTTCTATATTTTCCAACCATTACATGAGAGTATTTTTCCAAGGGTTGCAGCAGCAAAAAAGTCCAAGGAGGCATGGAATACCCTCGAGACAGCCTATCAAGGCATGGCAAAGGTGAAGAAAACAAAAATTCAAATGCTGAGAAGAGATTCTGAAGCTCTTTGTATGAAAGAGTCTGATAATATAGACCCATTCTTTATACATGTGATTGGGTTGGTCACCCAAATTAGGTCTCATGGAGAGACACTTGGAGAAAGGAGAATAGTTGAGAAAGTCTTACGAAGTCTACCGTTAAGGTTTGATTCCATAGTAGTCGCCATAGAAGAGACAAATGATCTCTCATAGTTTTCAGTGGATGAGCTTCATGCATTACTGATGTCTCATAAGCATAGACTAAACATAGCAACAAAATCCTCATTGGAGCATGCATTCAAGACACAAATTTCTTTTGGTCAAGGTAGAGGTCGAGGAAGATCAAACTACCGAGGAAGAGGAAGAATCCCACACAGAGGTGGAAGAAGCATCCCATCAAGCATAGGTGGAAGGGGCAACAATCAAAATCCAATCCAAGGCTCAAGACAGAGTCAAGTGCAAGGATAGAGGTATCATAAATCTCAAGTCCAATGTATTTACTGCAAAAATTATGGTCATTATGCAAATCAACGTAGAAATAATAAAAATGACATGGGTAGTAAACCAAGTGTAAATTTTACAAAAGAAAATCAGAACCATGAAAGTTTATTTTTAGCTTGTAATGTAGCACAAGAAAAACAAGAAGATATATGGTTTGTAGATTCAGGGTGTAGTAACCATATGACTAGAAACATAGCAATGTTTTCCAATCTAGATGAAAGTGTAAAATCTAAAGTGACATTAGGGACTAATAGCAAATTCTTTGTCATGGGAAAAGGGAGAGTAGATGTTCTGACATAGAAGGGAGAGAAGAAGTTCATGCCAGATGTCTATAATGTCCCTGGTTTGAAATGTAACCTTCTAAGAATTGGACAACTCATGAAAAAGGGATCTAATGTGTTTTTTAAAGAATATGTTTTCACAATCATGGATAAAACTCCAAGTAGAAATCTCATTGCAAAAGTGCATATGAGAAGCATTAGGATGTTTCCTCTCAAGATGAGATCAGACTTAAAGGAAGGAGGTGTTATAGCAGCTATCACATAAGAAATCTTTCAAGACATAGTGAAAGATGAGAACTAGTTATGGCATTTGAGATTTGGTCATCTCAATTTTATAGGTTTTGAATTTTTTTGCATAGAAAATACATGGTAAAAGGATTACCACTCAAAGAGAAACTAGACAACCTATGTGAAGGCTGCATCTTGGGCAAAGAACAAAGAGAATAATTTCCAGCAGGAAAGAGTATAAGGGCAAAGACACCTTTGAGATTGTCCACTCAGATTTATGTGGACTGATGCAAGCACTGTCATTAGGTGGCAGCCATTACATTTTGACATTTATAGATGACTACACAAGGAAGACATGGGTCTATTTTCTAAAACAGAAAAGTGAACAGTTCTGTCACTACAAATCTCTTGTTGAGAAGCAAAGTGGACACTACATAAAATTATTGAGGACTGATAGAGGTGGAGAATATATCTCAGAAGGCTTCTTACGTTTCTGCAGAGAGCATGGAATACACAAGAAATTTACCACATGGTATACACCTCAACAAAATAGTGTCGCAGAAAAAAAAAATAGTACCATCATGGACATGGAAAGAAGTATGTTGAAGGAAAATTTTTTTCCAAATGATTATTGGGTTGAAGCTGTCGCTTGTGCAGCTTATATTATTAATAGATATCCAACCAAAAGTGTGATGAATAGAGTTATAGAAGAAGCATGGAGTGGAACAAAGAAATTTGTCACTCACATGAGAGTGTTCAGATGTGTGGTATATGCAAATGTCCTAGCTCAATTGAGGAAGAAGTTGGACATCAAGGGGGAGAAATGTATATTTCTTGGATACAATGATGAATCCAAGGCTTATAAGCTCTATAGTCCATCAACCAAAAAATTAATAATCATCAAAGATGTTTAGTTTATAAAAGAAGAAGCATGGGACGAAAGTTTAGAGGAGACAGTGAATGTGAAGACATGTATGTCTCATGAAGAGAAAGTGGAATGGACTGCTGCAAGTAACTCCTCAACGGTGACTCTTCCTCCACCTACACAAGCACAACAAAACACACCGCAAGCAAGAAATATAATAACATTGAGAAATCAAGTAAGTGTTTCTTCAAGCATGCCATGGGTATCAACGACTCCCTCGAGTTCAAGTGCAACTCCAAGCACATCTTCAACAAATATGAGAAGACCAAAATTCTGAAATTTAAGTGAGATTTATGAACAAGAAGAATTTAATAATAGTGTTGGTGTGAATTCTTTATTTGCATTATATTGCCATGTAGATGGCACAATCAAATTTGAATATGAAGTCAAAGAAGAGAAGTGGATTGAGGAAATGAATGAAGAGATAGTAGCAATAGAAAGAAATGTTACATGGGAGTTAGTGGACCTCCCACAAGGAAAATAAGTCATTGGAGTGAAATGGGTCTATAAGACTAAAATCAACATTGAAGGCAAGATAGAAAGGCACAAAGCAAGGCTGGTTGTAAAAGGCTACAACCAGCAGCAAGGAAGAGACTATGAGGAAACCTTTGCACCAGTTGCAAGGATGGAGACATTGCAGATAGTGTTGTCTATAGCAGCACACCAAAAATGGAAATTTTATCAAGTGAATGTGAATTCAACATTCTTGAATGGATTTCTGAAAGAGGAGGTGTATATTGAACAACCTCCTGGCTATGAAATAGAAGGCCAAGAACACAAGGTGTGTAAGTTGCGAAAAGCTCTTTATGGGCTGAAGCAAGCCCCACGTGCATGGTACAACAGGATTGATGCTTACATGATAGACAATGGGCTCGAAAAGTGTGATGGTGAACCCACACTCTATATCAAAGAAATGACTGTAAAATTCTTATTGTTGTTTTGTATGTAGATGATTTTGATTTTTACAGGTAGTGATGTTTCTCTCATTTTTTCTTTCAAAGCAGTCATGAAAAGTGAGTTTGAAATGACTGGCTTTGGGTTATTAAGGTATTTTTTGGACATAGAAGTAAAGAAAACATAAAAGGGAATTTTTATCTCCCAAGCAAAGTATGTTGCAGAAGTTTTAGAGAGGTTTTGAAGTGCATAAAAACAAGGCATCACCAAATTCAACTGTCATAGGGTTGAAGTTCATAAAGGAAGATTTCAACAAGAATGTCAATCCAACATTGTACAAAAGCATGGTTGGCAGTCTAATGTATTTGACTGCAACTCGGCCTAATATAATGTATGCAATAAGTTTGATATCCAGATTCATGGAGACACCTAAGGAGACACATTGCCAAGTAGGCAAGAGAATATTGAGATATGTAAATGGAACGAAGGAGTATGGTGTTCTATACTCCTCAACTGATGATTTTAGGCTAATTGGATACAATGACAGTGATTGGGCTGGAAGTGTTGATGACAGAAAGAGTACATTATGATATGTTTTTCATTTGGGATCGAGAGCCATTTCATGGGCTTCCAAGAAGAAGCTAATAATTTCATTATCAACAGTAGAAGCTGAATATGTAAGAGCAACAACAGCAGCATGTCAAGCGGTTTCTATGAGAAGGATGCTGAGGGATTTATGTCATGAACAAGACAAAGGAACCATAATTTTCTGTGATAACAGTTCAGTAATTGCATTGTCAAATAATTCTATTTTCCACAAGAGAACAAAGCATATTGATGCCAAGTACCATTTCATAAGGGAATTACTTAACAATGGTGAAATTTTGTTACAACATTGCAAGTCAAAAGAACAATTTGCAGATATCCTCACAAAGCCATTGGGACAAAAAAGTTTTATTTCTCATAAAATGTTTAGGAATGGTTAATGGCGGCAGTTGTGATTAAGGGGGAGTGTGGAAATACACCTAACCACTGCCATGAATAAGCTGGCAACAACCCACACTTAAATTGAATGTTTGTTTCAAGGACAAAGCACATGGTTCAAATCTGCAACCGTTTATTCTACTTCATGCAATTTCTGTAAAAGAAAAATAAAAAAACAGAGTACACGCACCATTTACTTTGCGTTAGTGTATTTCCCATCTTTCAACTATATTTCATTTAAACCGCCCGTATCGCAAATCCTTTACCTTCCCTATTTAACATACTTACCACAATTCTTAAGTTATAGCCGATGCGATTTGATGGGACCCACAACCCATACGCAAATTCCATACAAACTTTTTTTTTATATATAACCTTACCTTCTTCCGTTTTGCACTTACCGTCATTTACACTTCGCAGTTCACAATACTTATCGCTTAAACCTTAACCCATCACAGTTATGTTATATAAGTTGTGACACGATAGTGCTATCGCACATCGCAATTGCAAATATTTATGTTTTCCATTGTTGCACCACGGTTGAATGTTCCACCATGTGAAAACTTAAAAGTCGCGAAATGCGATGTGGGTTCAAAGCTGGAACCAAAACAATTGCAAGTCCAAAATTTTATGTTTTGTACATTGTTTCATGAATAAATTTCACTACATAGCAGAAGTACATTTTGTTGTTATCCGTCCGCTCGCACATTGAGTTATCATTAAAACCTTCAGGCTCCGCCATTTTCTATTTAACAAATGTTTTTTCATGTAATGAGAGAGTTAGAAAGAAGTTGTAGAAAACCTGCTGAGCCAGAAGAATATAATAGAAAACGTCTCTGGTTTCTGTCTCTGTGTCTGCCTGGCTCTATATTTTGTTTTATGCAAAACTGTGTTGTTATTGTTTTGGTTTCAATTTCCACATAAACTGTGTAAACTATGTTGTTGGGTAAAAGCATTTCCCTTGTTGTTTTTAGCTTGCCTCTTCGTTTTAAATTCTCCAAAATTTCCATAATTCCGAGGAAAAAGATTTTTAGCCAAGAAAAAATAGTTTTAAGGCATATAATAAGGGGAATCAATATAAAGTCAATTTCATCAAATATTTCCTATAATTTTTTAGTATTACATCGTACACAGGGATAATTGAGAGTTTGAACTAGAGAAGCCACAAGGAGTTTGAACTAGTAACACCACAAAGAGAAGATTTAAAAAGAAGGACATCCGTGTGGGCTTTCATGCGCTTATGTGTGTATAGATCATGACACCACTAATATAATCTCTCTAGGTGCACAAACATGTTTGACCACTACTATAAATTAAGATGATGCCATGTCAACCCAAATGGAACAAACATATGGAAAATATGCAAAAGACTCTATAAAGGTGGAATTATAACTTCTTTTGAGGGTTGAATGAGTCAAATTTAACTCCTAGTTAGCTATAAATCACATTAGATTATAATTGGACAAAAAAATATTAATTTAATTTCATTTGAGTGCATTTTGCTCCTTATTGAAAAACAATATTAAAAAAAAAAAGAAAAAATCTACAACCCACTACCCATTGTACTTTATATAAAATTATATTTAGTTTGAGTCTACATTAATTTATTTTATTATTATTTTCTTGAAAACATCACATACTCACACATCAGTGATGAACTTTAACGTTTAATCCAACTTTAACGTTTATGAGATTAAATGAAGTACATGCATTATATTATATATTGTAGTGGGGTCTAAACAACTATTGAGTTTATGGGATTAAATGAAGGACATGCATTATAGTGGGGTATCGCTTGGTTTTGGTGGGAATCTCTGCGCCATTTGTCAGATGAGACCTTTTTCTGAAATGATTGATATGCATGAGAATATGTCTCCCTTAATCCAGGTGGTCAACTGTGTTTTTCAGATCAAATGGATGGCTTCAATTCAGTGATAACCCATCTCAATCTGCGCTGCTTGTAGAGCACCTCACAGCGTGCTCCTAGCTCCTGGAGGAAATTTAACAAAGACGGTGTAATTCATTTACGAACGCACTACAATAATATTTAGTGCTCTACTGTCAAATTTCATAGTAACATGTGAAATCATGGTAAACTTATATACCTAACAAGCTGCATGACCTAACAAACGGTGTTCCCCGTTTAAACTCGTATACCTAACAAACTGCATGTCCTCTTGGACAGTCCAGGGACCCTTCCTCGTTTCGCTTTCCTCCTCATCTTCAACTACAGGAAATTCCCACCACGTTCTTTTTGCCATAAAATTAGCTGTCGATTAATGTATAGAGCTTCTCACTTCTCTCAATGGTTCCTATAGGCTACCGGCCTTCTATGGCTGACATATGCTGCACAGTGGGAGCTTGGATACCGTAGATATCATTATAGTTCCCAGATGTTAAATAAGGAGTTGTTTAATGAGATGGAGGAATTATTGGGACAGTTAAAATTGATGGAATTTGAGCCAACAAATTTAAGAAATCTTACAATAATAGTGTTTGAAATTCAACATCATCAAAAAAATTTTAAAATACCCAAAATATTAATAACCTAAATTTAAAAAAAATCCTTGCCAAATTTTCTTAAAATCTGACAAAAAAAAATTCATGATTTTCAAAGCGGAAATAACCCTGCTTGTAAGCCCGGCAATCTGGCATTCCCAGGTTGAGCTCAGCATCCTTCTAGTTTTGTTATTTATAGCCATATTCAGGAGATACCCCGCAAGTGATTTGACAGGCTCATGATTTAGCAGATCTGATCCGCCGCAATCTGTGTCAACAGTGTGAGTCACATGAATAGGCAACACAGCTATTTGTAAACTTGGACATTTTCCAATTGCATAACAAAAGTTTGAGCATATCCGCGTTTTGGTATTTTTGCGGATTTTTTATTTATATATCTTATTCCAAATTCCATAAACAAAAAAATGTATGAGCCAAAATTTTATTAGCCAATTTTATAATTGCGTTTTGGTATTTTTTCAATTTTTTTTAATGCATATTATTTAAATGTTTTATATAGTTTTTTTTTTTTTTTTTACTTTGATGACATTTTTATATATTTTATTGGGTTGTAGAATTAGTTTTTAGGCTCAATAAAATATATACCAGCTTAGATTTATCTTAACTCTAAATTTATCAATTGCTTAGAGGGATCCAATATCTCTAGGTGCAAACCTCTTTTTTTGAGTGAAAAACTTGAAGAAATGTTTGCACCTCGAGAGATTTATCCCTCTTGAGGTTTGATAGATACTACTTTAAGATGGATCTAGGCTGGTTATATAATAATATATAATATCTATATTTGTATTTATGTCTCCTTCTTATTCCCTCTCTCTATGTCACCCTCAAACATATACAAACTCTCATCTATCTCTCTCTCTCTCTCTCTCCCTCTTTTCCCTTTCTATCTCTCTCTCCCTCTCTTCCCGCTTCTCTCATTCTCTCTCTCTCTCTCTCTTGGCCCACTCTCCTCTCTCCCTCTCTCCATCGCTCCCTGCCACTCCCTCTCTCTCCACCTTTCTCCCTCTATGTATTTTTTCTTCCTTCCCTCTCCCCCCTCCAACTCCTCTCTCTTGATTCCGCTTTCTCTTCTTTCCTCTCTCTCCCTTTCTCTTCCACCTTCCTCTGTCTCACCTCCCATCTCTCTCTCTCTCTCTTACCCTTCTCTCCCTATCTCTCTCCCCTCCTCTCCTCTCTCCATCTCTCCTTGTTACTCTCTCCCTCTCTCTCTCTCTACCTCTATCTCTCTATGTACTTTTTATGTACTTTTTCTTTTCTCCTTCTCCCCCCCTTCTATCTCTTCCTTCCTCTCTCTCCTGCCTCCCCATCACCCTCTCTCTTTTCCCTACGTATTTATCAATATGTCCTCCTTCACTGCCACCCGCACCCACACTCCCACCCCCGGCCCCATCCCAGGCCACCAATCCCCAGTCCCATTATATTGTGTTTAAGAAGGTATCTAAATTAAAATAAGTCAGTATTGGTTCTTATTAATACTATTTATATTAATATACATTTCACAAATTTAAATATAAAAGTATTCTCAAATTTAATTTTATTAAAACCTTAATTTAATTTCTATGGGAATATTTGTAGTTTAATTTTTTTACTTTTTAGTTTTAATTAAAAAAATGTTATAAAATCAAATAAAATTAAAATATTTTTATTGTGAAATAAGTTATCTTTAGTATTATAACAAAGCCTATTTACAATTTAATAATATCCATGGTGATGTGGGGGTGAATATCCATGGTTAAGAATCTTGTGATATTTTTATAAAATATGCATGTGGTATTCATAAACCATGGTATTAGCTCATGGTATTGTAACAAAACATATTCATAAGTTTATAATATCTTTTTTTTTTGTGAATTGAGTAGGACTTGACTTTTCTATTATATAGAGCAAGTTGCTAAATATATACAAAAATTTTGGACGTGTGGTATTGATAATCTATGATTAAAAATCTTGTTATATTGCTATAAAATAATCTGGTTGTGAAACAAATTATAGTTTTTCTATATGTGGTATTGATAAACTAATAATATCAACCCATAATATTTTAACAAAACTTATTCACAAATTAATAACTTAAATCAAAATATAAGAAATTAAATTTTATTATTTTAATAATTTTAACCTTTTATTAATAATTGAACCAACATTTAAATGTTTACACCTTTCTAGATATTACTTTTAATCATTTTTTTCACTTAACCTATTTTTAAATTATTTATCTATAAACCAAAAATAGAAAACTTATAATATTAAAAAAAAATATGGTATAAAGAGATACACAGCATGGTATTTAGATTCGGAAGACAAACATATAATTTAAGACAACGATGGATACTTTTATTTAACAAATACGACCAAATACGATTCAGAGTGATCACGTAATTGTATTGCCGAGAACGAGAAAAACAAGCGGCAATGAGGTTGCAAATGCTGGCGTAAAAGGGCCATTGTTCCTGGACTTGGGAATGTCACTGAACAATCATGACAGCGGAGACCCTCATGAAAAAAAACCTGCCGCGTGGAGTTACCCATTTCGATTTTGTAAAGGAAAGATATTTTCGGACTTTCTTGAAATTAAAAATTAGAGTTTGGATCGCCTCGGCAGAAGGCTCGTCCGACATATTTGACATTGATGGGATTATTTTAAGGAATCCTTTCAGTGTATGATATACCGGAAGTGCTGTACTTTCCAATAAACATATTAAATAGGGTGTTGTCCATTGATGTAACAAATTTGTTAGGAGATTAGATTTTTTTGGGTTGAAATTTGGTAAAAATAATTTTAAAAAATTATAATATTAAAGTGTTTAAATTTTTAATTGATGGTAGAAATAGATTTAGTGCTATCAAGAATCTCTAATCTCTAATCAGTTAAAATTATGAAATTTGACAACTTTCCAAATATTCATAGATTTTTTCATAATTTTACTAAAATTTTCATTATTTTCTAAACTATATATATATATATATATATATATATAATACTTCGCTATTAAATAGGCAATACCATATATATAATACTTCGCTATTAAATAGGCAATACAATGTCTGTTGCCAATGGAGATGTTACCTCAAAGTTCTAAAACAAAAATACAATGAATAGAAATAGTATCCTCAACCACTTTGATTAATGTATATAAATAATGTTACTGTGTTCTTTTTCTTCGAGAATAATTTAGTGTACCAAAATTTCTAATCATGATAAATGCGGAAAAACAAATCAGAAATCGGACATGTAGATCTACTAATAGGATATGTGAAAATGTGGTTGGATCTATTGCAATTAACATCATTAAACTTTATATACAAACATAAAAATGGAACACACCATGATATACAAGCATTATTATTATTATTATTCAATTTTAAGGTCACAATTAAGCTAGACACCAAATTGGTGTATGAGACCCCCTTGTTTGTGGGACAAGGGACTCACCTCCACGTAGCGATTTGACTGCTAAGTCTACGAAGGCATACATGCTCTAAACCCCTCTAGTTTTGAATCTGTGACCTCTTAGGAGGAAACACCAACATCATAAAAATGGAACACCAGCATTATCTTAAGAGTAAACTTACAGCGAGAGTACGACTGGTATATATTTCGAGGGAAAAAAAAACTTCATATGATCAAGTTCGATTGCAAGCTCAATACGCTTCACTAGGGAATGGATTGTTTTTAAAATTGTATTGACATAAGCAAAAGAAAGAAGCAAGGTATTTAATGAGTACTAACGAGGACAACCTGACTGTATAAGACAGGACATATCAAAGAAGTTATGTTATTTTAGTACTATAGATTTATTGGTAGAGAGGATCTAATTTTTTGATATCTAAAACTGAAAAACTTTGAAAAAAAAATAATTGAGGATCTACTCCTTTGATATTTAAAATTGAAAAAATTTGAAAAAAATTTACATCTTAAAGGATTTAATCTTCTTTTACTATTGATATTTTTTTTTGGTAGTTTAGACTAATCCTAATCACCCATGGGTTTTGAACTGGTGACCTTGCAGACAAAGTGCCTTAACAATGCACCCCATCGACGACTGTTCTGCACCACGTCGGCTCACTATTGATAATCCAAGTATCCAAGGGAACTTTCAAGACATTATATTCATTTATATATTAAAAAATGAATATATATATATATATATATATATATATATATATATATATATATATATATATATATATATATATATATATTCATTTTTTAATATATAAATGAATATAATGTCTTGAAAGTTCCCTTGGATACTTGGATTATATAGACTACACTAGCACAACCACATTAATAAATGTGGTTGATAAACACGAATAAACCTATATCAAACAAATTTATAAATACACATCAATATACAATATTGTCCATATATTGCATATGAACTTATACATTTATATGAACTTCCATATACAATACTTTCCATTTATATATATGAAATGTACATTATTGTGCATATTAGTATATTATTGTATTTTAATGTAAATTAGTGTATATATCTGTGTGTGTGCACATTAATGTACTTAACAATATATGCATTAATGTACATATTAATGTACTTAATTACATATACATTAATGTTATGTACACAAATGTATATTAATTAAACTACATTGATGTATAGTAAGTTATATTAACATACAATAATGGACTAACAAAATCACATTAAAAATATTAATGTCGTTGATATAGAGTTTTTAAGTAGATTTTAATATTATTCCCTTGGGTTTATAACCCATTGGGGTTTTAATACTAAAAACCCATGGAATTATAAACCCAAGAGATTATAATCCGAAGGGAAATATAAACCCAAGGGGTTAATACTAACGCCTTGGGTTTACAATATCAATCCCTTGGGTTACTAAATATCTAGTAACCCTTCGGGTTTATAATATGTATATTAAGAACCATGGTGTTTATAACATTATAAACCAGGCGAATAATGTTAAACCCAATGGATCAATATTATAAATCCGAGGTATATAAACCACAAGATAGATATTATAAACCCTTAAATAAACATGTTTGACCATATTTAATCACAATTAATTTTCATATTCACACAATATTTTTTATAATGCAAAGTTGGACTATGGTTGACCATCTTTGGGACAAGCTTTGTCACAATGCGACATGGGACAATGGTTTACATGGCTAATTTTTCCATTGAGTAAGTATATTTCATTATGTGACATTGAAACATAGTTTACCATGGTTTAGAATGTGACGTTGTACAAAGAGACAATCCTCTTCACAATAAAAAAATGTTGGGTTTACAACTCCTTGGGGTTTTAATACAAAAAACCCAAGAGAATATAATTTAAATGGAAATATAAACTTGAGGGGTTCATAATAACCCCATGGGTTTACAATATCAATCCCTTGGGTTACTAAATATCTAGTAGATATATTACTACTATTATTAATAAATATTATTATTTTAAACCCAAGTGATTAATTATACAACCCATAGGTATTGTAAACCCGGGGGAATAATATTTAACCCTAGGAATTAATATTATAAAACGAAGGTATATAAACCCTTGGATAAATATTATAAACCCAAGTAAATAATAAACCCAATATATCAATACCAAAAGCGCAAAGGATTATAAAACCAAGTAAATAATATTAAACCCAAGGGATAAATATTATAAACCCAAGGTATATAATCCCCAAGAGAAATATTATAAACCCTTATATAAACATGTTTGGCAAGGGTTGACCACTTTGATTTTCATATTCGCACAATCTTTTTTACAATGCGAAGTTGAACTATGTTTGACTAGCTTTAGGAAAAGCTTTGTCACAATGCGACATGGAACAATGGTTGACCATGGTTGATTTTTCTATTGATACAATCTATTTCATTATGCGACAATGAGCCATGGTTGACCATGATTAAGAATGCAACGTTGTGCAAAGAGACAATCCTTCTCATAATGTGACCATGGTTATTGACCATGGATGACCATGTTTGACCATGGCTAACCGTGGTTGATTGTCGTATTGAAACAATATTAATGTTCAACCATGATTGAATTCATAAAACATGGTTGACCATAATAGATATTATAAACCAAAAGGAATAATTATCCATATGGATCAATTATTTCCTGGTTTATAATAAACGCAGTGAATAATACTTGAACCTACGAGTATGAAAAATTACATTGGTCAACCCAATTGAAAATAAAGCAAAGAAATTACCACAATAGTGCTAATGAACTATAAACAAAAGGGAAAATAGCAAACCCAAGGGATAGATATTATAAAGCCACATATAGAGACCAAAGGATAAATATAAAAAACCCTCACTTATTATAAACTAAAATGCATTCAACAATACAAACAACAAACCTGAATGTATCAAAAACACAAAAAAACAATATTGAATACAATGGAATAATATTAAACATTATCAAACAATTAAATTTCAAAGAAAATTGACAAACAATTTTACACATGACAACAACAATGATAAGAATATCGAATTTCCTCACATTTAAACCAAAAAAGAAAGATTTTATTGACAATATTATTTAGAGATTTATTTTGGGTATCTTAACATGAAAAAATTGTACAAGGAAAATGAACTTTAAATACTCAACCATAACACAATTATTTAATGCGAGCTTCTTCCAAAACACACCCATACTAGTGACAAAAGAAACAGTAATTCAAATCAACAAGATAATGCTCACGATACTTCACGCTTTCCAACCAATCCCTTCTTGTTGTTCTCTGAGATTCTCTTTGGTGCAAATTATATAAGGTTTTGACATATGATTTCATTACATCCAACACACGAATATGTTCATCAATAAAACAAGGATGGAATCGATGTTTCCTGTCCATCCTTTTGTGAATATAGGAAACAAAAATTATGGTTGTAGCAATAGATTTTATTACTTTAATGTAATAGATTCCATTATTGTTCTCTGTATATGCATATTAATGACATAAAGATACACTAAAAATTAGTACACCAAAAAATAAACAAACAAACATACAAAAACACATATTTTCTTACAGTTTTTTCGCTTTTATATTTTCTTTTAAATCCCCAAAAAAAAATTGGACATAAATCTATTAACATTTTTAAAAAGTATAAAAGAAAGAGGAAACAGGATAAATTTAACCAGTAAAAAAACAACAACACCACCAAAAATTAATGAGCCATGCAATTTCTTGCAAATGCTTAATTTAATAACTTTACCAATCAACACAGTTATTCAAATAAAAAATTAGAACAAAAAAATTATTAATTTTCATACAAATAATTGTAAGAAACAACAACAATTATATAGAACTATTCATCTTTTTCTCAAAGGGATGCAAAAAAACTAAACATTTCAACAATATTATACCTTGTGAATATGAACCCTTAGATTAATAAACCCAACAAATTGATATTATAAACCCAAATTGCTTAACAAACCCCAAGGGATTATAAACTGAATGAAATAGGGTGGAAATGTGAAGGTGGGTTACATTTTTGTGAGAAATGCACTTGCAAAATTCACTATCTAACTTTTTGAGCCGAACATTATGTTTTTTCGGCCGATATTTTTTCGCTATTTACATTAAAGCCGATCATTAATCGGTTTTTTGGCTGGAGATAAAAAAATCAATAATAATATTTCGGTTGAACAATGGTCGAAATATTAATACATTTTTAAGTTCAAGTTGGCTATTACAAGTTTAGTAATATGTAAAATAAAGAAGAAAATGATTCAAGTAGGGGAAACCATAATGGGGAGATACGGCTCACAGCTCATCCAAAAAGGGATTACACTTGCAAATATAATAACTAGGCAACATCAACATAACAATTATTTTCCAAGTGAATTCACTAAGAATTTTTTCCTTTCTTGTGTGGTTTTATATGAAAAACCCTCCACCTTTCTAGTTATATGATTTTTTGCACATGTTAGTGTTAACTACAACAAACATCAAAAAAGTATTATAGTCACATTGCATTCAAAATGGTATTTTAGTTATATTGCATTTTAAATGCAAAAATATCATCCTACTAGTCACCTACTCTTCAACCCACATATTCACCTTATTGAAAGACAAACATTAATACTATACTAATCAGAAAATAATATAATATTAAATAATATAAAAGGAAAAATGTAAAGTTGCAAGAAAAAATTTGGTGGCGTGTGTTCATATACTTGATATCAAAGTAAATACCAATAGATATGTATTTTATGGAAATTACAATCCACACATATGTAGCTTGTGAAAAAGTTTGGTCAGAGTTGCTTGATTGTATGGAAATTTAGCTATTAGAGCAGCTCAACTAAGGTAAAATATGCTTAAGCTAATTGTGAGATTGAAATGAAATAATGAAAGACTCGGCCCAAAAAAAATTGCATTTGAACACAAAAAATTAAGAACAATTCACAAATAAACATGTTCCTTGCCTCATATGAACATACCCTCGGAGGATGCTAGGTAGTCTTGATTTCTTTATGTTTTGAATCTACATGAAAATGATTTATGGCATTGAGAACTCTACCTTCAATGGAACTTATTTGCATGTGAATATCCAACTAATATAGAATCTATATAATGTGATACTATGGTTCCTACTACCATGAATGCATAGTCAACGCATACATTTTTTTATGCATGGTATATGCTAGAAGTGGAATGTAGCATAATTTAATTAATAATAACACATCCCGACCTACCATGACTGGATGCTAATGTATGCATTCAATATTTATCTCCCTATGATGTAGCTAGGCTAGGATGTGTTGTTACTCTCCTTTTCGTTGGCAGTAAACTGTTATAAAACCTTTAGCTAAATGCAGGGAGAATCCTAGTGTTTTTTGAAACATGTATGCCATTTCTCCCATAAAATAAGGCATTTGCAATAAATGAATTTAATATTTTATTAGATTTTTTTTTAAGGAATTACAAAACCCACTAAACATGGTTGAAAAATGGACATTATGCATAAATGTTTCTTGTTATCCCAACCCAGGGAAAGCAGTGATTACTTATATGCTATGAAATATTGCAACGAACGAAATCCTCCAAAGGTAAATGAATTTACCTAGAAGAACAAAAAAAAATGAAGCATATTATATTGCATTAATAGAAGGCTTAGGAACATCTAGGGAGTATAGATCCAATGGAATTTTAGTTTTCACCAATTCTGAACTGGTGTGCAACAACACGAAAGACGTGTACCAGGTTAAGAAGAAGAGGTTAAACCAACTGCATGGAAAGGAAAACAATATTGTTAGACAATTTCAATCACCTAGTATAAGACATTGTGAAAATTTTAATAGGATTTTTAGTGAACTATTGTATGGGGCAATGCCAATTCAAGATTTTTGTGTCAAAGATGAATTAGTGTTAAGAAGTTCTCCATCAAAATTTATTAATCGAAATTTTAATATATCTTTGATATGTGTGTGTTTTTTAGTTATAAATGTGTCGTTTTTAATGTCCATGTGTTTTTTTCAATTATATACCAAGTGTTCCCCCACTATTTAATCACAACTTGATTAACTTCATGTTTTAGAAAATTTTGTATTTAATGTTCAAAATGTGTGTGCTTCAACAAATTTGTCTTTAAATAGTCTTGAGTTTTACAAATCAATTTGTGCTTCAAGTTTTTTGTTTTTCCTTTGTGCGCTTCAATAATTGTGCACGTTAGTACGTCAGAGTAAAGAGAGAAAACCATACTGGTTTGCTTCTTAGCTTGTTCCACATGATCTCGTGCTTTCTTTACCTTCGCCTTTTCTTCCCTGAGTTGGGAAAATGTCTTATCCTCGGTTTCAGAAAGGTCTTTGAATTTATTCAATAGTGCTTGATGTTCTTCTATGGGTACTACTTCCTTTCTGTATTGTGCCAATTCGTGCTGGGTTTGAACTAATTCATTATGAAATTTTTTATTGGCAGCCTTTTCTACTACGAGAGTGTAGGCAGGTGTCTCCTCCATTTTTGTTTCCTTTTCTTCTGTAAGTTCCATCCTAGTCTGCAAAGAAGCTTTAGCAGTGTCCACTAGGTCAGTCTCCACCTCGATCTCAGCAGTGTCCACTAGGTCGGTCTGTACCTCAATCTCAATAGTGTCTATCAATGGGGTGACAAACTCTATTTGGGTTTCTATGGTGGCCAATTCCTTCTTAGGCTTCTGATCCTTGCTTACTTCCTTCAAATTTTTCTTCAGATGTTTTATCATTTTTCTTAACCTCTTACAGATCCTGCTCATTTTCCTCAACTTCTTTTCAGCTGATTTTTTTCTAGCAAGGTTTTGGTAGGAACGGTGATGATATTTCAGGAACGGTGATGTCAGTTCTGAGGTTATCAGTGATGATATTTTATTCCTGTGCTCCAGAGTTTATTTATGCATTAATTTCCTAACTGGGTGAGATATTGTTCCCTTCAGGTGTTAGGGGGACGGTCTCCATGCTTGCATTTTTTTCTAATGGGACATTGTCTCCCAACTAATTTTCAGATTTTGTTATCCCTTCTGCCTGGTATTCCCTATTCACCCAATCACTCTCGGGAGGAGATAAGGCCCTAAAATCCTACGATTCATCTTGGTGTGGTAATATTTCAGTGCAGCCAGAGCCGCTAGCGATGGAAGATTGATTCAACGATTCCCCTTTCTCCTTAGTTTATCGATATGGGCTTCTAATTTCATGGGATGGCCTCATTTGCTCTAGGAATCGAGCCATTTCTTCTTCATAGTCTTGTAAGGGCATGTTTTGAGGGCTTGAAGGTGGTGTATGGGATGGCCCTGCCTCCTCTGGCACTTCTGAGGTGTCTTGCCATAATTGCAATCTTTCGGACTGTCTTTGTTTCCTTGGTTCTGAGGTCAAAGCATGGGCCCTTTTCCCTCTTTCTCTCTTGGGTATGTTCATTCTAGGAAGCTCAATTTCGGTTCTAACAAGATTTTCCTCAGGGGCATGCAGGGAAGAATTAACAAATTTGTACCAATATATCTGATGCTTGTCTAGCTCATGAATGATAATTAACTTAATTAAGCCATGGTGGTTGATGAATTCTTTGGGGATTTTGGCCTTTCTATTTCGAACAATAGTGTCGTGCAAAACAAAATTCAAGAAAGAAGGCATATTAACTGAAATTTTTTAGTTAAGAACAACTAACAGTTTAAGTTAGCGGGGTTTTACCACGTCTTGACGTCCATCGCATGTGATGTATCTTTTAATGAATGTTGCCAATTCTTGCCAAGACTGTTGTAGGGATGCAGGGTTAATCCCCTTCCCTTTCCGTTACAATGGTTGTCCTACCTCATGGTATGCTGATATTGCTTCTCGTAGAAGAAGGTGTTTTTCGGTCCATCTTTCTCCCTCTACTGGTATTCTGGAGACCTTAGCAATGATATCCTCTGTGACCAGTATAATCCTTCCTTTGAGTCTGTTATGTCCCTCCTATAGGTTCTGCAGGAATTGAACTACTATTTTTGTATCAAACCCTTGCAATTTGTGTAGGTATGGCAACCAACCAACTTGCCGAAGGATGGTGCAAGCTACATCTAAAATTTGGAAGGTTGTGGGTTCATTTCAGAGAGATTTTCCTCCCATTACTGATGTGTTTTCAGAACTAATTTCTCCCTCTATCTGTGTTTCTTTCGGCCCCATTGGTTATAACAAACACTGCATGCGAGAGAAAAATAAATTGCAACCTTATGTCGTAAATGTATGTAGCTTCATATCGTAATTGCAATGATCTTTTGGTCCCATCATCGTATCCAAAGGAAGTTGTGCAAGGAATTCACATGCTTATTATTTATGGATATTTACACCCCCTCTCTCCGAATAAGGGCGTCCACGTCCTTAAGTACAAGAGAGATTGGATCAATCATGAATGCATATAGGGGAGAATGTCAGAAATCAGTAATCACAATTTGTACAAGAGAAGGGCGTCCGTGGCCTTGGAGCTCAAGAAAAGAAGAGAGATTGCAAAAATGATGAATGCATGCGATACAAAGGTTAGAATTGGAATTTATCATAAGTGTATATAAGGTGGAAATGACCGAAGAAGGGGAGAAAGCGATATAGAAATGATTATGATCGGATGTCCTTATTTAATGGTATAGTATGACGAAAGCATGACAGTGATGGATAATGATTTGTTCCGTGATCCCTTAATTCAAACATGAAAGGATAATTCATTCATAGTTACTTATGTGGGTAAATAGTATTATTACTTATTTGAGTAGTGCATTTTATCTCGGGAATGGATGAAAATAGGAGATAAGGCATATATAAAAGTGATTGGCTATTGTTAGAAACATACTCTCATACCACAAGCAGAGCCACTGCTACCAACATGCATTCATATCCTCGACAGGGTTGCTATTTTAACCCGAAAAATGAGCGAGAATCCTCTATGTCAAAGTAGATATTTTGCCAATTTTTTGGAGAGATTACCATGCTAGTGCGGTGGCCAGATAGTCAAGGTGTCACTCACTAGAGTTGTAATAGAGTGATTAGGTCAGCTCGTGGTGAGACCTCATGTCCTTCAAGTAATTGGAGCTGTCGAGAAGGTCACTACCTTGGTGTGTTGGCCATTGTGGGCATGTCACCTGCTAAACCCTTATGATCATGGTAGGTTGGCTCGTGATCAGACCCCCTATTCTCTCTTAAAAATTTGCATATAGATATAATATTTCTTTTTGAAAAGTAGGAATTTTGCTTTTTTTTTTATGAAGAGGTCATTGTGGTAGTGTGGTGGCCAGATAGACACAGTGCCATTCACTGGGATTGTAACAGAGTGATCAGGCTGGCTCGTGATGAGACTTCCCGTCCTTCAAGAAATTGGAGCTATCGAGAAGGTCATTAGCCTCGTGTGTTTGCCATTGTTGGCATGTCACATGTTAGATACATATGATCATGCTAGGTTGTCTTGTGATGAGACCCCCTATTCTCTTTTAAAAATTTGCATGTAAACATAATATTTATTCTTTATACATGAAGGGAGGCTCATTACCTCCTTAAGAGTTAGGGATGGCATGAGAAGTAAAGAAATAATGCCAATACAATTAATACTCCTTATTCCAATATCCTTGTGTTAATGGGACATACTACTCAAGAGTGTAGAAATATATACCATTATAAGACTATGAATTGTGTGATAACATGTTTGAGCAGGAGATGTCTAGCCCTTCATTGCATAAATGTACCATGTCAGCTTCTGGAGTAGATGTTTCCATCAATGTTCCAAAGGATCACCATATTAGTAATATTACTGCTTTTCCCCTTTTCATGTGCCAATTCCTGCTCAAAAATGTCTTTTACAGCTAGGGTGTGGAATGAAAAGTGGGTTTTTGAGAAGAGATCATCAAAAGGAAAGAAATATCATGCTTAGAAAGGGAAAAAAGAATCAGTTGTTCAATCTAATTGAACAGAAAAAACAACACACGGTTGTTCAATGTGATTGAGCAGCAGCTATTTAATTAGATTGAACAACATTCATTCAAAGATTTGAATAGCAAAAAATAAACATGCAACAGAAATACGGCTGTTCAATCCAATTGAACAATGACTGTTCAATTGGATTGAATAGCAACCGTTCAAAGATTTCAACAACAAAAATAAACACGCAAAAGAACACGACTGTTCAATCTAATTAAATAGCATCTGTTCAATTGGATTGAATAGCCATCATTCAAATATTTGAACAGCAAAAATAAACACGCAAAAGAATATGGTTGATCAATATGATTGAACGCCAGTTGCTCAATTGGATTGAAGAGCAGTCGTTCAATGATTTGAACAAAAAAAATAAACACTCAAAAGAATACGGTTGTTCAATCCAATTGAACAGCAGTTGTTCAATTGGATTGAACAACAGTCATTCAAAGATTTGAACAGTAAAAATAAACAACAAAATGGACGATGAAGGAAAATGATACAATTGTGAGTATGAAGAATGTACAACAAAAATAGGAAAACTATAAATTTCAGGGAAATTATATACAATATTTACAAAAGGAAGTAGCAAGATATCATGTACTTAAAGTTGTGGGGTTATCACCCGCTGCTGCTAAAATTTGGATGGTGGGATCGTTGCATACCTGCTGGCAGAAAGACTCCCTTGTAAGTAGTTTGTGATAGAGGCACACTTTGTGCCCGTTGGCTTGGAATGTAGAACCAGATCTTTCTATGGTAGTCAATGTGAGGGTACCATTTTTGTGTACTTCCTAAATTTCGTATGGATTGAGCCACCTTGTTTGTAACTTGCCCGGGAAGTATTGGAATCTGGAGTCATAGAGAAGCACCCAATCTCCTTTCTGGAATGTATTTTTTTTTATGAGGTTTTCATGCCACTTAGCTCATTGTTGTTGGATGATTGCGGCGTGCTACAAAGCCAATAGTTGTATCTCATCTAATTCATTTATTTACTATAGTCTTCTAATCTGGGCCTCCGTCGAGTCCAACCCCACCTCCTGGGTTGTCCTTAGAGTCTTTATCTCGAATTCGATAGGAAAGATAGGCTGTCTTCCAAATACTAGATGATACGGAGAATATCCAGTGGTGTTTTTCCATTTTGTTCAGTAAGCCCACAAGGCCTCTGGTAGTCTAGTAGCCCAATCCTGATAATGTGTTGATATTGTTTTAGTGAGAATTTCCTCAAGGACTTTGTTGGTACTTTCAACCTGCCCGTGTGCCTGCGGGCGGTAGGGAGTTGTGACTCTTTGGATGATATGGTGGTTCTTCAGAGTGTCCATAATTATAGTTCCCACAAACTGTGCCCCTCCATCAGTTATCACTTCCCATGGTAAGCCATATTGCACAAATATCTCAAAAAGAAAATTAATCACAGATTATTCCATAGCTCTTGATAAAGCTACTGTTTATACCCACCTTTTTACATAATTTGTGGCAACCAGTATGTAGATCTTATGGTTTGATGGCGGGTTGAATGGTCCAACAAAGTCCAGTGCCCACCGTTCTAATGGTTTTACTAAAAATTGTGATTGTAACGATATTTCATTAGCTTGGACATATTTCTTGGCATCTTTAAAAATCGTAGGCCAATAATAACCCATTCGCAATACTTTGTGCCTTGTTCTGCGATCTGCAAAATGGCCACCACAAGGTTCATCATGACATGCCTGTAGAATGTCGTAAATCTCGTCTTCTCGAATGTATCTGTGTATATTCATATCAACTCCTTTATTAAAGAGGTATCCGCCTATCCAGGAGAATCTAGCACTGCTTTGAACAATCAGCTTTTGTTCCCTTGATTTCAAATGTTTGGGAAGCTTCCCTATTAGCAGGTAGTTTGCTACATCTACATACCATGGTGTTTTTATTGGTACAATGAATAGATGTTCGTCGGGAAATTTATCATCCACTGCTAGTGCATCATCTGATCTGGGAACTCTGGATAGGAATTTTGAAACCACGTTCTCCTTCCATGGACAATATTTGATAGTTATGTCGCATTCCTGCAAAAGTAGTAACCAATGAGTTATTCTCCCATTTGTAATTGGTTTATTAGCTATATATATAATGTCAAAGTGATTAGTATACAGGAGTATTTGATAGCCAGTTATATAATGTCTAAATTTATTGATAGCATAAATGATAGCCAAGAACTCTTTTTCAGACACTGTATAGTTTAATTCAGCACAGTGAGATTTTTTCTGATATAATAAATAACATAGGGCTTTTTGTCTTCTTCGCTGTGTCGGATGCATTTGAAGAAATGTGAAAATGAAACTTCCAGTTAGAAATACATAAGATCATGGTTGTTGAGACCAATTTCTTTAAATCTGTAAAAGCAATGTCTCATTTATAGACCAATGGAATTCAACATTTCCAATTAATGCATACAAAGGTGTAGCAATTTTTGAAAAAATATTTATGAACCTGTGATAGTACCCTGCATATCCAAGAAAAATGTGTGCCTCTATCTCCGTACAGGGTGTGGCTAATAAAAGGATTACTTCTATTTTTGTCGCCTGTATTCTAGTTGTAGAGATATAGTCTCCTAGGATTACTCCTTTAGTCATAATCATGTGACATTTTTCATTGCTTAAACATAATCTAGTAGCAATACATCGTTCCAATAATTTTTCTAGTGTTTCTAGTGGTTGATTAAAATCATCTCCATATGGGGTAAAGTCGTCCATGTAAATTTCAATTCCTTCATTTATTAAGTCAGAAAAAATACTGAGTATGGCTCTTTGGAAGTTTGTTGGGGAATTGCATAGCCCAAATGGTAATACCCTGTAGGAAAATGTACCCCATGGGCAGGTAAATGTTGTTTTATCCTGGTCTTCAGGGGCTATCTGGATTTTATTGTAACTGCTAAACCCATAAAGGAAGGAAAAGAACCATTTTCCTGCCAATGTATCGAGGACTTGGTCAATAAAAGGAAGGGGGAGGTGGTCCTTCTGTTTTTCTGTATTCATTTCTCTATAATCCACACAAATTCTCCGCTTCCCGTTCTTCTTAACTAAAGGAGAAACCCATTTGTTTTCTGAGATAGGATAGATGAAGTTTACATCCAGTAGCTTTTGCAATTCATCTTTTACAATGTCTTTTAGATGCAGTTTTAGGCTCTGTTGAGGTTGCCGAATAGGTCGAGCCTCCTTATCAGTATAGATGTGATGTGTCCATAGCTGAGGGTCTATACCCTGCATGTCTGGGTAGTCCCAAGCAAATTCTCCCTAATAATTCTGTAAAACCTTTATGAGATTTTGATTTTGGTCACTATCCAGACACCCATTCATATTTAAAATTTTTCCTGGTTCAATTTCAATTGGTATGTTGTTGCGAACAATGGTCGTGGGTATGTATTGATTATTAATGTTTGCCAAGGGGTCTTCTTGTGTTTCATAATTAAGAACTGTTTTTAACATTTGGCATTTTAAGTTTTTAGGTGAATATGATTGATTCATGAAGTTATTGATTACATCGTCCTCATTTTGATCTTTGAATTCAAGAGCTTCAACTATTGTTAGTGGTGAACAAATATTTTGTTCCCACTATGTATGAGGATGCCTGTAAATATTTACTGTGGGTAGACTTGGTTTGACAGGCAGGTAAATGATAATGTTTTTTATGGAATCACCTCTAGCAATGGTCACGTTGCCTGTATGGCAGCCTATGTAAGTATTGTTTGTTGCTAACCAAGGTCAACCAAGTATCAGGGGGTGTCCATCCATCCTACTTTTTGGGTTAATAACTAAAAAGTTAGCTAGATACTCCCATGAGTCCACAAAAACTAGGATGTCTTGTAATATTCCTTCTGGTCTGACAACGGATCTCTCACTAAGTTATAGCAAGGTAGCTGTGGGTTCTAACACTATTATGACTAACTTCTCAAAGGTATCTGTATTTAAGATGTTAATGGTTGCCCTTAAGTCAACAAATGTGTTTGGAAAGGAGTGGCCAGAGATTTTCATGGTTACTATGGGGTTCCCTAGATCCTCATATTTCACGAGTATTTCCTTACCTAACAATAAGTTTGATAGTGCCCCTCCCACATGAACAGTGAGTACAATATTTTCTTTCCTCACCTTCTTCTTTCTGCAGAGCTTTGTAATTTCCTTGGCATAGATATGAATGTCTTGTATAGCCTACAAAATAGGAATCTCAATTCAAAGGTTCTTTAATTCCCCTAGAATATCAGAATCTAGATAAACAATTGGCCTAGGCAATGTTAATCTTTTAGGGAATGGAGGGGGAGAAATCATAAGGTGTTTGGGTCTCCCTTGGTCAGTTGTTTCCCTTCCCTGCTTGGCCTCTATTTCAGTCATAGTTGTTTGTCTAGGCTCTATCAAAGTTCCAAGTTCAAGTTGTGGCAGGGTCGTATCTTCTTTTGGTGAAATAACATGTCTTGATCTCAGCTTTATTTCATTACATTTCTTTTGTTCAGTTTCAAGGTTTGTGTTTTCAACAATCTGAATGAGCTGAATCGGCTTTTTGTTAAGATTAGGATTGGGTTGAGCTGGAAATCGAGGCCGCATGATAGGCTAAGGTTTGTGCTGGACTGGGTATGGAGCTGTTAATGAAGGTTTATTTTGAACCCCTGTCCCCATTGGTAGGTTGGTCATTCCCCGAGGTCATTTCTTGTTCTGAGGCCAATTTATGGTTTGTGAAGGGGAGGTCGGCCACTAATCTTAATAGGGATTGTTTTGCCAGTAAGGCGGAGAACAAGGAAAGCTTGGCCTATTATTACCTGAAGAGGGTTGCGTTGGCCAAGGAGGCATAGGAAATGGTTGAGAAGGCCAAGTAGAGAAAGGTGATTGGTTTGGCCAAGTTGTTTCAGGGTTCTTCTGGTTAAACTGTGGAGAAGAAAAGATTTGAGGCAGGTCTTGTGGCATACCTGGTCGTGCTTTCCATTTTCGACGTTGGTTCATTAGATAGACTGGTTCTGTCTCTTCTTCTACTTCTTTAAAAACTTTTTCAGCCCCAGAAGCAAAGGGAAATGGTTAGTGGCATGGTCCTTGGTACAAATAGCACATGTATAGATCATGTCTAATGGACATTCCCGTTGGTTGTGCTTCTTCCAACAGCGTGGGAAAAAGACAACCAATTTGTGCTCTACTATAGCTTGCTTCTTCTTGGCTTGTAGGACATATATTTGTGTTTTCAGGATGCCCAATATATCAGTTTTGAAATCTTCTAAAATATTACCAAATTCTACTCTGGTGACATTGCCACCGAACTGCTTAGGGTTCTTTGTAGCCGAGTCTCTCCCAGTTGGCCTACTTCGCATACCACCCCAAGAAAATCTGATACAAAGTGAAATAATATCATCATATTCTTCTTGGTAGATGTCCCATTTTCTCATTATGTTAAGTGTTTCAACCATTCTTCTTTCATTCCCTTAATTATTGTTTCTTTTAAGATTTCTTTAGAAAGTGTACTATATGGAGACCTTTGTAAGTTATATTGAAATCTTTTGACGTATTCTTCTAATGTCTCATTTTCCTTTGCAAACATATTGAAGATTTCATCTTTTAACTCTCAAGTCCGGAAATAGTCTTGATATTTGTTAAGAAAAGTGTTTTTGGGCTGGTCCTAGTTATTAATGGTTCCTCCACTGAGCCCCATGAACCAACATAATGTTGTTCCCTTCAAGGTAGAGGGGAATCATTTCAATTTCTGAGGATCAGTGGTGTAATCATATCCCCTCCATAAGACATTGAATTCAAATAAGAATGCATATGGATATTCCGAGGGCAACCCATGAAATGTGGGGATGTTTCGTAATGGAATGGCTTTGATAGGGACATTTGCAACAGGATCAACAATGGGATACTCCAATGTTTATGTCTGCCTCTGGTTTTGGTTCTGGTTGTTTGACATTTGATCAAATATATGCCAATAATCTTCGGGGATTTCTTGTTTTGGAAGAACAATCTCAGTGGAATTAGGGATTGGATGCGGAGGAATCCTTACAGCACTTCCCTGATCTGGGTTTCTGGGTGTCTCTATTTCAACCACTCTCTCAGGGGATCTAGGCTCTCGATTTTTTACCTGTACTACACTGTTGGTTTCCCCTTCTCCTTCATGTAAATTGCAAGAACCTCCCTCCCTCGAAGGGTCAGCACTTACATGATCAGTACTCTGAAGGCTTTTTTCAGGCCCTTCTGTTTCACTGTGAATCTCGGTGTGGGCTGCAGATGGTGAGGCTGCTGCCTGAGGGAGTGTAGTAGGACTTTGAGTAGGAATGGTTCTACGTCCTATGAATGCTTGGGATTCAGCCTTCTTAATGATTTCATCTATATCTGTTGATCTGCTAAGGATCATTGGTCCTTTGGGTTTTGTGGATTTAAATGGAGGATTTTGATTTGTTCCTATCTTTTTCTTCTTAGTCATAAAACAAGAGCACCTATCCTACTAATCTCTGCACAATTGCTGGAAAGAAAGCTGGAGAGCAAGTGTTTTTCTTGCTAGTATTCAGGTCCTTACCTCTCATTTTCAATACCCAATTCTTCACAGCAAAAGGAAAAAGAAATAAATCACATCACTCTCAAACACTGTCCTCGGAAACGACGCCAAAAATGTTGGGTCATAAAGGTGACTGTTACAGGAAACTTCAATGTTTCTCATTTAATTATCAAACCAAGGCAAGTCTTTTTATTTCAAGAGTGTAAGCACATTATATGCAAGTGATACTACTCTAAATTATCATAAGGAAGACTATCTAATTCTTGAAGTTCGATCAAATCAAAGTGGAAGGGAGTTATATAATGCTTTTGAATATTTTGTTCTAAGTAAATGTACAAAAGAACAACTTACCATTGAACATCATATTGTGATGAATTGAACAGCAGTCCTAATAAATTAAACAACAACTTTAATAAATTGAATATCAATTTTTTATCTAAATTTTTCAATGGATTCTCTTTAAAATTAATAAATGACATCTCTCTGAATCAAACAACAATCGGATGCCTCGCAATGATAATGAAAAGATCCAACTTTAACTATATGCATAATTGAACAACAGTCATGCTAAAACTAATCAAAAAATTATAAAAGCATTGGGAAATGGTGAAAGCATCTAAAAAATTATGAAAACATTGATTGTAAGTGAGAAAGCATGAATGGTGAACTATTCTAATGAAAGAGAAAGTTGTAGCATCTTATCTCCGCAATTAACCAATTAAATGATATCTCACGAAATGCATTAGATGACTGAAAATGTAAGTTCTGTAATTAGACATAGAGCATAGAAGCAGTGCATAGAACTCCCAAGGCTTGGCCCAAAGCCACCAGAAGTCTACCATTAAGGAAAACTCAGAGATTGACTATTCAAAACGGAAAAATATTTATTAAGTTGCAGATTAATACATTAATACAAGTTGACATTTATTTCCTAATAAATATATTATAGAGGAAAATCTAGATGTCGATCTATATCTCCATCTTGTTTGTCTTTGGCCTTTTAAAGGAGAATTCAACGGTGGTAACAGGCATTTTCCATATGGGATCCTGTTGCTCGTGGTGGTCATTTGAGTCCTCCAAGCATGGATGTGCCTTTCCATCTTCTACCAGCCCGTGGGAGTCATCATGATCCCGTTTTCATCTCTTGTTAGTTGTCTTTCAGTTATCAGCAGTTCAGCTGCTTTGCTTGCCTATCAATAAAGATACAAAAATTTAATTTTGTGTTGTTTAAACATTCCTTTTATCATCAGTTCATTTTTTCTTAACTTTACGTTATTTCCCTTTTATTTATACTAAGGTGAGGGGAAAATTCATAGAAGTATATAAAAATTCATGGTAAATATAGAATGAAAACGTACCTTCTTCTCGGCTCAACAGTAACTACAAAAAAAAAAAAAAAAATCTCCTGCACAATAAAGAAATTGTAAATTCATATCATAATCAACGTGAAATTAACTTTGCCAATGGACTTGATTTCGTTATCTATTTCTAGATCTATATCATTTCAAACGAATTGAAATGTTACCTTCTATAACAATATTAGAAACTTGATCAGCTTCAGATGATACTATAGTCTCCTATGATTCCATCTCTTATAAGCTTACAACTAAAATTCCCCCCTTTCTATTTAGTTATGTATGTTGCCAAGAATCTATATACATATTGTTTTAACAAACATCATTGATTTGTGTGTCCTCTATGAAAACAGGACCAAAACAAGAATATTTTATTTTATCAAATGCAAACACATTTCGGTACTCCTTTGTTTTAATTGAATGCAATTTTCTAGTCCTTTTTACTATTTCAGCTTCATATGCAATCGATCTATCTACATCTTGGACTCGAATATGCCAAAAAAACCTATATGGAAAATTAAAACAAGAATATAAATATGAACTTATTTAAAATACAATCTATATATCAAAGACAATCATTGTGATAAATGATGTTTAGAATTTATAAATGTTTAAAATTAGGAAATTAATAAAAAATAGATCATATATTAAAGTTCTATATATATGCAAGTTAATTATTATATATTTTCATGTACCTCTGTACTTCCCTTGATGGGTTAGTCTCATGGCTTAGTGCAGCAATGCACCATTGAACAACTTGTTGAGCTGAGACAATTCATTTTGCAGAGTTCTCCATTTGATATCTTCGAAGTGCTCATTTTATACATTCCCCTGCACAATCATGTTCTCCTTTTCCATGACGAGTCTCAAAGAAATTAAAACAATGTTTAAGGTGGGTTTTCATATGAAGACAACACAACCAAAAAAATGATCGTGAAGATTTGAACTGACTTGTGCATCCCTTTGACCATATATAATGTTCATTTAATTTTATTCCATGACCTTTCAATGATTCATAAATCTTATCAAAACAATGTTGTACAAAATGTGTATTATGCGTACGATCATCACTAATATAAAAGTGATATTCTTTAATAACATCTCAATTTTCACTAGTGTTTTCTACATGATCAACATTTTGTTTAGCATGTCTATATAGAATATGGACAAGCATAGAGACTTGGTCAGAATGGTAATATTCACTATGTATTTCATTTTTTACAACAAATGTGTAATTCTTTGAAAAATCAACTATTAACAAAATGGTCCCTGGTGGAAAAATTTCACAGGATTTTTTGAATTTTAAGTCCATCCATTGAGCTCTATGCGAATGCTTGGTTTATTTATAATTTCTTCGTCAAACTTCTTCAAAAACTCTATCACAAATATTTTTTCTTCTTTTAAATCAACCATTTTATTACTTGTACTACTAATTGAACCAATCGATGTATGAATATATTCATATCTCTTCCATTTCACTTTTATGTTGGAAAATGATTGATCATTTATACCATTAGGATAGTTTTTGTGAAATAAAGTCAAATTTCCACAATGATAAGATTTTTTACCACCAAAAAATTTCTTTTGGTAAAATAATTCATGACTTTCTCTTGCACATAGAATTTTGGATATGAAATCATAGATAGTGGAAGGAAGAGGTGAATTTTTCCAAAATGTTTTACCAAAATTAAGGAATGTGTCATAATATAATTGAAATTTCACATGACAACGACAACAACAAGTGTCACATATAATGATATGTTTAACATACCATGGTTTTTGTTGCACAAAAGTACTGATTGAGATATTATTTCCATGATTATTTTATATGAACTTATTAAACAAATATATATGAGTGGTTTCCAAGATATGTTTTGCATGTTATTCATCTTGATTTCGCACTATTCTTCGTCGCATCACATCACTTTCTTTTGGTGGAACACGTGAATTTTTCATCCAATATTCATTTATTATTCTTTTAACATCTTCTCCAAGTCTTTCTTGTATGGTTTCCTACAAATAACTTTCCAACAAGTGAGCTCATCATTTACATCTATTTTCAATCTAAATTTCTTATGTTTGTGCAATGTCTTTCGTGATGTCCCAAATTCTTTTGCAATATATTTTACGAAACGATTTTCTTTAATACTTGATGAAACCACTACAATTTGTATTTCTCTATGTGCATCTATATAAATTTTCTTTCTAGATATTCCAATTGATTTTAGAGCACTATTTACATTTTGAATCACATTTTCCTTCATTTATTTTATCATTCGTTGATTTTCGAATACCCAGTAGAGTTGTAGCTTATTTTAATTTCTTTGATGTTAAGATAGCTCTCAAAATTTGGGCTTGAACTGCTACATTTTTCATATTTGAAGAAATTATCAATAATGAGATCAACATGATATCGTATAACATGGTCAGTTTTTTTATCTCCATATGTGTCCTTGTCAACATTTTATAACATCTCATCATCGATATTGATTTCATCTGTACATATGCAAAATAAATGTAAGTAGGTATAAATATTCAATAAATAATTAAATTAAAAAATAGAGTTTGAATTAAATTGAAATTAATAAATATGTATAATTTCAATAATACACATGACATATATATCCATACATGGTGATTCAATTTATTCACTTGAATTTCATTCAACATCTTCAACAACATCATCTATCATTGGTTCATTATCATTTTCACTTTGTCTTTCAACATTTTCAATCACATCATCAATGTTATGAGGAATATCTATCTCTTTTTACATTGCAAAATATTTTTCAAATTAGTTCATCAAATAAAAATTAAATTTCACAATACATTATTTAAATTTTAAATATCATTTATAATATTTATATTTACATACATGCTTCAACTTCTACTTCAGGTTGATTTTACCTTTCAATATTTGAGTGCTCTTCTTTCATTTTTTTTGTAACAGTTTCTAGTATATTCTCAATGATCTTCAATGTCTCTTGATGGATCATATTTTCTCTTGCAATTTGTTTGATTTCCCATGATAGTTTCTATGTATATTTTTAAAATCCAACCCAAAAAATTCAATTTCAAAACTGTGCCGAAAAAAATCACTTTCAAAATTTAGATAAAAAAGCTCACTTTCAAAATTTGGACAAAAAAACTCACTTTCGAAATTTAGAAAAAAAAAACTCACTTTAGAAATTCAGCACGAAAGACATACTTTAAAAAAAAAACTCACTCTAAAAATTCAGCCCAGAACTTACTTTAAAAAAAAAAAACTCACTTTAAAAAGTCAACCAAAAAAAATTCTTTTAAAAATTAAGCTCAAAAAATTTCTTTTAAAAATTCAGCCCAAAAGATTTAGTTTGAAAATTGAGTCCGAATGAAGAAAATGTGAAAAAATAATGTTTCGTCTTCGTTTATTTATATCGTTTCGTGATTTGTTTTGGAGGGTCGCATCATTTTATTTCTGCGGTTGACGGAAATTAGTGATCAATTTTTAGCTAAAATTTTAAAATAGTTCAGTCGAACTCGTCTCTCGTTTATAATAACGACCCATGACGACAAACATAAGTTTGGAAAAATTATTAGAAAAGTTCGGTCGAATTAATACGTCTACAACTCTGAAACAACTCGGCTCTCATAACCTTTATCCAACTTCAAAATGGTTAAACTCCATCAAATTTTATGAATTTACTTTCGGAACCAATACCACCATTTGTAGAATTGAATTTACTTTGAGAAGATATAAATTTTATGAAATTTCATAGATATTTACTAATTTTAATTAATTTTATAATAAAATGTGTGCAAAAAAATTATGAAGGTCCTTATAATTCAGTGAAATCAAAATTTTGTATCTTCCAAAATACACTGTAAAAAAATATGAAAAAATTATGGTTCATTATATTGGTCCGTCTTCTGCAAGGGGTAGTTTTATATTTTTATTTTTTAACTAATAAGTTGAGAAACTTGATGAGATGCGAAACATATTCAAAATATTCAGTTTTTTCATATTGGTCCAGTTCAAAAAAATCTAGTAAGTATGATATGCATCTATTGGTTTCATTTATAAAACGATATCAAAGTAGAGTCTCTCTAGATTTTTGCAACACATTTTATTTTTCAAAAAATTTAAGTTAACAATGAATACACTACAGTTAAAAAACATGAATTTTTATTAATCTCTTTATTTTTAAATAACACACACTCAAAGTATTACTAAGTTGACGTATCAAATGTGAATAAAAAAATTCCAAAAAATAAGAAATAGAAAGCTAATAAAACTTCTGACAAGTTTTCTTTTTACTGTAAAATGAAATTCTAAAAAGAAGAAATTATTTGTCTTGCTGAAAGTTGAAGAACTTCTAAAAATGATATTCTTTCCTAAAAAAAAGGCAAAAAGTGTAACCTAAATTCACATTTTCATCTAATAATATTAATCCAATGGATAATAAACCCAACATATTAAGACTAAAAACCCTACATCCTATATTCCCTTGTGGTTTTGGTATTAATCCCTTCCGTGTATCATTCCCTACCTTTATAATTGGTTGGCTTTTACTATTCATTCCTTGGGTTTATAATCCCAAGGTATTTAATATTATACTCTACAAATATGAACCCTTACATTAACTGACCCAATGGATTGATAAAATAAACCACATGAAATACAAACCCTAGGGTTTATAGTATTAGTCCCTTGCTTTTATTATCGCTTCAGTTAATATTGTTACCTTAGGTTTATAATCCCTTAGGGTTTTATTATAAACTCCTTGGGTTTATAATACCAATCCATTTGGTTTATAATACCAAACCCTTGTGTTACTAAATAATATTTATTATTATTATTAACGAATATTACTACCATTACTAATTAATATTATTATTTTAAACCCAACGAAATAATATTCAATCCAAGGAATTAATATTATAAAACCAAGGTATATAAACCCTACGATAAATATTATAAATGAAAAGAAATAATAAACCCAAGGGATTAATACTAAAAATCCAAGGAATTATCAACCTAAGGGAATAATATTAAACCCAAGAGATAAATAATATACACCCTAGGTATATAAAACCCTAAGATAAATATTATAAACCTTTTAATAAACATGGTTGACTAGGGTTGTCGATGGTTTATTTTCATATTCAAAAAATATATTTCACGGTGCTAAGTTGGACTATGGTTTACCATGTTTGATTTTCATATAAGGATTCATATTCACAGGCTATAATATTATTGACAAGGTTTGAAATTAATATTAATCCCTAGGATTCAATATTATTCCCTGCGGTTTAAAATTTCTTGGCTTTTTAGTATTAAACCCAAGGGATTATATGGTTGAGCATGCTTTACCATGGTTGATTTTCAAATCGAGAAAATATTTCTCGCAATGCAACTTTGCACCATGCTTGACCATGATAGATTCTCATATTGAGAAAAAATTTGTCACAATGTGACGTTGGACCATGTTCGACCATGATTGGATCCATAAAACATGGTTGATCATAACTGACCAAATTTAGCATGGACAAAAAGAAAAAACACAAAACAAAAAAATTGGCATAATACAACTGCATCAACAAAAAAAGGACGATGTCAAACCATCCATGCATGTGATTATTTCCAAGCATTCAATATGGTAACTTAAGAAAAAGAAAAAAAAAGAAATAAGTTAATCATGGCAGGAAAAAATATAAACCATTAATAACATTTCTAGCCACTCTGTCAAAGAAATGAACTCAATTGTTGATAAAAACCTAAAAATTACATAGACTTCAATCTCTCCTCCTCTAATTTCAGTTGAGGTGATAAGGAATGCCAATACAGAAATATTTATAAGAAGACACCTGATCCAATACATTGTTATCATAGACCAAATTTCCATGGGTGATCGTTTTGGATTTAATTATCATGATTTTAGTCTTGTTGGTATTAACCGTCATACCCATCTTGAAGCAATAGTCATGAAGAGTCTTAAGTTGTTTGTCTAGATCCTCATGACTTCTAGCATGAAGGACAATATCATCAGCCTAAAGGAAAAGAATAATGATAACACCAACAAGCTCGGTCCCATTGCACCCTACGATTTACAAACAATCATCTAGCTTAACGATGTAAATAACAAAAAGGGTAGGGGAAAGGGGGCAATCTTGCTTAACCCTGATATTGCATTTAATATATTTAGACCACCCTTCATTGGTCTTAAGCTTGGAAACAATCGTCTCATAGAGGCGAATCACAACGGTCTTCAACTCAAGAGGAATCATGCTAATCATAATGGTCATGTAGTTAGAGGGAGCAATTTTTTCCTCATCTTTAAGGATAGGCACAATAAGAATTTGCGTCTAAGACTTAGGGAAACCATGCTTTACAACGAAATCAAGAAGCTTCTGTAGATAAGGAATGATAATAGATCTTTTGAACTTTAAAATCTCAGCTTGATATCCTTCAATATCTTTAGTTTTCCCATTAGTGAACTTATTAATCACAAACTCAACATCCTCAAAAGAAATGATATATTCCTTAATAGAAGTATTAACGATGTTATCCATAATGTTAAAAAAGTTATACAACATTTTAATATAGATGTCCCATTTTTTTTTAAATATTTTAAATTCAATAAATACAATTAAGAAAATAAAATTTTCATTTAAGAAAATAAATTTATCATTTAACCTATAAAATATATTTTAAATGAGAAATATATATGCCCATTTTTAAAATATTAATATTTAAATCATTGTATTAAAACTTATTGTCACTCCCAAAAATTAAATCAAAATAGATTCCAATTACTCTTCCCAACCACCGGAGATGAAAAGAACTCAGCGGACATTGTTGATATATAAGTCATATAAATTGTGAATTTTATTTTTAAATTCTTTTCCATCAAATTATAACTTTTTCACTTAATATATATATATAAATAAATAATACAGGTCGATGCTATATTTTCAACGACTCAAATTTACAATTCTAACCATTTCTAATCACATTTATCCCAACCAAGAAAACAAAAACTATGGTATTTAGATTAGGAAGACCGACATGTAATATGGTATTTAAAAAATATGCTGCAGAGAGATACACAGAATGATATTTAGATTAGAAAGACCGATATATAATTTAAGACAACGATGGATACCTTTATTTAACAAATACGACGGAATACGATTCACAGTGATCACGTAATTGTGTTGCCGAGAAGGAGAAAAACAAGCGGCAATGAGCTTGCGAATTCTCGCGTAAGAGGGCCATTGTTCCTGGCCTTGGGAATGTCATTGAAATAAACCTGCCGCGTGGAGTTACCTCTTTCGATTTTGTAAAGGAAAGATATTTTCGGACTTTCTTGAAATTAGAATTTGGATGGCCTCCGAGAAGGATCGTCCGACATATTTGACATTGATGGGATTATATTGTAAGGAATCCTTTCAGTGTGTGATATACAGGAAGTGTGCGTGCCTTGCTTTCCAATAAACATATTAAATACGGATGGGATTATTTTAAGGAATCCTTTCAGTGTATGATATACAGGAAGTGTGCGTGCCTTGCTTTCCAAGAAACATATTAAATACGGATGGGATTATTTTAAGGAATCCTTTCAGTGTATGATACACAGGAAGTGTGCATGCCGTGCTTTCCAATAAACATATTAAATAGGGTGTTGTCCAGTCACAAATTTGTTAGGATGTTAGTTTTTTGTTTTTTTTGTTTTTGTTTTTCGTTTTAAGAATTTGGTAAAAATAATTTTAAAAAATCATCATATTAAAGAGAGTTGTTTAACAAGACGGAGGAATTGTCTCAATGGCTAAAATTGGCCGGAATCCGGGCCATTTTTTTTTAAGAAATCTTACAGTAACAATATTTGAATCATGATTTTGATGGTGGAAATGGATTCAGCACCATTAAAAACATCTAGGGCACACAAAATATTAAAGTTTGATAGTTATAACATGGATTTACCAAAATCTTGGCTGGATTTTCTTAAAATATTATGGTAATTTCCATGATTTTCAGGGCGAAAAAGCACTCTAGTTAGACTACGGCATAATAAAGTGTTTTAATCTTTAATTAATAGTGGAAAGGGATTCAACACTACCAAAAATCATTGGGGCATCTATTATTTTGAAGTTTGACCACTGTGTGGCCGAGATGTTCAAAAATTTTTGCTAGATTTTATCTTAATCTTACCAAAATTTTCATTATTTTTCAAACTAATTTCAATGTTTTTTTAAAACTAAGTTATTAAATAGTCGCTACCATGAAGTCTGTCGCGAATGGAGATGTCACCTCAAAGTTAAGAAAAAAATGCAATGAATAGAAATAGTATCGTAAACCGCTTTGATTAATGTATATAAATAATGTTATTGTGTCATTTTTCTTCGAGAATGATTCAATGTACCAAAATTCCTAATCATGATAAATTTGGAAAAACAAATCAGAAATCGGACATATATATCTACTAATACGATATGTCAAAATGTGCCTGGATCTATTGCAATCAACATTATTAAATTTGTTGTTGAGAACCTTGAGAAACATGTGTATTCTTATCGAAGGGCTTGACCTTTCGGGTGAACACTTCACCCATATTTAGGAGTAAGAAGTTTGATGAGGGGTGAAGTGTTCACCCGAAACATCGGCCTTTCGAAAAGAATACACAGGTTTCCATAAATTCTCAACAACATGTTCTTGATTGTGGAAACATTCACACCTTAAATCATTAAACTTGAGAGTACGACTGGTAGGAAAAAAATGCTTCATCTTAGGTTTGATTACAAGCTTAATACACTTCACTGGGGAATGGATTGTTTTTAAAATTGTATTGCGACATAAGCAAAAGAAAGAAGCAAGGTACTAGTGAGGACAACCTGGTGGTATAAGAGAGGACATATCAAAGAAGTTATGTTATTTTAGTACTATAGATTTATTGGCAGAGAGGATCTAATCTTTTGATATCTAAAACTGCAAAACTTTGAAAATAATTTACATCTTGAAGGATTTAATCTTTTTCTATTATTGATAATTTCGCTATATATATATATTGCATCTTTTAATATAGAAATGAATATAATGGCTTGAAATTTCCCTTGGACACTTGGATTATATAGAATACACTAGCACAACACAAATAGGAGTATATCAACCACATTTATAAATACACATCAATATACAATATTGTCCATATATTGTATATGAAATTATGCATTTATATGAACTTCCATATACAATACTTTCCATATATAGATATGAAATATACATTATTGTGTGTATTAGTATATTAATGTATTTAAATGCACATTAATGTACTTATATATATATATAGTAATGGACTTAACTATATAAACATTAATGTATATATTAATATACTTAACTACATATATGTTACTATTATGCACACAAATGTATATTAATTAAACTACATGGATGTATAGTAAGTTATATTAACGTACATTAATGCACTACCAAAACCACATTAAAAATATTAATGTCCTTGATATAGGGTTTTTAAGTAGGGTTTAATATTATTCCCTTGGGTTTAAATCCCTTGGGGTTTTAATACTAAAAACCCAAGGAAGGATTATAATTGGAAGGGAAACATAAACCCAAGGGGTTAATAATAACTCCTTAGTCTTACAATACCAATCCCTTAGGTTACTAAATATCTAGTAACCCTTTGGGTTTATAATATGTATATTAAGAACCTTGGGGTTTATATCATTATAAACCCAAGCGAATAATATTAAACCCAAGGGATAAATATTATAAACCCAAGGTATATAAACCCAACAATAAATATTATAAACCCTTAAAAAATTGTGTTTTACCAGAGTTGACCCCAATTGATTTTCATATTCACACAAGTTTTTTTTACAATGCGAAGTTGGACTACAATTGACCATATTTGGGACAAGCTTTGTCACAATGAGACGCAAGACAATGCTTGGCCATGGCTAACTTTGCTATTGAGACAATTATGTCATTATGTGACATTGAACCATGGTTGACCATGGTTAAGAATGTGACGTTGTACAAAGAGACAATCCTTCTCACAATAAAAATGTTGGGTTTATAATCCCTTGGGGTTTTAATACAAAAAACCCAAGGAATTAAAAACCTAAGAGATTATAATCCGAAGGGAAATATAAACCCGAGGGGTTAATAAAAACCCCTTCGGTTTACAATATCAATCCATTAGGTTACTATATATATATCAAATGTATTACTACTGTTATTAATAAATATTATTATTATAAACCCAAGTGATTAATTCTACAACCCATAGATATTGTAAACCCAAGGGAACAATATTTAACCCAAGGAATTAATATTATAAAACCAAGGCATATAAACCCTTGGATAAATATTATAAACCTAAGGGATCAATACCAAAGACCCAAAGTATTATAAAACCAAGTGAATAATATTAAATCCAAGGGATAAATATTATAAACCCAAGGTACATAAACCCCAAGATAAATATTATAAACCCTTAAATAAACATGTTTGACAAGAGTTGACCACAGTTGATTTTCATATTCGCACAAGATATTTTACAATGCGAAGTTGAGATATGGTTGACCATGGTTTATTTTTCTATTGATACAATCTATGTCATTATGCGACAATGAACCATGGTTGAACATGGTTGAGAATGTGATGTTGTATGAAGAGAAAATCCTTCTCACAATGTGACCATGGTTATTGACCATTCTTGACCATTCTTGACCATGCTTGACCATGTTTGGTTCTCATATTGGAAAAATCTTAATGTTCAACGATGATTTAATTCATAAAACATGGTTGATCATAATAGATATTATAAACAAAAAGGAATAATTAATCGAGCGGATCAATTATTTCCATGTTTATAATAAACACAACGAACAATACTTGAACCTACGAGTACGAAAAATTACATTGGTCAACCCAACTAAAAATAAAGTGAAGAAATTAACACAATAGTTCCAATGAACTATAAACAAAAGGGAAAAATATAAAACCCAAGGGATAGATATTATAAAGCCACATATACAGACCCAAGGACAAATATAAAAAAACCCTCACATATTACAATCTAAAATGCATTCAACAATACAGACAACAAACCTAAATGCATCACAAACGCATGGAAAAAATATTGAATACAATGGAAGAACACATTGACAAAGAATATTCAAAGAAAATTGACAAAAAAAATTACACATGACAACAAAAATGACAAGAATATCGAATTTCCTGATATTTAAACCGAAAAAAACAAATATTTTATTGACATATATTATTTAGAGATTTATTTTGGGTCTCTTTACATCAACATAAGCATTGTTTTTCATTTTTTCATAAAGCTGATAAGAAAAAGGTGGTGAAATTCGTAAACCATCAATGTATATCACTCTTGATATAGATGTGAATGTTAAACCTTACTTCTCTCTATTTCCAATATCTACAGTGCCTAGTTGCAAATTCATCCCTTGTGACTTGTGTATAGTCAAGCCCCATGTCATTTTTAAAGACATTTTTCTAAGGTTCCCTCTAACAATAGGTGTTATGGGAACAACATTTGGATAACCCTTGTCAAATGGAACACCATTTTACTTCTCGAAAATAATTGTAGAAAACTATGGAAGTTGATGTGGTTGTGTACCAGGTGAATAAAAGATATCTCTATATACCGAAGAGCACTATTGACCAACCCAAGTTCCACCCACAAATTACACGTAAGCCTGACATGCTCACCACAACACAACAAGACCTCAGAGTCCATGACATCATCATCACTGTCAACAATCTCGAATCTCCTACCAAATTATGCAACACATCTTGCAATTGGGAAATTCAATGATTCGAGCATTTTCTGATTGTGAAAATTAACGATATCATTCGTTGCAAACAACTGAACTAAAGAATCAAATAAAACCTTTTACTAACGATCAGAGAAATTATCCACACACGTCATAAGAAAATCCCAATCTTCCAAATAAGGCTTTTCATTTCTTATATTCGTTAAAAGATTGCGAAAGGATGTCTGCTTGGGATCATCTCCCTCCTGTCTATAAATTTTATCCAAAGTGACAAAAATGTTGAAACTTTTCCAAAACACTTTCCCGGTTTTTCTACCTACATAGAGTAGTTTATCCTTAACTCGAGGAATATAGCCAAGATCACCCATAAGAATCATGGACCTAATGCCAAAAGGAGAAGCTTTCTTTTCTGGAATATATTTTCACAAACATGAATCTATTTTTATGAATAACATTGGCCCAAAGAAGCTCATTTCATCAATTAAACTATAATTAACGTGCCTCATTTCTTCCTAGAAATTTGTCAGAGCTTGATCATTTAGTGTTTTCATATCTTTAATAATTATTTTCAAAGAAAAGTGTATTGTTTTCCATGTATATTAAAAGCAACTATACCAGTTGGAGCAAGCAATAATATTGGACTTTTTTCACCCATTGTTGAAGTTGAAAGAGCATAACAAATACACTGAATAAGAGAATATTTTCCCATTCGAGCAGTTCCTTGAATAATAATTAGCAAAGGATAATCATGCTGAACATTAACAAAGTGTAAAAACACAATTTCAAAAGCACCACATTGTTTCTCCGATAAATATGAAGGAGAGAAAATTGTCTCCGTAGCCAAATTCATATTAAGAACACCGGAAGGCTTTGCATATTGTATAAAATGGATTTCTTATTCAATAATTCCATTTCAAAAAATTGTTTCATACCAATTATGGTGAATTTAAAATTCCCTTCTACCATGGTTTTGAAGATATGAAATCTCCATATTGTCAGGGGGAACTATTAAAGAAAAAATTCTCACTCTTTCGAATCCCGATCAACATCTTCCTCATGTACAACTGGCTCAACATCTTCTTCATTATTTTCATTTTAGAAAGGAGTTTGATCAACATGCCACGCATCATATATCAAATTTCTCCAATTGTTAATGATTTTTTCTCTTGTGATCCCAATATCCAAAGAAATGTCGTGAAATGCCATGTAAAAAAACAACTCCTTCCAACAAAATGTTTTAAACTCTTCAGGATCTTCATCACGAACAACATAAAAATGTGGCCATACACAAACAATAGCATGGACTTATCGTGCTTTCCATTCCTCATTTCTATGCCCAGAATAAAAAATCCATGGAAAATTTTAGGGGCTATTATTCGCAAATGGGCTGATTTTCCATGGTTTTTCCAAAAAAGGATTTTCCAATTTCCATTTTTTTTCTAAAAATTATTCGCCCAAATTTGATAGTATAAAAATATTTTACCTTAAAAATTTCCAAAATTGTATAAATACTATATATAAAACTATTAGAAATTTGCATTCTTTTACAAAGAAACAACAAACATTTTATAATTTTCAATTTGGAGACTAGTAAGATTCGCCAAGGTTTCTAAATTTTAAGAAAAAAAAATAGCCTTAAAATTTTCCCTACAAAAATCCATGATCTTGTTGTTTCAATCAGGCACAAATGGCCCAAAAATTGGGGTCACGTTCAATACATCTCAACAAAATTGTTCCCATAGGAAATTTCATTAGAATGTACTATTAGCCTTTGGTAAAAAAAATTCCAACATTTAAAGGGAATAATTTACGACTACAAACAACAAGAGGAAACTTTAAGAAAATATCGCAACTTTACTCCAATGTCACACTCAAAAAGTGTTTCAGCAAGGAACCTTCTATATGAAGACAAGGAAGGAGCATCACATGCACTAACAAAAGAAAACATTTTCAACATATTATGATAACTTTCAAATCTTCTTTATACGTTATAAGCATATTTCACAATATATTTCAACATAACATGTCGAGAAACAGTTGGTTGATAATCAACATTTTCTCACCGCATAGTCAAAATATTTGTATTGTGAAAATTTAAACGATCATCGTTTCGAATTGGTTCATATATTTTTTTCCCTTTCTTGTCCACATGCAATATTTTCTTTGCATGAACGTCCCATGGAACATCATACCTGTAGGAAAGGATCGACCCCTTTTTCCTCAAACACAAATCTACACTAAATTTTGTTTGTCTTTTCACTTGAATGACCAAATGCTCATAACTTTATTGAATGTTGCAAGAAAAAAATTTGGGTATTTAATAGGCATGGATCATCATTCGCACTTCTAGATATAATCACATTTCAATGATATATGTCACGCGGATTCCAAGCTATCACATATTTGTCAAAAAACTTATTTGTTGCATCGACACTCAAAGGGTTTGACCAATCCATTATCTCCACGTTAGGAGCTCCAGGAAACCAAAGGAACTTGTGGATGTGTACAAAGGTTCTATGTTGCATCTCATATCTTACAAAATCAAACATGCAATCAAGAAATATAAAAAAAAACCAATTCCAAACATTTTGTTGAATATTCTACATGACATAACATAAAGGCACGAGAATAAACTTATACCAAAATCTCTTTCCCCAAGATATTTATGTAGAAAAACCTCACGAAAAACAGTGAATCTTTGGTTAATATAATTAGCAAAAATATGTGGATACTAAATAACATTAGAATATTTTCTCGCATTCTCATTTTGATGTCCTCGTTGGCTATTCAAAGGCATAACACTATGCAAGTCATACCACTTTGTGTCAGTTGCAGTTAACGTAAATAAAATGTAGGGAAACCCAACTGGGTGTTCATGTCAGTGAGATTAGACTGAAACTTTGTCCAATATTCTCTTGTATCCTTAAGAGAAAAACCAAAATGAAACATTTTTTCAGCCAATTTATTGTTTGGAAAATCACAAAGTTGTTCACATAATTATTGAATAGTAGAAGGTGCATTTTCATGTAAACCCTTCTTCCTAAAAAAAATTATTGTTCCCTGACTATGATGTCACATAATCATATTCAAAATTAGGTAATGAAATCTAGAATGGCTTCCAAATATTTGATCATAATTTCTACACACGTTCAAACAATATTCATGCATTTCAATATTTCAAATACGTGGATGCAACCAATAAAAATCTCGATTCGGGAAGAAAGTGGGGAATTCCATGTCTAGAAACCCTTCTGTATTTTATTGATTCACATGAGATGTTCCAATATCTGGCCATTCTAAATCCCCTGCTTTTGTAGATTCTGCATTTTCAATAAATCTTCTTATTCGATCAAGTTCCTTGCAATAATTCGACAACCGTGATAGAAATGATGATGGATGGAACCAAAAATAATTACCAGCATCTCTTTTTATGTCCTCTTCATCCCTACTTGGTTCATCTAGATTTCTATCAACATGTTGTAGCATGTTGGACACATCAGTAGGTCTTTCTAGTAGAATTGCAACTGAATCCATCTCAATTTCAACATCCTTGTAATATTTATCCATTTGGATTTTGTAAAGCAACGCATCCATAACAAGTTGTCTCTTCACATAATATTCATAATATCTCGATTCAACACCACATATTCTCACAATAATTTAATCAAGTTGTGTAACATGTCGAGCAAGTTTCTTTGAAATTGTAGATATAACTTGGGGGAAACTTTTTGTATGACCATTATATTTATATTGACCACTATGAGCATGTGACACTTGCTAGTGTTGGATTTACCCTTGCTATTAGAATTTCTTCCACTTGTTTCAAAATTCTTAGAAATCCTGGTTTTTCACTTGGATACATGTTTTTAAAATGAGAAAAACGATGTGAGCCTTTCTCCCACCTACACCTTTTACAAATGGAGCCCTAATGCTATCTTACAACTTGTATATCAGGATATCATTCATTACACACATGGAAAATTTTCACATCAGACACATTATCAACCCTGGAACGAAATTTTCTATGTGCTTCAAGCATGTCGTTGCTAAAAAGAAAAAACCAACTCCATTTCCCCTACCAAAAACCATTCAAACTGGAGATGATTAGAAATAACCTGGGTAGTTGTGCCATGAACAATGTCATTTATTTCAATGGTATGAAGAACATTCATTCCCCTAACTTCGCTACAAACAAGTTCATTATGTGCACCAAAATACAAAAATAAAATTATGTAAAAGCCAATAACATTAACAATGAAAGCTCAATTTTTCTGAGTGACCGACCATTTCAAAATAGAGAGAATATAAATTTTGGTGGTTACTGCATTCACCATCTAGAGTTTGAGGAACTGACATATATTTCCCTTCTTGCAAATATGTTTTACGTCCAATACTGAATGCAAAATTGTTATAAACAACATATAATACTGAATGGACATAAAAAACCAAAATATTTATTCAAATGTTCAAAACTTATGAACAAAAATTAGAGAAAAAACTTGCGCATTCTAAAAAGGACTAGTTTGCATCCTTTCTCAGTGGCAAAAAACATTCGCAGCAGAGTTACATCGTGAGACACTAGGCTCAACATCCCCAATATATTTTCACAAATTGTCAACCATCCTAACAAGCATGCTACTATGAGCAAATAGATCATATCCAAGCAGTAGTTCAAGGCCTTTATTTTGGCTACCTTCCATTATAAAAATTCTTCCATCGTTTCCAGACTTCCACGATTCTCACTTATTTCAACATGAAATTTGTAAAGAAAATGCACCATAACAACACAAAATGCAAGAAAAAACTCATAAAACTGTTCAAAAATTGTGGAACAAAGCATGTGCCTAAATGAGTATTTCAAAACAGTCTTGCTGGAAAAACACACCAAAGGTTCCTTACTCACGATGTTCAACAACGCCAGGTTCACCACTTTCTCCAATTTCAAAAATCAACACACGAAGTTCAAATCTAACTGAGGATGTTGGCTACCCCACCTCTAAACATGAGTGAACACCAATATATGTTTCCAAAACATTCTACAATAAAAAAGACAAGAGAAAAGAAAACCCCTCAATAATAAATATTTTTCCATCAATAGTAAAAAATGAGTAAAAAGGAAAAATATTGAACTACATGTACTACTCCAACATATATAGTATGGAAAGGGTTGGAAATTTTGTCATTGATGGCAAAGGAGATGAAAAAGGAGGAGCAGAGGAAGCAAGGAGAGAGGTAGCAGAGGCAGCAAAAAGAGAAGCAAGGAGCAGCATCAGTCAAGGAGCAGAGGAAGCAGTGAATTGAAGTAGAGACATGTAGAGAGCTATGCAGAATAGAAGAGGAACAACGCCACTGTCATTAAAGATCTGGCCACCCACGAAGTCGTAAGTGAGTACACTGAAAGTGATCACAAATATATATATATTGCTGATGAAATTGTTTATAAGTTCTGTGTGCATAACATGTATTCTTGGTTGAACTTATGTATGAAATAATTGAGTTTTGTGGGCAATTGATGTAAAAATCTGTGTAAACGAGTTTTGCGGGTCGTTGAAGAAATCGACCTCCCATCGATGTTGTATTCAGAATTATGTGTGTGTTGGCTGAGTTAAATTCTATATCAAGAAAAATTGAATTCCTGTGGCAGATATGAATTTTTCCTGCATAGACTACTTGGATAAATTATGGAAGCGTGAGTTAGTATTCAAGTTTGCGATTCTGTACATAATTGGGATACATTCCAGCATAGGAGGTTTTACATATACTTTGAGGGAATGAGGACTTACAGACATCGATCCCTGCAAGGATTGATGACCTTGGAGGAGTTCTGATTTCAATCTCAGGAATTTTGTATATGACTATATTGTTTTGGAACCCCAGGGGAAGTCGTGGGGGTTTCTGGCTGTCACCCCAAAAGGTTATATCAATACCTATTAGTGCCAGGTTTAACCAAACTCCCAAGGTCTATTTATGTTCTTAATGCCTGGTATATATGGGGTATTTGTATTTTATGCTATGGAGAACCTTGCATGAGTTGAGTTGTATGCTGGACACATATTAAACTAATATTTAGTCCTCGAATGTTAGAATCAAATTAAGGGTTGTTAGGGAAACTACGTTGGAGAAGGCGGAACCAAGGGATGGAGCCGTGAGCATGAACTGGAATCGTGAGAGATAAACAGTAAAACCGGAAGGTGAGGACTGGCGGTTTTCATGCAAGTTCAAGGGTGGTAAGTGGAATTGAGGAATTTAAAGCGATATCACAAACTCAATGACGCATTTCCATAGGTGGTTTATAAAAACCACTTATTTGGAGTGAAATTGGAGAGATACCCTCCGTGTACTTTCACAGTGTGATATCTCTTTGTGATCGTCGGATCACCGAAGTTGACCCGACGTTGTCTCGACCATCAGATGTGAATAGCAGGTTAACAACTGGGCCCCAGTTCATTGCGCAGAGTCTAAGGTTTAAAACCCGTGCATTTAATCTACGCGACACTCGTTGATTGTCGTCAAATCAGTTGGATAGGGCACGACGAGATTGCGACCGTCAAATGAAATGGTATGTATGTGTGGGTCCAATATTGTTTTATTGTTGGAAGTTGATTTGTAATCAAGTCGAGGCTGTGTAAGAATGAATGTATATATACAGTGTGTTCATAATACGCGAAGGTTCATATGATATAGTTGGATGCCATGGTATTAAATCCACTAATCCGAACTTAGGAGATGTGATATATTACGGGGTTTGTTTTATGTGATATATTGTGAGGTTGGTTTGAACCAAAACCAAGTTGTAAAGTTGAATGTACAAGGTATGTTAATGAATGTCGAGTCGATGTATGCAAGGGTATTGTAGTGTGTGGGGCCCGGTTCTACTTTATGATTTTTGTTTGGCTTTTAACAAGAGTCTACAGTAGACTATATTCATTCATATTATGAACCACTACATATTGATTTAATCGTAAGTGAATCAAGATTCAAACCTTATAAAGTGAAGGTCGGAGGTTAATATGGTCCGTAGCACTGGCTTTAGACAAAAAGTGAATACTTAGTTGAATGCAAGTATGGATGATGTTATGGGTTATAGCCATAGTGCAATTAGAAAGTAAGCCTCTGCATAGTTTTATAGCAGCAGACCAGTAATAAAGTCCAAGGCTTATTATATGTTTGATGGCCAGTACTTTGGGTTAAATGAAACTCGAGTAATTAATCCAAGTACTCTTAAGAATAGGTCCTCATATGGTGAAATTGTAAAATCGATATTAATCATGAGGATTGGGAAAAGCTTCCGAAATTGAAACGAACATTGGATGGTTTTTTTCTTAAAATAACATCGTATATGCTTGAGGGTTTATAATCTTATTAAAGGAAGGTTCTACATAGTATTGAAATTGTCAATTGAGATTATTGTGATTTGCCTAGAATTAAAATCAGCAGTTATATTAAAAGATAGTTATATATGCAGCGGTTACACAACTGCAATGATGCTAAAGTTAATTCGAACGCCCTGAGGGAAGTAGTTGGATTGAAGTTGTAATATGAGTTTTAACCATTGATTTTAAGTTCATATATGAACAGAGAGTGTGTAAGCAGGTAGCTCGAGCATAGAGATTGATAATGAACATACATTGCCTAGATTTATATTTATCTGAGGATAAACTTGGAAAATCAGTTATATATGTAGCAGGTGCACACAAGTACAGTGAACAGGTGAATAAACACAGGGATGAAAATGTGGGCCTGATAGAGGTAAACAAAGAATGTAGGAACTGAAAAAGTCACAGGGCATTTTACAGGCATGATGAATATAAGTATGCAGATTAGTTACTTAACAGCAGCAGAAAAGAAATGTCAGCAAAACCAAAAGCGAGAAAAGGGGTTGAGTGAAATTAATGTGTGTAAATGAAATTGTGAATGTAAATGTTTTAAATTGAATTTATATTGTTTGTGATGCATTGGTAAGTCTTCGGAGGTAAACAAAAATCCCACTTTAATATTGAAATTAATACATATTGTTGCACTTTTTCTTAAATGAGTTGGTAAAGGAAATGAGGAGGCAGAAGGAAAAAAGGCATGGTTGTCCATTTCAAATTCCCTGAGGAATGCTAACAGTCATAAGTGAATTTCTATAAATAATATCGCATTGATATGCATAGAGAGGTTGGAGAATGTGGAATTGAGGTAGAGAATATAAGAAGAAGGAGGAGCAAAACAAGATGCTGTGAAAATTTAGAGAATGCAGAAATGAATCAGTGAGGCAGAGAAGAAGGAGGAGTTGAGCAGAGAAGGAGGAGGAGATGATAGTGAATCTGAGAAGATGTTGAAATGATATAAGGTAGATATGAAGATTGATGCCCAACAATGAAGATGGTACAGAACAGAGCTGATATCCAAGGGAAATCAGCAAGTGTTTTTCTTTTGAAAGAGTAAGGAAGTTGGAGCTTCCCTATCAATTTGTAGCTTGATAGATGTCAGTTGTAGTTGACTGAGGTAGGAGCCTCCTGTAGGTTGTAGCCTGCAGAAAATAGATGGGATTTGGTGCTTCCCCATCAAGTTGTAGCTTGATAAAATGTCAGTTGTAGCAGACTGAGTTTGGAGCCTCCTGTAGGTTGGTTTCTATAGAAAATTGATGGGAGTTGGAGCTTCCTTGCAAGTTGTAGCTTGAAGAATTGAGGTAGGAGCCTCCTGTGGGTTGGAGTCTACAGAAAATCAGTGGTGAGAGGGAGTTGGAGCTTGCCTTTGCATCACAACAATAATAAGATGTGTTTTTCTCCCTCTATGGGTTTCCACTTATATCTGGTGTCTATGTGCATGATTTCTATGTGTTGATATGGTATATCTATTCTGCTTAATACTTGTTGCTCACATATTAAGACTACTGTTACACTATCTAATCTGCTTATTAATTGCTGCTCACAAATAAAGATTTCTCACATATTATGTTGATCATGAAATGAAGGTGTAATAAAGTTTAATGAAAAGTTTTTAAAGTACATGAATGTGTTAAACTGATTCACCCCCCCCCCCTCTCAGTTTAACTAAGGGTTCAACAGTTGGTGTCAAAGCCGGTTCCTTTGGTGTAAGCCTAATAGCTTGAAGGAGATTTGATTGAGTCACGGACCATAAAAATGTATTTGTGTTAAATACAACAAACTTTCTTGAATGGAGAGATAAATTTAAAATAGGATTATTGGCTTATGAGCCTGAAGTATGGAAGCTTGTATGTGATGGTTACTACAGAGACTCACCCACGGTGAAAGAACAACAGAGGAATGCCAAGGCAAAATGTGTGATATATAACCATATTCATAACAAGGATCTTGAGTTGATAATGTATTTAGCCTCTGCAAAAGAAATCTGGGACAGATTGCATTTCATGCATCGAATAGACACAGAGGATTGCATTGTCAAGAAGGAGAAGAGAATTAAGAAGAAGAAAAATTCATGTGTCAACAGGAAAATGTTCAATCAAATGAGGTACCTGCTAGTGTGAATGGAAGTAAGAGCCATGAAGAAATTGCAGCTGAAGAAAAAGCCAAACTTGACATAGTCTTGATTGAAATAGAAATATTGAAGAGTGAAAACAAAGACCTGAAGACATTGGTGCAAATATGTGATGAGAAAGAATATGAAGATAAGAAATAAATTATTAGCCCGAAGACACAGCTTTAAGAAGCAAGGAAATTTGAAGACACTCTGCTGCAACAAATGAAAGAGAAAATTCTGGAATGTGAGAAACTGGAAGAAAGAAGCAGTGAGCCTGAGAAAGAACTTAGAAAAATCCCAAAGAGAACTATTAATGAATACACCTCTAATGAAAGGCTCTGGACAGTTGGACCAGATTCTCAATGCTCAAAGGTCACCTCACATAAAGGCTGGGATAGGATATGAAGGAGAAACCAGCAAGTCCAAGGTTGAAGATAACAGGGATGTCATCTTTGTAAAAGCTGTAAAGGAAAATGAAGCAGCCTAGAATATTCTCACAGAAGAAGAAGCCAGCAAGAACAAGATTTGTAAAGAAAAAAACAGAATCAAGCAGCAACATGAAAGAACAGAGAATGAGAGGATGAAACAATCAGCTGCTAAAGGCTCATATGCGCCTAGGGATGAATTGAATAAATTTGGAAGATGCCAAAGAAGGTTTTTTCCTCCTATGAGAAGTATCACTTGTTTTGCCTGCCACAAATCAGGACATGGTGCAGCACAATGTAAGACAAGGCCTATCAACCAGCAAAAGATGTAGAAAATGAGAACAATACCTCAAGAAAAAAAATGATAAAGACAATCCTTCCCCAGGTACACTAATCATTTCAATGGCTACTGTTATACATGTAATAATTTTGGACATAAATTTGTTGATTTTAAATTGTGTTCAAAAAGGGGAATGAAATATTATACATCAGCTCAAACATACCTAGGCAATGTAAGATGTTATATATGCCTCAAGATTGGTCACAAATCAAAAGACTATAAGCTGCCATATACATTCAAGAAATCTAGATAGAGGATGGAATTAAAACAGATCAATCAAAACTATGAATAAAAAAGAAGAGCAGACATTATGATGAAACCCAATAAAGTATGGAAGGAAAAGAGAAAGGGGGAGCCTATTATCTCAATAACATAATGAAAACATCATAGTCTCAGGGGGAGCTGCTCTAGAAAACAAAGCAAATATCCAACCAATGATGAATATAAAGCAACATCCCAGGGGGGGAGCAGTTCATAAATAGTCCCCATGAAAGTGGTCTAAGAAGAGCTCCATGAAATGAGAACAGCTATGGGATCACGAAGAGAAAGGAAATTCCTCTAACAGAGAACTATGGATGAATAAGATGATTTGAAGTATTAAATAACTGAAAGATTGATGAAAAAAAGGGGGGGACAACAAGCAGTCATGATGGTAGAGAAAACATCAGCCTTGAACATGTAAACCAAGAAAACACCAGCACATTAAGTAATGATCACATTATCACATTAAGGAGAATGAGTAAGAGAAGAGCCTATTATCTTTAAGTCAGTACATCATTCATCTATGAAAAGTCCCCTTGGAGTAATGAAGTTAAATAAGTGACAAATCTCTGAGTAATCAGCCCATGAAGATTCATAGTATAGAAATTGAAGATGTTCTTCTGAAGATCATCATGTCAGAACAGTTGAATTGGTATATAAAGAAATATAAAGCAGCAATGATTTTGGATCTGTCATAGAAAATAAAATGCAGTGACATTCTTTTAAATCAGAATGATAGACTAAGAAAAAGGTTGAATAATGACAAGATCGGATTGAGGATATTGATAACTGTTAATGTGAACAGTGGAAAGAGCAATGGTAGAAAATATGGGTTCATGTGCAAACTAAAGTGAAATCTCTGCATAATTTATCAAAGTAGTATCAATTGGCATTTAGGTACAAGCAGCATGCCCATCAATAGAATACCAGGTGTTATCAGTGGACCAGCAGTATGGTACAGGTCCTCAGGATCAAAATATTTTGGCAAAAGTACATCAAGGTAAAATCCCCAGCATTATCTACATTCAGCATGAAAAGGTCAGTAGCAGTACTAAAGGATCAGTATTTTGTTTACACTTGAAGCATTATATTGAGCTATGAAGCAAACTGTGTGAAGACTGTTTGCTGAGTTTTCAGTTAAACATCTTGCATATGCCTCTGTGGAAGATCATCCTGATAGAATAGTCAAAGTATTTGAAGCATAAAGGACTAGTTGTGATTACCATTTGAAGCTCAAAAGTCTTTTATTAATTCATCCAAATCTTACTTCAGCATAAAGGATTTTGTTGGTAATTCACCGTTAAAAGAGAGATTGATCATAAACATACATACCTCCTTATGTCATAAAGGAAAGTGCATGATTGATAAGTGAGACTGACTAATACAATGAATGTATCTAGTCTCAAGGGTTTGTTTTGAAAGTACATTATGCAAGCAGTAAAAGCATTTGATCTCTTAGATAAAATTTTGGTTGATTCATTGATCATATCAGTAACAAGGACCTGTAGCTATTAAGTGTAATATCATTATCAGCATCCTAGCTCAAATCATCACCAATAGGAAAGAAAAGTGAACCACAGCTATAAAAGACATATTGGCATCATCACAATTGAACAGATGGTGTCCTGTAGAAGAGTATTGTAAAAGAAGACAGACTCCATCTACAACCTTCCTCAATAGATATGCATCGCAGATGAAGATTATAATATAGAATGAAGTATAGATGAAGCAAGCTTGATATGGTACATGGAGCATTCACAATCTTTAAGTATTGATCCAATGATGCATCTCTGATTATACAAGTCTAATTATATATGGTTTTCATCACCTACACTATATACAAGTTCAATAAGACTCAAAAGTGTTCTCTCAACAACTTTTGTACACCAATTTGGAGCAGTAGGGTACAAAGTCAGAAGAAGAATGCCTAAACACATCTTAGAGAGAGGAAATGAAGAGACATAATCTACAGTGAGAAATGTGCAACCCTTTGCTATTGATGTCAGGGGGGGAGGAAAAACAGGTAATAGAAGTAAAGATCTTCTAAAAGAAGCTAGGCAAAGGAAGACTTGGAGGAAGAATTGGATTATTGGTGGAGGTGCTGCCATCAATTCCAAAGGGGGGAGACTATTGGAAATGTTGTCATTGATGGCAAAGGAGATGAAAAAGGAGGAGCAGAGGAAGCAAGGAGAGAGGTAGCAGAGGCAGCAAAAAGATAAGCAAGGAGCAGAGGAAGCAGTGAATTGAAGTAGAGACCTGTAGAGAGCTGTGCAAAATAGAAGAGGAACAAGGCCACTATCATTAAATATCTGGCCACCCATGAAGTCGTAAGTGAGTACACTGAAACTGATCACAAATATATATATACTGTTAAGGAAATTGTTTATAAGTTTTGTGTGCATAACATGTATTCTTGGTTGAATATATGTATGGAATAATTGAGTTTTGTGGGCAATTGATGTAAAACTATGTGTAAACGCATTCTGCGGGTCGTTGAAGAAATCGACCTCCCGGCGATGTTGTATTAAAAATTATGTGTGTGTTGGCTGAGTTAAATTCTATATGAAGAAAAATTGAATTCCTGTGGCAGATATAAATTTTTCCTGCATAGACTGCTTGAATAAATTGTGGAAGCATGAGTTACTATTTAGGTTTGCGATTCTGTACATAACTGGGATACATTCCAGCATAGGAGGTTTTACATATACTTTGAGGGAATGAGGACTTGCAGACATCGATCCCTACAAGGATTGATGACCTGGGAGGAGTTTTTAATTCAATCTCAGGAATTTGGTATATGACTATATTGTTTTGGAACCCTAGGGGATGTCATGGGGGTTTCTGGATGTAACCCTGAAAGGTTATATGAATACCTATTAGTGCCGGGTTTAACCAAATGTCGTAGGTCTATTTATGTTCTTAATGCCTGGTATATATGTTGCTATTTGTATTTTATGCTATGGCGAACCTTGCATGAGTTGAGCCATATGCTAGACACATATTAAACTAATACTTTGTCCTCGAATGTTAGAATCAAATTAAGGGTTGTTAAGGAAACTACGTTGGAGAAGGTGGAACCAAGGGATGGAACCGTGAGCATGAACCAGAACCGTGAGAGATAAACAGTAAAACCGGAAGGTGAGGACCGGTGGTTTTCACGCAAGTTAAAGGGTGGTAAGTGGAATTGAGGAATTTAACACGATATCACAAACTCAATGACGCGTGTCCATAGGTGGTTTCTAAAAACCACTTATTTCGCGTGAAATTGGAGAGATATCCTCTGCGTACTTTCACAGCGCAATATCTCTTTGTGATCGTCGCATCACCGAAGTTGACCCGACGTTGTCTCGACCATCAGATGTGAACGGGAGGTTAAAAACTGGACCCCAGTTCATCGTGCAGAGTCTGAGGTTTAAAACCCGTGCATTTAATCTATGCGACACTCGTTGATTGCCGTCGGATCAGTTGGATAGGGCGCGACGAGATTGCGACCGTCAGATGAAATGGTATGTATGCGTGGGTCCAATATTGTTTTATTGTTGGCAATTGATTTGTAATCAAGTCCGGGTTGTGTAAGAATGAATGTATATATACAGTGTGTGAATAATACGCGAAGGTTCATATGATATAGTTGGATGCCATGGTATTAAATCCACTAATCCAAACCTAGGAGATGTGATATATTACGAGGTTTGGTTTATGTGATATATTGCGAGGTTGGTTTGAACCAAAACCAAGTTGTAAACTTGAATGTACAAGGTATGTTAATGAACGCCGAGTCAATGTATGCAAGGGTATTGTAGTGTGTGGGGCTCGGTTCTACTTTATGATTTCTATTTGGATTTTAACAAGAGTCTACGGTAGACAATATTCATTCATATTATGAACCATTACATATTGATTTAATCACAAGTGAATCAAGATTCGAACCTTATAAAGTGAAGGTTGGAGGTTAATATGATCTGTAGCGCTGGCTTTAGACAAAAATTGAATACTTTGTCAAATGCAAGTATGGATGATGTTATGGGTTATAGCCATAGTACAATTAGAAAGTAAGCCTCTGCATAGTTTTATAATAGCAGACCAGTAATAAAGTCCAAGGCTTATTATATGTTTTATGGCTGGTACTTTGGGTTAAAGGAAACTCGAGTAATTAATCCAAATACTCTTAAGAATAGGTCCTCATATGGTGAAATTGTAAAATCTATATTAATCATGAGGATTGGGAAAAGCTTCCGAAATTGAAATGAACATTGGCTGGTTTTTTTATTAAAAGAACATCGTATATGCTTGAGGGTTTATAATCCTATTAAAGGAAGGTTACGCACAGTATTGAAATTGTCAATTGAGATTATTGTGATTTTCCCAGATTTAAAATCAGCAGTTATATTAAAAGACGGTTATATATGCGGCGGTTACACAACTGCAATGATGCTAAAGTTCATTCGAACGCCCTAGGGGAAGTAGTTGGATTGAAGTTGTAATACGAGTTTTAACCATTGAGTTTAAGTTCATATATGAATAGAGAGTGTGTAAGCAGGTAGCTTGATCATAGAGATTGATAATGAACAGACATTGCCTAGATTTATATTTATTTGAGGATAAACTTGGAAAAGCAGTTATATATGCAGCAGGTGCACACAAGTACAGTGAACAAGTGAATAAAAACAGGGATGAAAATGTGGGCCTGATAGAGGTAAAAAAAGAATGTATGAACTGAAAAAGTCACAGGGCATTTTATAGGCATGATGAACAAAAGTATGCAGATTAGTTACTTAACAGCAGCAGAAAAGAAATGTCAGCAAAACCAAAAGCCAGAAAAGGGTTTGAGTGAAATTAATGTGTGTAATTGAAATTTTGAATGTAAATGTTTTAAATTGACTTTATATTGTTTGTGATGCATTGGTACGTCTCCGGAGGAAAACAAAAATCCCAGTTTAATATTGAAATTAATACATATTTTTGTACTTTTTCTTGAATGAGTTGGTAAAAGAAATTGGGAGGAAGAAGGCAAAAAGGCATGGCTGTCCATTTCAGATTCCCTGAGGAATGCTAACAGTCATAAGGGAATTTCTATAAATAATATCACATTGATATGCATAGAGAGGTTGGAGAATGCGGAATTGAGGAAGAGAAGATAAGAAGAAGGAGGAGTAGAATGAGATGTTGTGAAAAGTTAGAGAATGCGGAAATGAAGCAGTGAGGCAGAGAAGAAGGAGGAGCTGAGCAGAGAAGGAGGAGGAGTTGATAGTGAATCTGAGAAGATGCTGAAATGATATAAGGCAGATATGAAGACTGATGCACAATAGTGAAGATGGTACAGAACAGAGTTGATATCCAAGGTAAATCAGCAAGTGTTTTTCTTTTGAAAGAGTAAGGAAGTTGGAGCTTCCCTATCAAGTTGTAGCTTGAGAGATGTTAGTTGTAGTTGACTGAGGTAGGAGCCTCATGTAGGTTGTAGCCTGCAGAAAATATATGGGAGTTGGTGCTTCTATATCAAGTTGTAGCTTGATAAAATGTCAGTTGTCGCTGACTGAGGTTGGAGCCTCCTGTAGGTTGGTGCCTGCAGAAAAGTGATGGGAGTTGGAGCTTCCTTGCAAGTTGTAGCTTGCAGAATTGAGGTAGCAGCCTCCTATGGGTTGGAGTCTACAAAAAATCAGTGGTGAGAGGGAGTTGGAGCTTGCCTTTGCATCACAACAATAATAAGATGTGGTTTTCTCCCTTTATAGGTTTCCACTTATATCTGGTGTCTATGTGCATGATGTATATGTGTTGATATGGTATATCTATTCTGCTTAATACTCGCTGCTCACATATTAAGACTACTGGTACACTATCTAATCTACTTATTAATTGTTGCTCACAAATAAAGATTGCTCACATATTATGTTGATCATGAAATGAAGGTGTTAATAAAGTTTAATGAAAATTTTTTAAAGTCCATGAATGTGTTAAACTGATTCACCACCCCCCCCTCAGTTTAACTAAGGGTTCAACAGAAAGATTCAAGAGGACTGAAAAATTTGAATATATAGTTGCTCCTTGGAACAACCCAACCCACATTTCCAGTAGATCGATCCAAATTTTCGAACATGCTAGGAACCATATCGCTATCAAAAAACAAGCCAGAGGCTGCAAATTATCATTTGCATCAACATGTTCATCTTGAAATGTTTCATTTCCTCCATTGTGTTCACATTAATCTTGGTTGTTCGTCATATCAAAGCTCTCTTAGAGAACAAGAAGGTGTTGAAAGAATTCAAATTTTAGAAAATCCTCAAAGAGAAATTATTTTCCATAATCATCATCAACGAAAGAAACATTCAAACAATTTATCATTCCAAACACAATTTTCTTATTGTGATACTTATGATTTTTAACCCCACCATATTGATGATTTATTGAAGTTATTATAAAACCATCTTCCCACATCTACTCAAGTAACTGGCCAACTGGGGTAAAAATTTGATGAGAGGCTACTAATATGATATTCAATGTCCTAAATGATCTTACGAAAGTGGAATAGACAAAAACACCAAAAACACACCTTACACTACATCTTTGACATCCCCAAGAGGTAACCCAACCTTCCAGGGCCCTATTCCTTAAGGGGGGATAGATTTTTAGCCTCTTTGAGGTTGAGATGTGGGCATATAAGGGAAAGGGAGTGGCTCTAGACCCTAGAGCCACGGGCTATTCTTGGCAAGGTAGTAGCTCAGGCCCAAACAACAAATTTTCTGCCTGTAGCTCGGGGATTTGTGCCAAATTTCAGCCCCTAAGCCCATGTCGTTGCCGAGAACTTCCTGTAACTTTAGGAGAAGGTAAATAACATTAAAAAAAACATATGGAAGTAATCACATCAACCAGAACTCATCCTACCCCACCCAGCCATGATAGGAATTTCATCAAACATGTCACAAAAATAACATCTGTAGGCATAAACAACAGATTTAAGAAAAGGGGTCTCTTTCTTATCTGAGAATTATTAAGAATCATTAATACTTTACTCCATAAGATATTATACAAAAAATTTTACCATAGATACATGGGTTATTGATTTAAAGGAAAAAACATGAATATAGCAATACATCATCATTGATCGAATACATGCTCATAACTAGCATATTAAATAAAAAAAATAAAATGGATGTAATACCAATAAAATTCATACATAAGCTAGTACATTTGCATACCGAATACCGGAGAAATGAGCTCTTCATTACTGAATGTAAAAACCAACTGGAGATGGGACTTCCATGTTCCACCCGACCATAGATTGGTACTTGAGCCATATCTACTTCATCCAATCACCCCCGTGCCATATTCGAAGCATTAATGTGGGACTCATAACCAAGTGAAAAAGAACCGAAAAAGAATGAATGCTACCGGATTTCTCTGCCTACACCGCGAGGAATTTGATCGCCTCCCAGTTTCTCAAAATTTACCGTAACCCACAATCTGATCCAAGGGTCACTAGGCCCTACACTGAGACCATCTCTGCAGGCTTTACTATACATGCCATCCCGGGATTACTAGGCCCAATGGAGAGAAATACTCCTCTTTTATTTACTGTATATCCTATCATTCACTCGTAAGGATTTCTAGGCCCATTGAGGCACACAATCCGGCTTTACCACAACCCATAGTCTGGCTCAGGGGTTACTAGGCCAGTGGCTTTACTGTGATCCACAGTCTGGTTCAGCAACCACGAGGCCATGTGCTTTTCATTTTAGAGATCCAACCCAATCAACTTTGAATCCAATCTGGTCATCCAGCTCAACCAAAGTATGAGAACCCATCTCATCAAAGTTATATTGAAATGGAAATGCTAGGCTGAAAACACGGTCACACCTGGAAAAACCCATGCCAAGACATAAAAGAACCACATGCAATGCCATGCATTCCAACTCTAGCAAGTAAAATACACATGAAAATTGATACATTCCACAAACATTGTTGTCGCTGCTTGATTCTTGCTCCTCCTTGCTTGCTTCCTCCTTTTCCTTATTTTTCGCCTTTCTTGCTCAAATCCCAATGTGCTCCAAAAACTCTAAGTTTCCAAGAGAGAGAGAGAGAGAGAGAGAGAGAGAGAGAGAGAGAATAATTAGAGCACTCCAAAATTGAACTGAAAAAAGGTACCAATTGATCATCAGAAGAATTTTTATAGAAGAGGCCTCTATTTTCTTCATTTTACATTATTTTCCTTCATTTTCCTCCTCACATGAAACTTGCGATGTTTCATCTCCCTTTTCTCCTAATTTCCATTATTTTCATAAATAAATGTGCCAAATATGCCATTTTTCCTTTCCAAATCCTTTTTTCTTTTCCTTTTCCAACTTCCTTACCCATAATAAACCAAATCAACAACCCCTAGGATGTTTTTCCCAATATTCAGCTTGGTATATGTGTCTGATCAACTGTGGTTATTATTTTTAACATTTATTACATGGAATTTTCACCAGGCCTATTAAAGAACCCTCCCCCTTGGGGGACACTATCCTCAGTGTTCAACCACATATATACCTCATCAAAACCACTAAAAAATAACCATACTTTCCATGGAGCTTTATAACATAGCTCATTGTAGTATTTACAATGATCGTCGTGTTGAAAATAAAACCAACATGATATCATAACAATATAACAACTCAAATGACATGACACCATACTGCTTATTGGAGCTTTATAACATAGATCAAGGTTGTATTTACATCCATATACATATGTACATACATCCATCCATCACATTAAAAAATATATGAAAACATTGCCAAAACATATACCAACATCACACCAAAACTGCTTTTCCTCAACCAGAAAACAATGAAGGATACATGACCCACATCTGATATGTCATCTCCCATGTAGCTTCATTAGGCCTAAAGTGCTTCCATTTCACCTTAACCTACTCTATTTCTTGATTCCAGAGCATGAGCACATTTTTAGCAATATATATTGAGGCTTCGACAAGAATTCTCCATCTAGTTCCACCTGCAATACAAACCAATCAATCACATGATCAACATCTTTAACATACTTTTTAAGCAATGATATATGAAAAAAATCATGGACGTTCACTACAAAAAGCAGTGCAAGTCAATAGGCCATTAGTCCTATCCTCTTAATGATCCTAAAGGGTCCAGAAAACCATGGTGCCAACTTGGCACATGATCCAATCCGCAAGGAGCTCGTCTTGGGCTTGATAAGGAAATACACTTGATCCCCAACTTGAAACTTATTGAAAAGCTAGTTCTTGTCCGCATAACTCTTCTTCATATCCCGCGCTACTTTCAATTTCTTCTTGATCACCTACATTCCTTGTTCCATCTCTACCAGCATCTCTAATCCAATCAATACCCTGTTAAGCAGATCACTCCAACTGATAGGAGTGTTACGAATCTGCCTATACATAGCCCCAAATGGACTCATCTTCAATGACTCTTGATACGCGAACTCTACCAGTGGGAGATATTCTTCCCACTTTTGTTGTTGATGCATCACATACATCCTCAACATATCCTATAGTATCCTATTGTCCCTCTCTCTCTTCCAATCTATATGTGGATGATAAGTTGTGGTGAAGGAAAAAGTAGTGCCCAAAGCTTCAAACAACTCCTTCCAAAACTTGGAAGTGAATTTTTCATCCCTGTCAGACACAATATTCTTTGGAAAACCTTTCAATATGAATAATTCTCTCATAAACACCTATGCTACGTCACTAGCCGAGTATGTAATCTTCACCGGTACGAAATGTGCAAAATTTTTCAACTTGTTCACAACAAAAATAATAGAATCGTTCTGCCTAGATTTCTTAGGAAAATCTGTGATGAAGTCCATGGAAATGACCTCCCATTTACACTCTAGAATCGAAATTAGTTGTAGCAACCCACCTGGATGTTTGCACTCTAGCTTAACCATCTAACATTCTAAACATTTGGCTACAAACTCTGCCACATCTCTCTTTATATTCGACCAATAATAGAATCTCTTAATCGCAATCAAAATCGTATGGTAGCTTGCATCACCCGAAAATGGTTTTGCATGAAACTCCCTCAAGATCACCTTCTTGAGCTCACTGTTGTCTAGCACATATATTATGTCTCGAAATCTAACCAATCCATATGTAGTAAGGCAATATTCCAAATCCTGTACATGTGTACATGTACTTGTACCACCTGTGCCTATACCTCTACCAACACTTATACTTGTACCTATACCAACACCTCTTCCTTTACCTGTACTAACACTTGTACCTGTACCTGTACATGTACCTATACCAACACCTGTACTTGTACATGTACCAACACCTATACATGTACTTCTACCCTATTGCAACTGGTGCACAATCTCCATATACCTGTGATCCTACTGACATGCCTGTAAGATCCTATGTTGTAAGTTTGTCTCATAGAAGCTCATCACTGCTAAGTGATTTACATGTACCTTCCTGCTAAGAGCATCTCCAACCTTGTTCTCCTTCCCCTTTATATACTTGATATCGAATTCAAACTCACTGATCATTTCCAACCATCTAGCCTACCTCACATTCAGATTCGATTGGTCAAAAAAGTACCCCAACCCAATGTGATCACTCATAAGTACAAGCCTCCTTCCAAGAAGATAGTGCCTCCACATCTTCAGTGCATGAATTATCACTGCTAGCTTAATATCATGTGTCGGATAGTTCTTCTCATGTTCATTTACCTTTTGTGACTCATAGCATACTACCTGTTCATCTTGCATAATGACTCCACCAAGTCCTCTCTTGGAAGCATATGTACACACTACAAACATATTGCTTGGATCTGCAACCTTTAACACTGGATCATGTGTCAAAAACTTCTTAAGCTACTCAAAAATAGCCTCACACTCCTTTGCCCAATCCAAGTGCTTACTTTTCCTCTGCAATGATGTAATCAGATAAGAAAATTGTGAGAAATTCTTGATGAAACACCTATAGTATCTTTCCAATCCCTTGAATGATCTCACCTCATCTACATTATTAGGTGCTACCCACTCCATGATGGCCCTTATATTCTCTGGATGTACTGCAATTCCCTCCTTGGAGACATGTCCCAAGTAGTTTACCTCAGTCTAAGAGAAATTGTATCTGTTGAGCTTAGCATAAAACTGATGCTCTGTCAACAACCTCAATAGTGTTTCCAAATTCTCTGCATGCTCTTCCTCAATTTTTGAATACACCAATATATCATCAATGAAAACAATCACAAACTTGTCCAAGTAAGGACACAACACATTGTTCATCAAACACAAGAATGTAGCTAGGGCATTAGTAAAACCGCATGGAACTATGACAAAATCATAATGCCTGTATCTGGTTCTGAATGTGGTTGTGTAGATGTCCTGCTCTTTGGTCTAGCCTAGTGATACCCCGATATGAAGTTGATCTTAGAGAAAACATTTTCTACCTTTATATGATTGAACAAATCATCAATCCTCTGTAGTGGGTACCTGTTCTTGATGGTCACTTTGTTTAGCTTATTTTAGTCAATGAATAGTCTAAGAGTGCCATCCTTCTTCTTCACAAACAACACCGGTGCACCCCATGGAGATACACTTGTCCTAATGTACCCTTTGTCCAACATTTCCTTGTTACACAACAATTTTTCGTTGTCCATGTACTCCCTATTCCTGATCCTAGAGACCCCTAACAATGACCGCTGTGTCTATTTTCCATCATGAAATGTGCCTGTATATCCCTTACATCATAATGGGTAAACTCTCTCTCGAAATTCCTAAAGAATCTCCTTAAAATCATGGTTATCTAGAGCGTCACGCCCTATGCATGTTTTGCTCGCGCTAATGCCTCTTTTTTTCTCTGGGGCAGCACTAACTGTTACTAGAAAGAGAATCACTCATTCTGATCCTCTTCTAGAATTTTTTCTAAAATGGAAGTGAAGCTTCGAGATCTATAAGCTTCATGGCAGAGATATGGTTGTTTGTTATTGAGGATAGAGCCGAGCTTCTTCGTTTAGGGTTCTTGCTCCTACAAAAGTGGAACCACCCAAAGGGACAACCCATTTCCCAACCTTAAGTGGGTCCATGTTCCCTCTTCCCTTTCTATAAAATGGACATCCTCAGATAGCTCTGCTAGTTAGAACAGAGATAGAAGAACCGTGGAGAGATATTTTTTTCTATAGGTATAGAGCGAGAGTTGAGACCTTTGGTCCCTTCATATCAAGTTGAATGGAGCGCTTTGGAGACATTCTGGATCCGGACCCATCGAAGGATATTTGTGACATCAAGGCACATGTTGTAACTCCCCCTCTCTATTTTAATATAATACAATCGATTCGTGCTTTCCATTCTCGTCTTTAATGTATGACTGGATTCTTAGTTCTCCTTCATCAACTAGATATACTGTATATGCAAGATATATTTTATGCTTTCACGTTTGATGTTTTTTGATCTATTGTGCAAGTAACCAAGCACTGGAAATAGTGAGGATCTGGCTACGAAGTGCAAAGGATCAAAGGATTCAAGTGAGGAACAACATAAGATCAAGGTAGGTGATCTATTCACGATCTGAATCCATTTTCAATCTATGAAAGTAGGCTTCTAATTGTTCCCTGTTGTTACTAGACCCATCGTAGGGCTACAAGGATTGTCTCTATCTACAAAGAGGATTTTCCTGCATAAAACGTTGGCGACTCCACTGGGGAGTGCTAGCCTTTAAGTCTCTTATTCTCGATTTTTTATTTTTTTATTTTCATCAATTTTTGTTGAGTGTCCATTTCCTTGTCTCTGTCACTTCTGTAACTACTCACATACATTTATATCTGTTTAAGTGATAAGCATGGTGTCATTTTAGCAAACCATTTTATTTTCAAGTCTTCTCCTTGATCAACACTAGTATTTCCCTAACAGTCGTGCCAATTGGCGCTGAATGCATTTCCACAGTAGTGCTTTTCCTCTTACTACATGGGTTGTAGCTTAATAGCCTCGTCAACTTCTTTGTATGACTCTTTTAGGGTTTCCTCCAGTTGGTTGGCCAGTGGGTCTTATCATTCTGGGTTCTCTTTGTTGTTTGAATAACTCTTGTTCTTCTTTGTTCAACGACATTTTTTATTCAAGTTTCATATATTTGGTTGTATGTTTGCAAACCTAGTGCATCCTTGTCATCCAAGGGTTTCTAGGTGTCTTTGAGTCATCCGAATAGTTGCTTTCTTTGTTTATTTCCAGACTTCTCATTGAATCAAGTTTTTTCATATCTTTCAGAATTTTTGGTTGATTGTCTTTGTCTTCCGGTAGGTCCTTGCGAGTAGAATTTTCAAGTGTCAACCTTAAGTGCATTTGAGTTTCTTTTTTCTTTCAAGCATAGATCATGATTTTTTTCTTTCGAATGAATTTTGTTTTCTTTGAGTGATTGACCAATGTGTAAATGAAGAGTGTCTTGTTTTGAGGAAATTTTTTTGGGTCTCTCTTTGATTTTTGAATTTATGCCTCTTGCATGCGTTTTGAAAGATTTATTTAGTACTCAAAGAATTGTTGTTGATTTGCATTCTACATTTTGCATTATGATTATAAGGAAAATACAAAAATATTTTTTTTTCGTTTCACTTTAGAAAATTAAAAGTTTCATTTCGATTCGCTTCTAAGTGCATTTAGTGAGAGGAAAGAAATTGTAAATTTTTTGCTTCTCTTTAAGATTGTGCACTTGAAGGGAAAAGTGAATGTCATTCCATGCATTTGTTTTGTTTTCTGCGTTGATTTCATGAGCTTCCTTCTCCTTCATTAACGTAGTTTTCATCGAAATGAATTATTCCTTCCCTCATGTAGCTGCATCTTAGGGGTTCAGGCGACATCGGTAGGACTTTAAAACTGAGACATAATTCAAGATCAACCTTAAAGATTATTCAATCAACCTAAGGAACATTTGGAACCTAACGAATCGAATTTAGAGGTCTAGTCTAGAGGCATGTTCCAATGTCATTAAACGTAGGATTTGTCGCTAACAGCCTGCGTTACAGCCCATGGGTGATATTCCGTCCCGCATATGGAAGTATATTGATGTATGAAAGTATATTTTGGGATGCTCTCATCGAATGGTTACGCATCAGGAAACACTACTACATATTTGGACTCCCACATACTGTCGCGTATATTTTGGGAGACACCATTAAGCTGCAAACCTACCATAGGTAACTGAGTCGGCCGCCTTATAGACGTGATACACCGAACACAAAATTCTGGGAGATTGGCTATCATATGTTAAGGCCCTGGTAATTTCTCTTTCATTTGATCACCAAGGTGTAAATTGCAGTTCATGGCTACCTAGTAATCCTTTTGCCTAGCTTACCCCCTTTTTGATTTATTTCATTTTTTTTCTAAAATTAATTGTCCACGATCATATGGCTTACCTGTTAGAACGTTTATGGGCCACATCATGAGTAACTCCTTATAAAGATATTGTTTAAAGCCTTGAATTTATCATCTTTTTCGTCTTCTTCTTTTTGGTATAAGATCATCATGGTTGAACCATCAAGTTTAGTTTCCTCTGCATCGTCCTCTTTCGAAGAGACATTACCAACTTTCTCTTCTGACACTTTACCTTCAACCAGGACTCAAACTAATGAGTTCACCCTCGTTTTGATCATCCAACCTCTCACTTCTCGATCTCCTTATAATGTTCTAGTAGGTTATGTCACCTACCCTCTGAATCTCTTACTCGATCCCATTGAAATGTCCCCTCAACAGCTGTATAGTCCATACGATACACCTGGTGTACTATTTGTGCATTGGTCGCGTCCATCTCGGACCACTGCCTATTAGTTATTTCTGATGGATTTTGAAGGAGAGGTTTCATCTCCCCTATAGGTTTCAAGAACCACCAGTGGTGTATATGAGTCTTTGTTTGGGGGACATATATTCCCTCCCGAGGGTTTCCCCTATGTGGAGACCTCTCAAATTTCCAACCAGTCGTATATTCCACGTGGTTACACTTCGTTGGGACACCTAGTCTCAAGTATGTCGAGTGCCACACCTTTGTATTACAACACTATTTCACAGAATACCGGGGTATCTGCCCTTGGTCTGATTGTTTCCAACATATATGTTTCCATCCCTACTTAGCCTATAATTACACCTACTCCCGCAAAGGCATATATTTGCATAGGTGTTTCTGTGACTCTTGTTAGTGTTCCTATGTCGATCCCATCGAATTCGGTTTCTGGTGGGGGTCCTACCCTATCGATTTTTTCCCAATCCTCCGTTGGTCAATATGTGAGTGGAAATCAAGCTAACATCTCAAGTTCCTCTCAAGCTCTTGGTATCGTTCCTATGTTTGTTGGATTGTATAGTCCAATAGGGTTAACATATGATTAGTATCAACAGTTTTTGTAGAGTATTAACGAGTAACATTACATCTCATATGGTTCCCAACAGTTTCAGACACAGCCAATAAATCGGCAAGCATTTCAAGGGTAGGCTGACATTCAATCAGGGGGTTATAATTTTCAGGAGGGTCCTATCTATGGGTTAAATCAACCTTATGGCCAACAAGGAAAACATTACATACAACATGCAATGCCTTATGTAAAAACTAGTCAACCTTTTGCTCATCAAGGTCAGTTTTCCTATTTTTAGTAGGGACAACCTTCTGTTCAACCAAGCCAAACTCATTTCAACAAGGTCAGCCTTTTTTATAGCAAGGGAAACCCTCCTCTCAACAAATCCATGTCTTTTTTCAGCTAGGACAACCTGGTCCTCAGGGGCAACCTCGCCAACCTTAGCAGCCTCAGGGTATCATGTCGTCCAATCCTCAGGGTACTGTCCAACAGCCCCAAGGTGAACCCTTGGGCTCACAAGGTCAAATATTGGGTTCCCAAGGTTACCTTTTGGGTTCTCATGGTCAACCACAAGGCAATGCATTCCAAAATTTTCAGCAGCAAAATCCATATGCTGCAAAATATGGTTAGGCTGGACCTCAATGGTCTGCTGCGGGTCAGTATCAATTTTTCGGTTAGCAACCAGGATATGGTCCGAATCCACATGGTTTCATTCCTTATGGAAAAAATACATATGGGAAATATCCTTTGGGATAGAACCCTTGGGGGAAGTATTTCTCCCAATATTGTTGGAATCCACAAATGGGCATGTATCAAAGACTAAACATCATGCCTTTCAATCCACAATTTTCATTTCTTGTGACGTTGGAACTCCCAATTGACCAATGATTTAATTCTTCATAATTTGTATTGGCTCCAAGTTCCAACCAAAATTCTGAGTGATTTCCCCAAGTTTGGAGGCAAGTCTAGAGAAGAACCCCAGGCACAGTTTATGACATACCATCTTTGGTGCTCCTCCAACTCCTGGGTTGATGATTCCATCTATCTACATCTTTTTAAAATGAAATTGACTGGTGCCACTAAAAAGTGGTACATTGAACTTCTGTGTGAAACTTTTTAGGATTTCAACTCCTTATCCATGGCTTTCCTTACACATTTTCAGTTTCTTGTTCATTATGAAACAGGAACCCACCTCCTTACATCCTTAAAGCAAGATACTGCTACACATATCTCCGATCATATTCATGAATGTAGAAGGCATTGTTGTTTGATCAATTTTGATATTCCTAATAAACTATTGACAAAATGTTTTACCAAATCATTCGTCAATCAGATCGCTAAGGATATGCTATGGGGGAATTTGTTACAGAAGAGAAAGCCATAGCTCATGCTCAATTTCTCAATTTGGTTCACTCCCAATCCGGCACGTTATATGATATTTTACCTGACACTCCGTGCTCGAGCTCTCAATATGCAACCTCAAAAGCCCTGGTGGCACTGCTGGTGGATGACGTAATTTTTTTGGTTTCCCAAACTTCCCAGAAGTCTTCTTCTTCTTCTAAGCATAAATAGTGTTATTTCTCAAACTGTGTTCCTCATAATCCTCTGAATCCTAGAAAAAATTTATAGGTCAACGTCGTTCACTCTTTTGTGGCTGATAAATCCTCTAAATGAAAAAATAAGGGAAAGGTCAATCTAAATATGATGCCCCAAAGAACGATTCCCCCAAACCTCACACTGATGATGGAGCTAAATGTAAACTGAAGTATCCTTTCCCAATCTATGATGACAAGCACTACACCAAGGACTGTCCTCGACAGGCCGAGCTGAGTCATTTACTAAAGGGAACTCAAGGGACTCTGGTTGTTCTTAAAGAGATGTTTCCATCACAACATACTCAAATGGTGGAAAAACCCCAATCTTCCACCTCTTTTGCTTCTCAGGTTTTCATGATGAATGGTGCTACACCCATCTCTATAGTTACCAGATCTAAGGGTTATTTGGAATCATGTCATTTGGCAGGGAAAGAAATCACCGATGCTCCTACTCCTTCTCCCCTGCCCACTTCTGGCCCTATTCATATTGAAAGGCTTAGTTCTGATCCCATTGTACGGCTACCTTTTAAAGGTGTGCTCTGAAAATCCTCATATAATCCAAACCCCCGTGCTGCTCAACACTAAAATATTGTTGAGGATTTGGCTCAGGCGCCTTCCACTATTTCCGTGCTAGAGGTGCTTCAGAGCTGTCCGTCACAATGAAAAGTAGTTTTATCCACTATCAGAGGAATCGATCCATATGATTAGAGCCTCATTACTTTTGATCAGGAAAATTTCATTCCATGTCTCCCTCATCAACTTGCTTTGATTATCCAATTTGGTATTAATGGAAAGAATATCCATCGGGCAGTTGTGGATGAAGGTACATCCACTTGCATCCTATTGGAAAGACAATAGTTCTCTAACCCTTAACTAGTCTCCAAATACTTTGGAGGCCTTCGACAGAAGGGACTCTCGTCCTTTTGGTATCCTTCCCAACTTGCTTATCACGTTGGAAGGAAAAACGGTCAACGTCGAGGTAGAAGTCATTGATGCCAAACTCAATTATAATCTTCTCCTCAGTTGTAGTTACACTCACGCTATGCTTTGCGTGTCGTCCACTCTCTTTCATGTTCTCTTTTTTCTGCATGAAGGAAATATCATCACTGTTGATTATTTTTCCTTTTTCACTTCCACTTCTTTAGAAGGAAATGTTCTGTATGTATACCATATCGCCACACCATATGAAAGTGTGGGGGTAGGACTTTTCAAAGACTTTACCCTAATCGGTCTATTTTCTCTTCCTCCACTGAACACTACTCAGGTCAATATGATCTCAACTTCTTCTAATCCCTGGATCATCCCTTCCCCTGATCAAGTCGATTTTTTTGGTGATGTGATGTCGTTAAGCCTAATAGAAGTCAATTATTGTGAAATCCTCGACCTCAGCTAATGATTCTGAACATGCTACTTCTAGCATGCATTTTGACGTGTACTCCCAATCTCCTTGGCTTGGTTCCTCAGACTCACCTGATCCCCTGAATGAGACATTTCCATCTGACTAAAGTATCATGGAAACTATGTCTCTCAAGGAAACACCCTAAAATGATGCTCATTATTGTTCGTCGTTTCTCCCGAGCCCTGGAGTCGTTCAGTCGTGTCTTGAAAATTTCTCTCCCCATGTTCTGAGTGATCCACTCCCGACCCCATTGTCGACACATGAGGTTTTCTCTGAGGGGAACATAGGCAACATCACTAAGACAATTCCTATCGACATTTCTATGAAACTAGGAATTGTCGAGAACATTCACATTGGGGTGAATTGCTCTCGAAATGAGGTCAAGCTCTATAATAGTATCTTTCAATAATTTTGAGATGTTTTGCATGGTCCTACAAGGAAATACCTGGCATTGACCCGAGTATAGTGGTTCATTAAATACCGACTTACCCTGATGCGAAGCCTATTCATCAGCGCCTTCGCCCTATGTATCCTAGAAAGGCAGCCGCCATAAAGGGAGATGTTGAAAAACTTCTTAAGGCTGGATTTATTTGTCCTATTCCTTTGATAGATTTTGTGTCAAATATTGTCCCTATCAATAAAATGCAGGGTACCATTCGTGTTTGTGTTGATTAACGAGATATCAATCGAGCCTGCCCGAAGGATAGCTATCCCACTCCGTTTATTGACTAGATCATTGATGAATGCACTAGGAGTGAGATATTTTTCTTTATGGGTGGTTTCTTTCTCTATAGCCATATTAACATATTTCCAGATGATCAACACAAGGCTAACTTTATCTATCCATAGGGAACCTTTGCTTACAAAAATCTCCCTTTCGGTCTAAAGAATGTCGGTGCTACCTTTCAACGTGTGATGTCCTATGCTTTCAATGAAATTAAAAAAATCGTACATTCGTACCTGGATGACATCCCTTCTCATTCAGCTAAGTGTCGCAACCATCATACGCACCTTCGAGAAATTTTTCTACGCTGCCAACACTATAGTATCTGTTTGAATATGCACAAGTGTGTTTTCTGCGTTGAATCCGACAGACTCCTTAGGTTTGTCATCTCTAAATAAGGCATCTGTCTTGATCCCTTGAAAGTCGAGGCTATCATTAATTTACCCCCTTCATCCTCTTTATATCAATTGCAGAGTTTGCAAGGGAAAGCTAATTTCCTATGTTGTTTCATTCCAAACTATGCGGAGATTTCTAAGGGTTTTACGTGATTACTGAAACAAGGGATCCCATTTCTATGGGATGAAATTTCTCAAAGTTCTTTTGATGTGTTAAAGAACATTCTCATTAACGCTCCTTTACTGCATCCCCCCAATTATCATCGTGACTATTTCCTTTACTTAGCAGCTTATTCTGGTACCATTGCTATGGTGTTGGTCCAGGATGACGACGATGGTATTGAACATGTCATATATTACCTCATCCATAACCTTATGGATACAGAGACTTGATATGCCCTTGTTAAGAAACTGACTTTAGCTGCGGTACATGATGTTCAACACTTTCAACATTATATTCTTCTACGCATGACTACCGTGACCTTCGACTGCATTCCTATGACTTATATTTTTACCTACTAGTTTCCGGGGGCAAAATATTCAAAATGGATTTTCATTTTACAGGAGTTCGATTTGGAATTAATTGTTTCCAAATCAAAGAAACCATTTGTTTTCACTAAATTTATATGCTCCCTTCCCTCTGCCTCCACTCCATCAGATCTCGATGAGCACATTTTGGATGACACTCTCTTTATGATTAGCACTGTCGATGCATGGTACGGTGATATCATCGTTTATCTCTGAACCCAAACCTTTCGATCTGAGTTGTAAAAGTTTGATCGTCAACATATTCGACATCATTCTCAACCATATCATACCATTGGGGATACTTTATACCGCGTAAATGTAGATTCGATTCTTGTTCATTGTTTGACTTTCGAAGAGGTTGAGAGAGTGCTAACAACTACCACTCTATGGAATGTGGTGGTCATATGTTTGGCTATGCAATAGCTCAAAAAATACTTCATGTTGGTTGCTTCTGGCCTTCTATTTTCAAATACTGCATTCTTGTCATCCATAAATGCCATGCTTTCTAGATTTACCAGCAGAAGATGCACGCCCCACCCGCACCCTTACACGCAGTTTTTACCGTTGGCCCATTTTCCAAATAGGGAATTGACTTCATGACATGTAACCCTCATTCGGTTGGGGGGAATGCTTATATCATCGTCATTGTTTACTAATTAACTAAATGGGTCAAGGCGATGCCTACATATGTTGCTGATGGTAAAACTATGGCTCCATTTCTCTTCAATCATGTTATCGCTCGGTTTGGTGTTCCTCAAGCCATTTTCACTGACCATGGCTCTCATTTTCACCATTATATGATGGTTGAGATGACTTCTCAATTAGGCTTGCGTCACGATGGCTCAACTCCATATTACCCTCAGGCCAACGGCCAAGTTGAAGCAATAAATAAAGTCTTAGTTACTATGCTTTAGCGCACTATTTGGATGTACAAGTAGAACTAGAATATAATTTTATTTTAACATCTCTGGGCGAACTAAACCTTGATCAAGAATGCTACTAGATTCACTTTGTTTCAGTTAGTATATGCCCTCGAAGCAACCCTGACGATTGAATGTGAAATTCCTTTGCTCAAATTAGCTGTCGAATTGCTTCTAAATACCTTGCCAGAAGTGGAACATCTCTTGTATTTGGAAAGGCTTGATGAAACTTGACGCTTCGCTGCTTTAGTTACTAAAGCCCAGAAGAAATGGGTCAAAGCCCATTTTGATCATACGGTTTCTGCACATTCCTTCTCTGAAGGAGACTTGGTCCTTCTCCATGACCAAGCACACGATAATATGGGGCCAAGAACATTTGAAGCTATGTGGCATGGGCCGTATATCGTAAAACATGTTTTGGAGAAAGGGGCCTATGAGCTCATTGATTTTGAAGGTAATCCTTTGGATAAGCCCTGAAATGGGCTTTATCTAAAGAAATATTATTCGTTATTATCTCGTGTAATTACTCTTGTACATTAGTGTACTTTTAATTTCTGTACATTTTGGTTTGTTGTGCGTTTGCAAGTGGTTTTCTTGCTTACCTTGATTTACTTGATTTGTAGACGTCTTTGACTCCTTATGTCAATTTTGCTGATGGTGCCTATTGTAGTACTCGAAATCTATCTTCTACGACCTGGGTTATCTATGACCCTAATGGTGAGTTAGTATATCTACAAGGTATATGTTTAGGTCGTACAACCAATAATATTGTTGAATACAGTGAAGTTATTGAGCTTATGTCCAAAGAAATATCTATCGGCATTATAAAATTGGTTGTTAACATGGATTCACAGCTTGTTGTCCTACATCTAAATGGGCAATATTCCATCATACACCCTCAAATTTTGAGAATGTATCTTTGTGTTCGTCTTTTGGAAATAAATTTTTATTACATAACATATCATCACATTCCACGACACATGAATACATTAACATATGCATTGGCTAATTATGTTCTAGATAGACATTTGCGAAATTTGTAATCATTACGACATAACCCCAAAAAAAAATATATGTTCTGGTATATAGTGAGACTCGCAGGTCTCAGAAAAACTACAACTGCAGAAATCAAAATTAAAGCAATAAGCACGATGATCATGATAGCAGGCTACTGCTCGAATGACCCAAGTCAATAGTTGGTGAATGCGATCAGATACTCCTACATTATGCTACTAGTACTGGTGGGGAATGTCTCCCACTCGAGCATACTCTAGAATCCCGGCAGTCAAAGTGTCGAGGTTCTGAGCAATATCTTCTTCTCCATCCACTCCTTCCACATATGGAGTGGCCTTGAAATATTTTTCCACCATTCTGGCGATCGACGACATCCCTGCTGGCCTCTGCAGTCCAACATTTTCAACATATAAAGTTTCAATATCATTAAATATATATAAAAATAAATAAACTTACAAAAGATAACAAAAAACATGTTTTTACCTCTGTCATCCTAGTGTTCACCCACTGATGGTGGTAAATCAGGATCACCATGAAAATCTGTCCTGGAGTATAGCCAATCCTCCACCACGATCAGCTGATGCCTCATCCATGTAAAGAAGCAAGGCTTTAACGACATCTGCTATCTGCCTCCTCCGTGAGGCATCATCTCTGCCCACCTCATCAATCATGTCTCCTATGGTAATGACACCACTACCTTTTCCCCCTAGTATTGTAACAGTGGTACCCATTCTAGGAAGATGACCGTCAAGATGCATTCTTACCTGAATTTCTTCAACTTGTTTTTTTTGCACCGGGTGAGCTGTGTTTTCATTTTTTCCACCACGGCCTCTCACCAATTAAAGATGGTCGGTTCCATACAATCCACCACAGTCTGTAGTTGAGCCTTGGTGGTCTCATGTGGAGCTTGCGCCCTAACCACATATGTAATTGTATATAGCACCACTTTGAGTAGTAGATTGGCCATAGTGCTTATTGTTATATTCCTGCTCAAATATTTTTTTGGCTCGGATCATGCTCTCCCAATGAGCATGTCCATGCTTTCGCCCATGATTCGGGCTCCAGTAGAATGTGCTCGTGCCCCTCTACGTGAGAGGCCAATAATAAAGTAGATGTCAGCCACTTCAATCTCTAACTCCTGATCACCAAGGATAAACCTCTCCTGATCTGTATCCCAGATGTTGATCAATTATTGTAATAGATCCAATTGTGCTCTTATACCTGGCGTCATGAAGAACTTGAGAAGCCCACAGTTCCTCAATGTCGCAATACAATCTCTGTTCTGCATGGATGCTTTGTCAACATCGCCATGATCTCTCTCTTTCCACTCGATCACCATGATGGCCTACTTTTCCCTCCTACAAAAAATGTTCACATGGTTCATCATCAGTATTCATGCTCAAAAAATTACTTTAAATGGGGTTTTTTTGAGTATTTTTCCACATTATTGTGCTTTGCGGGTGGTGCAGTTGTTTTAAAAACAACGGTGCCAGTCAGTGCCCTACCCATTTTAAAAACGAAAGTTCAGTGTGATACCAACATGGGACCCCTGCGTCGATCTGCCACCACAATCAATTTGAAAGCCTCCTCCCAAAAATCAATCATTCCATGAAAAAACAAAACATGTATTCAAATGCAAGGAAGGAGTACGCCTCTTACCTGGCATTGACGGTTCGTTGATTGGCCTCCCAGATCTCCCGTGATCTACTCCTGAAGAACTGATGTAAAAGAGGGTAAAAAAATTCTTCTCAAGAGTGTGAAGGTAAAAAGTGAAATGTTTTTTACTTTCCCTATTTTATAAGTGTTCAAAGTCACTTTAGGGTTTTTTTATCATATTTTAATATTTTTACCTTAAAAACAAATTATGGGTTTGTTCTTGTGTAGTGACATGATTATTTTCTTTGTGAATGGCACATTTATGAGTTCCAATTTAATACTTTTTCAGACTCAATTAAAAATAAATGAAAAAGTAGCCCCCTTTGAGTCATATTTTAGGTCTTTTCTGACTCTCTAAACATGAAAATATTGTTGAGTTCTTGTCGTTTTGAGCTCGTTAAAGTGCATGAAGCATCATTTACCCAGTATATGTTTACCCTTTTTTTGGGCTGGGATAAATTATTTATGAAAAAAGAATACCTTAGTCAATCACGACTAAGAGGTTCTCTCACACTTTGTTTTCTACCTTTTTGGGTATGAGGGAATATTTACGAAAAGGGACATTTGTAGTTTTTCTTTTCGCCTCTTTGCAAACTCTCTAAACATAAAAGACGTTGAGCTCTACCTTTTTCAGGCTTGTTAAAATTTAACGAAATTGGATCTGTCATCGTGATGACATCGAGTCTCTCCTTCCTAGGGCTTGTAAAATTTACTAGGATGGATTTGTCTGAAGGAAAAAATTATATGACAAGCATATGAAATCCCCTTCAAACTTGTATACGAAAATAACTGGGGTGCTCGCCAGAAATGCTAGGGGAAAATGGAAAGTATTAATCAGTTGTGTTGGCAGTATGTTACTCTTGAACATGACACATCCTCTGTTTCGTGTTGAGTTGGGGAAAACCTACATTAATCACTTTGAATTCATGGGTTTGGGGAATACTTTTTTTCCTCTCATGCCATTACCACTTTCGTCAACTTGACCTCTGATTTCATTTCAGTAAAATACTGCCCAACTCCAGAGTCGTGTCACCAATATGTTCAAGAGAAGTTCCTTCCACGTCTTATTCATTTCCTAGTTCTCTAATCACTTTCATTATTATATTATTGCCTTTGTATCTTGCCAGTGATGTGGGATGTATTATGGCCCTCCTTCGACAGATCGCTTCCTGTTGACTTCATCTCATTATCCGAGAAATTGATCTAGAGATCCCTTTTTAGTACCTTAGAGCCTGCATGCCTTAGTGGCAGGTTGTTCACATCCGATGATAGGCTTAGATCATTGGTCTTTGATCGGATTATTTCACGGGTGTTCAACATCAACTCTTTATTCGCATCTCATGGATTGTACTACTAGTACCTTGAGGGCCATTGTCATTATTGCTAGTTTCTCTCGTGCAAGTTGACAATTTACATCATTGGCTGGTAATTAGGCAATTTTCTTGCATGTTCGACTTCAAATCATTTATTCACATGCCTAAATTTGTACTTGATTGGGTCGTGACAGAGCACAAGACCGTGGGTTTTTTCTAATAAAGCCTAGGCAGTGAGGCGATATGTATTATTCATGATTGTACACATGACTCTTTCATTTGGATGACTGCGACCATATCTTGAGTCTATATTTGTGATCCTCTTTATTTGGATGGCTGCGACCATACCTCGGATCTTGTTTCATGATATTTTTATGGATGGTTGTGCCCATACCTCATGTCATGTGATTATCTTAGAGATTTTAGTTGTGTGTATATATGCTTGTTTCTGCAGGTTTTCTAATGACGGCCTCTTGGTCCTAGCACATAATTGTAAATCATTTCACCCCTCACTCTCATTCGGCCCTCATGCTTTAGGGGGCATCTGTTACACAACGATTTGTCACTGTCCCTGTACTCCCCATTCCTGATCCTAGATACCCCTAACAGCGACCCCCTATGTCTATTTTCCATCATGAAAATTTTCCTTTATATCCGTTACAGCATAATGAGCAAACTCTTTGTTGACCATTCCTGAAGTTGCTCCTTTAAAAAATGGTTATCTAGAGCAGCGCACCCTCTACGTGTCTTTCTCATAACGATGGATCTTTTTTGGTCTAGGGAAGCACCGATCAACGCTAGAATGTGAATCATACCCACGCCGATCCTCTTCTAGAAAGTTTTTTAAAATGGAAGTGAAGCTTCGAGATTTAGAAGCTTCATGGCAGAGATCTGGTTATTTGTTCATGAGGATAGAGTCGCGATTCTCCCTTTGGGCTCATTTTTCCTACAAAAGTGAAACCATCCAAAGGGATAACCCATTTCCCCACCTTAAGTGGATCCATGTTCCCTCTTCCTTTGCTATGAAATAGACATCCTCCCATAGCTCTGCTACTTAGAATAGAGATAAAAGAATTGTATAGAGATTTTTGTTGCTATAGGTATCGAGCGAGAGTTGAGACCTTTGGTCCCTTCATATCAAGTTGAATCGAGTGCTTTGAAGATGTGTCTGGATCCGGACAAGTCGAAGGAGAGCTATGACATCAAGGCACAGGTTGAAACTCCCCCTCTCTATTTTAATATAGTACAATTGATTCATGCTTTCCATTCTCGCCTTTAATGTATGATTGGATTCTTATTTCTCCTTGATCAACTAGGTAGATTTTATATGCAAGATATCTGTTATGCTTTCATGTTTTTTGTTGTTTGATCTCTTGTGCAAGTAACCAAGCACTGGCAACAACGAGGATCTGACTACGAAGCACGAAGGATCAAAGGATTCAAGCAAGGAATAACATCAGATTTAGGTAGGTGATCTATTCACAATCTGCATCCATTTTCAATCTAGGAAATTAGGCTTATAATTCTTCCCTATTGTTACTAGACCCATCCTAGGGCTAGAGGGATCGTCTTTGTCCGCAGAGAGGATTTTCCTGCATAACATTCCTTGAACTGCAATTTTAACTCTACCAACTTTGGTGTACTCATCCTATAAGGTGCTTTTGATGTCGGAGCTACCCCTAGCACCAACTCAATGGAAAATCCCACCTCTCTATGTGATGGAAACTCTGAAATATCTACTGTAAATACATCCTAAAATTGGTGCAAAATTGGATACATCCTCAAATTATTTACCTTTATCACTGGATATATGAACTGTAAATAACACACATACTTTCATGTGACTACACTTGGCCTGCATACCTTTCACCATCCTAACTGATGTGACTTTCTTATTTCCCTGTAAGACTCTTAGTTATCTATTTTCATCCAAGCACTCAATAGATTTTTCATAGCAATCTACCTTCGTCCTATGAAGTTATAACCAATCCATACCCAATAGAATACTATAGGAACCCAATGGAAATATGTTCAAGTGTGGGGTTGTAGGCATACTGTTCATCTCAAATGCACAAGCGCTTACCCAATGGTGAACTTTTTTCCTCGTACTTGTGGCCAACTGCACTAACCAATATTCTTCATGCATTTCCTTACCCAGACCACTCTTATCCATGAATTCAAGACTAACATAGCTATAATTAGATCTCATATCAATCAAAATAGAAGTAACTTGATCACAAAGCTTACTGTCCATCTCGATGATAGAAGCCTGGTGATCCGCCTCCCAATTGTCCACGGCTGCATAAATATGAGGAATGCTCTACCCAACATCCTCAATAGTCTACACCTCATGTTCATATTATTAGGCCTACCACCCTGGTGCTACGTGAAATCTCTCCTAAGGTGCTCACCGCCGCATGTCCAACACTCCAACCATCCTGTGCCATTACCTCCAGGTTGTTTTTGTGGCATATGTCCTTCTCCAGTTGTGTTAAAATTCTTTTGCGGTGCTACATTGTCTTTCCCATATACATTCTGATGCCTTTCTCTCTTAGGATTCCATTTACCTTTACCTTGGTCTTTCCCTTTCCATCCTTTCTAAGACTCATTCTTGCACCTTGAATATTCATAGAATGATTCAGTTTCCCAATAAATTCCTCAAGTGGACGAGGCTCATCATATTCAATCCAGTCTCTAAATGCTAATGGAACTTTGGCCTTCTCATCCTTCAGATATGGCACATACCTCAGTAGCTCTAGGAACCTGGTTGTGTACTCTTCATTTTTCATTGAACCTATCTTTAGCTCATAAAATAATTTTGCCTTATCATCATAGTACCTCTCTGACAAGTACTTCTTCCTTAAAAACCTCTTGAACTCATGCCATCTCATGTCCTCTGTTCTGATGTCTTTGACCTACTTCACATATTCCCAAATATGTTTGCTTTACCTTTCAAACTGAAGATAGAAATCTTGGCCTTCATGTTATCAATGTACTCATGCAACTCAAAGAATTTGTTCATACCAATTATCCAAGCCTCTGTATCTTCTGGTTTCTTTAAGTCTCCATCAAAGGTAGGTTGTTTGGCTTTCTTAAATTCATCTGGAAAGTACCCCCTTTCATTCCTTCTATAAGGATGATACTAATGATGATCATGATTTCTATCTGAACCAAAACTGGAATGGTACCTGTACCCATCACTCCTCCTATCGAGAGTGTCTAGCCACTTTCCTCTCACAATGTATCAACCCTATCTAACATGTGTCTACCAGGAGACCTAATTCCATATGCCCCATTAGTTTTTTCCTCCTACCCATGGCTGATCTAAAGTGTCCCTCGTCATTGCAACTCTGACAAGCTCTGAATAAGTATTGCATTCACCTCTACTTGTTTCTCTTGTGATTTTATGATTTGGTCATTGTCTGCATTACAAATCCTTATTTTTTCCTTTACGCTTGTCAATGTGTCGGCAAAATCAGAAGAGTGCTCAACATGTTGCTCATATGACTCATAGGGAGAGTCTTTGTGGCCTACCACCTTTCTATCCATGTTGATATTTCTTCCTTCCAATGATAATATGTGAGCTAAACCAAATAACAATAAACCAACATACCTTAGTCTAATTTGGGGAGGATACTTCCTGTAATATCAACCAATCAGTGTAATACATGTGTATATCTAATCATGACAACATATAAACATATAATTTCTAGGAATATATAAATATAAATTTCATTCTAGTTGGAGTCCATTCATCCATGCATGACCATACCAAATGCACACAAACACAAACTTGACCATACACAATCATAAGCACAAACCATTCATGAACATAAGAAACATGTAACCCAGCATGACTGACCAATGCATATTCAACATATACCACTACACACGCAAGCATACAAATACAATACAAAAGCATGACTCATACATGACCTAACATAAACAAACAATGCACATACAATATGTAACAAAATGTAAACAAGTGTGCACAGACAATACATAAACAAGAAAAACACACCATCAATCACACATTCATGACAACATGTTGAAAATAACATCATTAACACTTCCATGGAGACACCACTTCCACCATGGACAACACAACGTGGATGAAATAACCACATACAACATAGATATAAAAACACATAATAAACTAGCATGAAATCATGACCAACACACCACCCATATGTCTAAGAATTGAACCTCGCTCTCATACCACTTTGTAACACCCTCTTCCCACATATACCCAAGTAATCGGGAAACTAGGATAAACATGTGAGGAGAGGCTACCAATATGAGATTCAACCTCCTAGATGACCTTAAGGAAGTGAAACCAATGGAAACACCAAAAAAACACCTTACACTGCATCTTTGACATGCCCAGGAGCTAACCCAACCTTCCAAGGCCATGTTCCTTGAGGGGGGACTGATTTTTAGCCCCTTTGAGGCTAAGCCGTAGGAATATAAGGGAAATTTAGAGGCTATAGACCCTATAGTTGTGGGCTAGCCTTGATAAGGTAGCGGGTCAGGCCCAAACTATGAATTTTTCGCATGTATCTCTAGGATTTGTGCCACATTTTCATCCCCTGAGCCCAGGTCACTTTCCAGAACTTCTTGTAACTTCAGGAGAGGGTAAATAACATTAAAAAAAACATATGGAAGCAATCACATCAACCGAAACTCAAACGACCTCACCCATCCATGATAATAATTTCGTCAAACATGTCACAAACATAACATCTATAGGCATAAACAACATATTTAAGAAAAGGGCTCTTTCTTATCTAAGAATTATTAAGAAACATTGCTCCCTTACTCCATAAGCTAATATACAATCAATTTTACCATATTTACATGAGATATTCATTTACAAGAAAAAACATGAATAGATCCAGACATAATCATCGATCGAATACATGCTCATAACCAACATATTAATAATAGAAATACAATAGATCTAATAGCAATAAAATCCATACATAAACTAGTACATTTTCATATCGAATACCAGAGAAATGATCTCTTCATTACTGAATGTAAAAAGCAATCGTAGATGGGACTTCCATGTTACACCCGACCATTGATTGGATGATCCAAATCAACTTCAACTAATCACCCCTGTTCCTTATTCCAAGCATGAATGTGGGACTCATAACTAACCTAAAACGAACCAAAGAAGCATGAATGCTACCGAAGTTCTTCGCCTACACCGCGAGGAATTTGAGTGCCTCCTAGTCTCTCAAGCTTTATCGTAACCACAGTCTAATCCAGTGCTCACTATGCCCTACACCGGGACCATCTCTCCAGGATTTATCGTAAATCCCATCCTGGGACTACTAGGCCCAACGAAGAGAAATCCACCTCTTGGCTTTACTGTATATCTTTCCATTCATTAGCAAGGATTCCTATGCCCATCGAGGTGCACAATCTAGCTTTATCGCAACCCACAATCTAGCTTAGGGGTTATTGGGCCAGTGGCTTTATCGTGATCCACAGTGCGGTTCATGGGCCACTAGGCCATGTGTTTTTCATTTCGGAGATCCACCCCACTCACCTTTGAATCCAATTCGATCATCCATATCAACCAAAGTATGAGAACCCATCTCATCAAAGCTATATAGAAATGGCAAGGGTAGGCTGAAAACATTGTCACACCTAGAAAAACCCATGCCAAGAAAACAAATAACCACACGCAATACCATGGATTCCAAATCTAGCAAGGAAAATACACATGCAAACTAATACCTGCCATGAATCCTGTCGTAGCTAATTGATTCATGCCCTTCCTTGCTTACTTCTTCCTTTTCCTAATTTCCTGCCTTTCTTGCTCAAATGCTAAAGTGCTCCAAAAACTATAAGTTTCGAAGAGAGAAAGAAAAAAATGAGAGAGCTCCAAAACTGAATTGACTAAAGGTACCAACTGATCCTTAGAAGAATTTGTATACAAGAGGCCTCTATTTTCCTCATTTTCCATTATTTTCCTTCATTTTCCTCCACACATGCAACCTGAGACCTTTCATCTCCCTGTTCTCCTAATTTCCATTATTTTCATAAATAAATGTCCCAAATATGCCATTTTTCTTTTCCAAGGAATTTTTCCTTTGACAATTTCTGTAGCCATAATAAAGCAAATCAACACCCCCTAGGATGTTTTCGCATCATTCAACTTGTAATAAGTGTCTCATCAACCGTGGTTATTACTTTTAACATTTATTACATGGAATTTTCGCCAGGGTTGTTACAATTATTTTCCTTCATTGGTAAGCAAACCTTCTATGGGAATTTATAGCTTCCTTGTTCTATTGATACCATTGTCACTGATATTCATTTTTTCTCTCACAATAGGAAGGTGATCGAGCTCTTTTACCTACACACTTGCTCATTTCCTCACTCAACTTTTCTACAGCCAATTAAAACTCTTGTATCTCACATTCTTTTCAAAACCCCCAATGACGGTAAAAAACCCCATTTTTATAGCATAATGAACCCCCAATAATTTCCAAATACCAATCTATAAATGAAACCAAAGCTTCCTAAACACATAGATAATACAACCAAAAAACTATGAAAGAAATGGAAAAAAACAAACCATATATTTAAAAAATTGGAAAAAAAAATTACAGGTTTTTATTTCCAAACACCTACTTCCCAAAAATGTCTTTTTCCTACAAAATATTTGAGAGTGATTGTAGAATATCGAAAAGCACATAAAATGTAATATTTATCTCTGAAAGAAAAAATTCAATGTCCACATAAATATGTGTTAAGTAAAACAACACAATGATTTCAAATTCATAATTGAAAATATTGGACAAACCCTACAGTTCCAGCAATGTCTAATAATAAACATCTCCAATGCTCAAACGCTATATAATGGCATCCATAATTACTGGTGGTATGTCTATAGTAGAATCAAAATTTGGAAAAAGTGAGAACACATTTCCATTTTCGATGTATTCATTGAAACCATCAACAGATGGAACATAGTACCCTGATGTTTCCAACATGGAGACACCATAAACAATTTCTTTTATTCATACCCCACTCAACAAATAATATACCTTTAACTGCACTTCCATGGAACCCTAAAGAAGCATTTTTACCTGGACATCATGAAAAGGAACGTACCCTGGGAATTTACTATTTATATCCACAAACATCTCTTTAAGCAATGTCCAACTGAATCCCCGATCATATTCAAAATATTCAACACTTCATTCTTTTGAAGGCTGCCCAATTTCAAAATTATCTTTTTCTTCAAGTGACGAAACATACATAGCACCATTATTCACAAAAAGGAAGTAGGTTCGCATAGTGCCCTATTTCCATACATCGTATGTCTGAAATAGGAACAAACGTAAAACCCCAATTGTTCCTTTCTAGCTCCAACCAATTTATAGTGTACCCATATGTAAGATAACCATCATAATATTTGTCCAAATACAACCAATTTTTTTTCCTTTATAGAAGATAGCCTCCTTCGGTGGTAGCATGCCACCATAATGAATTATTGTTATCCTCCAAACCTTGTCATCACTGCTATAGAGTAAAAAATTTGGATCCATCTCACAGGACGCATGTTTAAGTACAACCCATACACATTTCTCAGGGCTATATTTTTGAAAAACAGATAATAATCCTTGCTCCAAAAGATGAAGAAAACCAATCTTCCTAAATGTCTCTATAAAAGGGTTCACAACAAATAATTTGGAGGTGAACTGAATAAAATCATTGATACAATAATGCATTCAATTCCGAATCTAGATTCAATGAAAGGGAAAAACATGGAAGATATTACTACCTTGTCACTAAGGTAAGACCCAACAAAACAACCAGGCCCCACATAAACTACTAAAGCAATAAATGCAAACTCTTTGTCACCACAATGATCAAAACCAGCAAGAAATTTTGAGTCTTCCAACAAAAGACACTATTGTTTTCAAACCAACTTAAATCTCATCAACATGGACAAAGTAAGCCAACGAAAAACAAATGCAATAATTTCAAATGGTAAAAACTCCCAAATAGTGGCATCCATGGTTACAGGAAGAACTTTGCTAAAAGGAAAGAAGATGCTGCAAATTTTATCCCATAGAAAAACAAGAACGATGTCAAAAAATGCACACAATATTTAACATTGAAACATCTAAAAACAATCTATCAGTATTTTCCAAAATAAATCATCTACAAAACTTCAATCTAGCTATTGCGTAGTAAAAATGAACCACATCATAACTTCTCTCCACAACCAAACATTCTCCTTTTATAAATATTATAAACATAAGGGAATAATAAACCCTAGGTATTAACACTATAAACCCAAGGGTTTATAAATGTAAGGGAATAATATTTAACCCAAGGAATAAGAACCCTCCGAAATATAACAATATAACAATATTTATAACAATATAAGCCCAAGGAATTCCAAACGTAAAGAAAATTAATATCTATATTTCTCAATTTATATGTCAATCTAATATGCCATTTCTCAATTGATATCATATTTTTTTCAATATATATTTCATCTTTAATATGATTTAAATAGTTATCCATATAAATTTGTTCTCTAAAATTTATTTTCTTTTTCTTTCTTTTTAAATCTAATTTTTAATATTTTTTATTTAATTTTTTTTTTTCAATTTAAAATAATAAATATTTCAAATTTGTATACATTTCAAATTTGATATACCATCCTAAATTTTTTCAACATATATAATTTTTTTAAAATTTATTTATTTCAACATATATTTTTAAAATTAATAAAAACTCACCATATAATATTAAAAACCACATATAATATTAAAAACCACAATAATAATATTAAAAACCACAATAATAACCAATAATTGAATTACTAAACATCGATAATAATTAATTGTATTTGACATTAAGGAAAATTAAATTATAATTTTTTTTCTTTTTCAATATTTTAATATTTCAAGTTTGTCTATAGAAATTTCATATTTGATATCCCATCCTAAATGTTTTTCAACATATATGTTTTCTTTATTTAATTTTAATAATTTTATCAAAAAAAAATCATTTTTGTTTATTTCAAGATATATTTTTTAAATTAATAAAAATTCACGATAATAAAATTAATAAGCAATGACAATAATTAATTAAATTTAGACATTAAGAAGAAATAAATTACAGAACAACAAAATTAATTAATTTCGACAACCTATTCTATTCGCCGTGATAACACATATATATATAAAGCGATGTTGATCTAACATTTGTTATTGTGAGTTTAATTTAATGTACAGGTAGGTGATTTGTTGTACTTTAGCGGCGCGTTAGATGATGTGGCATTACGATGGCGGCCAGCTAGAACCCTCTAGACGTTTCTACTGCCATGAATCCTTTTGAAGTGTGACACACTTGACAACAAATGCACCGATAATCTCACTAGGGTTTCATAGGACGATGGAGGCCCATTGCTTTGCACTTGAGGTAACGGTTGGGTCTCTACCCTTGCTCGTTGCTCATTTGCGTCTTCCCCATGGCCTGCAGCTTGTCATCACTCCACAGTTACACACGTAAAAAAAAAACAATCATTATTAAATAGTAAGAGAAACAATTCGGTGGATTTATTTATTATACTTGGCATATCACAAAGGTTCAATATTAAATATCTTCACAGGATTTAATCGACCACAAGACTTTGTTTTTTAACATGTTCACAAATCCCATAATACTCGCTTCATTGTTTAGAAATGTTGTATACATATATATTGCACATCTCACACTCCGAACGTGGGATTTTTTTTCCTAAAAGGTTGGACATTGAAGAGGGTTACACCATTGCACTATTGATATGACTCCATTGTCGCCCAACCACCAAGTGTCTAGGTGTCTGTACACATTCCCATGCCTAGTAACTTAATCCCCACAATTGAAGGTAGCTTCGAACTCTCTAGAGTTTTTCCACGGCTTACTAGGTGTCATTATGGATCTCGATCTCTCTAATTCTAGGTGGATGGTTTTCCAAAAAATGTTGAAATTAATTATAATTACTTCTTGTCAACTCACTGAACACCGCTTTACTCTCAACTGCTCGCCATGACCTTGTCAGATTTGAAAGGGTGCCACCGCCTTAACCTCTTCAACATCGAAGGACCTCTAGGAGAATACATAGTTGTAGCTGCAGAGTTCACTGCTTGAAGTTCTATAAATTAATCTTTGATTTTATGTGAAATTAGCACAACTATGTCTTTCTCTGTTTTCTCTGTTTCTTTCAATTGGTATCAGAGCGTTGTGCTCTGAATCTTTCATCTGGTATCAGAGCAAGGTTAGAGTTAATGTTGCTGGGTTTAGAGACTGGTGATATGAGGGAAGTTGTGTGTAGACTCATTGAGGGCGATGCTGTCTATTGTAAGCTTGTGTGTTGTTCATGGGTCTAAAGGATTAACAACCAGGATTATATCTTCAGTGCATATGCCTCTTCGTCATGGTATGGAGCATGTACGAGGACAATCAGTTTATTACATAGCTTGTGGAAGCTCAGAAATTCTTTGTTATGATTTTACACTACCAACATATAGACATATTTTGTTTCTTGCCATATTTGTCATGATTGTTGAGCCATAGCCATACGTACTGACTCCATTTGACAGGTTTTGCTCAAAAAAATTGTGTGGGTTTTTAGAGATTGAGGACTCGTCAAGATATTCAAGTGTGGAATATATTATTTTCACAAGTTTTTGCTTAGATGTTGAAGGAGCTATGAATTTTTCTAAAATTTTCACATCTGAATATATTCCCTTTTAGTTTTGTATTTCCTTCTATGACAAAAACACCTTGTTCTCCTTGCCAAACAGTCTCTTCCTCGGCTATATTTTGGTAATTCTCTGGCCATTCGATCGCTATTGAAAGAGCGTGAAATAATTTTGATGAACTTTAGCGATTCTCAGTTTTTTTATCTATATAAAAAAATGACAACCTAGAACTTGTTGAAGGTTGTTCCTGACCTGGCAGATAGCATGCTGCTAGATGTTATTTAATTTGACATCTGATAATGATTTCTGAAGAATTTATTTTTCTACAGTCCTTGCAACCTTCTCCGTCACTTTAAATTAAGCCAAAGAAGAGCCAGAGAGGAAGCTTGAGATGAAAGAGTCAGCCAGGTTGTGAGAATTTGTAAAACTCTCTGATCCGCTGTGTTGTGATGTCAAACAAAGTTGCACCGCAAAACTCAAATTGTTGAAGCTGTTGATGTTGTTGAGAAGTCAAAAGACGGAGAAGAGAAGTCTCCTTGTTGCACAGTAGCCGTTGAGAGCTTTGACTAATTATCAAAGGGTTAAGTGTGCCAGAGAAGAAGAGTCGCTAGAGGCCGCCACTGTAAGCCACTTCTTGTTGGTGTTGTGAGCAGCCCCGTATCGCCCTAGCATATATATATATATATATAAAGCCAAGAAGCATTAAGAACAGAGCATGGGAAACCAGTGTCAGTTCTCTTGTACGTGGGAGAATTTAAGTATGTTTATCAGTTTGAAAGTTCGTGGAGTGTGTCTGAGTATGGAGGTTGGACGTCTGAAGACTTTAACCTATGGTGGAGCATATAATTGAAGTGTATTCCAAGATTCATGACTTGTGTGTGGAATTTTTATCCTCAGCTTGAGTTGTACTAGAGCATGAGCCTCTAGTTGAATATGAAGCCATGGTGAATCTTGAGCTAACCGTGGTCATTTAGGTGTGTGTTGTGGAAATTTGGTACACACTAAGGCGTGGAGTATTATCACTTTATTTGTCAAGAGTGTTGAAAAATTGTTGGTGTATTTGTTGCTAAAATTATTTCGGTAGATTTGTAATGTTGTTTTCCAATTTGTGAGCATTAATTTATCGATTGATTAAAAGCTTTTAGGAAAAACCTTTGAAGTAAAATGTGTGGGACCTGTATTGTTCGAATTAAATAAATGGGAAAATATAAAAGGCTTAGGAATTCGAAGCAATAAAAGGCCGAGGAAGTCGAAGCAACAACAAGCTTTGTTTGAGGTGTATTTGAAAGACTTGGAAGCTAAGAGAAAAAATGATGCCTTGGCATTAAAATTCATAAAGGATTGCGTAGATGATAGCATTTTCCCCCTCATTGCAGATGCAAAGAGAGCTAAGGAGGCTTGGGATATTCTTGAGGAAACTTTTGGTGCAAGCGGGAGCAAAGAGAGCTAAGGAGGCTTGGGATATTCTTGAGGAAACTTTTGGTGCAAGGGGAGTAATCAAGTTGAAGATAGTATGGTTGTACACCGTGTTGTAGCAGTGTTTGAAGATGAAAATGAAGATGGATCTGTAGCACCCAATCTACAGTGAGATGAAGAGTTTGGTGAATCTCATCACACTATTAATGATGTGTTACGAGAAGGAGCTGATGTTAGCATAGATAATGTTGTCAATGGAGAAGCAACTGATTCAGTTGATCCAACAATTGAAATTGTTGGTGTTAACTTTGATGAAGAAATATTCACTAGTGATGAGTGGTTGCATATGATGCAACCAAAACGTCTTATTGATATGTTGTTATTTGGCGAGAAAAACCCACTTGTGTCTGAAAAAAAAGTGGAAGAAAACTTGCATGTAGAAGCAGAGGTAGAGAATCATGATTATGAGACATCGATAGAGTCAAAGAATGAAGCAGAAGAGCAGAAAGCTCTCATTCCAGAGAAGAATGAACAGAAGCAACATGGTTTTAAAGATATTTTTTCATATAAACTTAACATTGATTTTGTGTGTGCAGATGTTAGAAGCAACCAAGATGAAACAAAAAAATGAAGAATTAAATTTCCTTGAAGCATGGCTTGAAACACCATGTATTGATGATGTTTGCATAGAAGTTGCAGCTCTAAGTGTTGTGGACAGCATGGACGATGTTGAAAATGAAATTGTCAATGAAATTTTGATGTATTGGAGTCCTAAAGAGATAAAATTTTATTATAGGCTTATGTCGAAGAAGATTGATGATAAAGAACAAACTATAGAAAATGATATGTGGCAGCAGTCCACATACAAGAAATTTTTTGAAGAAGTAGATGACATCCATGGACATCCTGAAATGTTTTTTTATGTTTTTATGATAAAAAAAGATATCGCGATGGAAGAGATGAAACATTAAATAAAGAAACTGAAATTTTGAACCTACAGCAACAAGGTGAGGATGAAGCAGAGGATACAAGATATGGAAGAAACGGAAAAAGAAATCCATCCCAAAAGTTGATGTCAAAGTTTTTGAGTCATTGTAAGCCTAGCTGAGATTTAACCCAGTAGGCATGTTTAACTTATGTTATGTCATGATTAAGTTTTCAGTCGTAATTAAGGAGTAGTGTTGGAAATAATTACTTCCTGTCAACTCACCGAACATCGCCCTACCATCACTGCCATGACCTTGTCAGATTTGAAAGGGTGCCACTGCTTTAACCTCTTCAGCATCGAAGGGGAAATAACCAACGTAGTTTTGTGTATAAAAGTAGATGATCGAGCATAGGAGAATACATGGTCTAGATGTAGAGTCCAGGTTTTAAAGCAGTTGTAGCTGCAGATTTCGTTGCTTGAAGTTTTGTAAATTAATCTTTGATTTTATGTGAAATTATCACATCTACGTCTTTCTTTCTTTTCTATGTTTCTTTCAATTGGTACCAAAGCACTGTGCTCTGAATATTTCAAAAAAAAACTACTATGGTCCAGATGCGATACAATCTGTTGAGGTAACAGGAAACATCTGATGTCGTCGAGGTTCATTCTGCTATATTTCTTTGAGGGAAAACGTCTTTGCAACTCTGAAGGCCACGACTTTAGGATATTACATTTCCTCAGGTCAGTTTTATTTCTTTCTCAACACCTGAACACCGATTTGGTTTTTATGGTCTTAATTTTCTCTATAAAGTTAATTTTCTGAGGCTTATACACTTTCTTACTTACAGGTCCACGAGGGTTTCTAATGGTTCTATGTCTGACTGCTCTTTTCAAGGTCAGTTTTAGTACTTTCGGCTCACCTTATCACCTAGGTAACATTCGACATGATTTTCTTCTCGGTTGTTACAAGTAAATTACATTGCTCATTTTCCACTTGTCTTCTCCCCATTTTATTCCATTGTTTGGTTTGTTTTGGTGTCAAGGTCTCCGAGAGATACGACCTTCTACACTCTGTAAAGGTGCTTGCTCAGTGTCTCCTATATTTCGTTTTTGAAGGCCAATGGTAATTGTTCGACCCTACTGTTACATAGATAATTCATCTTTATAAATTATCAAACCCCAATAGGGTGCATCTTAGAGATATATTTCCTGGCATTTAGTGGTTAAAATTATAATAAAGTAGCTCCTGTGTAGTTTGGTTTTACTGTTCTACACATTAAACATTACCTATGGGATTTATTGTTCCTACCAGTGAAACAATTTTCTCTTTAGATTTAGATTTAAGTTCTAAATTCTTCTTTCTCTAGATGCAAAGAAGTTTTCATTATGTTACAGTTTTCCCAGTCTAGATCTAGGTCATGTATGACAGGTGGAGGGACAATTTTGCGGTTGTCAAAAACGGATGGGCCCAGGAGCTAAGCCTCCAACCTAGGTTAGACTTTCCTGCATGAGACCTACACAAATTTATAAGAAGGATTCTTTCTCGGATTTTGCTTATGATTCAGTTTCACTTGTATAATTTAAGTTTGCTTTTAACAATATTGCACTAGTTAAAGTCTCAACAATTTCTCCTAAATATATGGTTTCTAACTTCTTAGAACCCCTCTGTGCATGTAAAAATTACTAATTTTCCCACAACGCTAAAGCATCATTTATAGAGAACCCTTCACATCTACAACTATTTCCCATATGCACAATAGTGGATCCAACACTTATGCATAGTTTGCTTGTTTGGTATTTAGAAAAATAAAATATAAATGTTCAGTATACATTATAGAATTCATATTACGTTGTGTAATATGTTTGCAATCCTTCTAAATAATTATGTTTTGTTTTATGTTTTATTTTGAATTTTTTTTAATTAATTTTGACAAAACATATTTTAATAGAAATTTTAGAGATCTACATATTATTAGAAATTTAAATCGTATATCCCACCATTCACTGGTCAGGATTCCTAGGCCTAATCGATACTCCACCCTCCATTATTTATCGTATATCTTGAATCATCACACAAGGATTCCTAGGCCTGATCGAGGGCACCCACCTCTAGGATTTATTGTATATCCTATCATTCACCAGTCGAGGATTCCTAGGCCCACCAAGGTAACAAAAAATTATGGATTTACCGCAACCGACAGTCTAGTTCAGGGGTCACGAGGCCAAGGCTATACCGTAATCCATAATATGATTCAAGGATCACTAGACCATTTTTCTTTCTTTTAGAGACCACCTCACTCAGTTTCAAATCCATCCAGCAATCCAACTCAACCAAAACATTATGACCCCATCACATCCTGGCTATCTGGAGATGGAAAGGCTAGGATCAAAAACACTATCACACCTAGAAAACCCATTCCAATGACAAAAGGAGAACCAAGAACACACATTCATACCCATTGGCATACCAAAACTAATAGTAAATCATAAATGCAACTCGATACCTGCAAATAATCATGTTTTAGTTGCTCGATCCTAATCTTCCTTGCTTTATATATGATTCCTCTTTTCCTTCTCTACCTTTCTTGATCCAATGCTAAAGTGCTCCAAGAAAACACTAAGTGTCCAAGATGGTGGGAGAGAGATAACAGAGAGAGAGCTCCAAACTTAACTGACAAAAGGTTACACTGAAAAAAAGTACCAATTGATCCTCATAAGTATTTTTATCAATGAGGCCTCTAATTTCTTCGATTTTCCTTAGTTTACTTCATTTTCCTTCTCACATGAAACTCGTGACCTTTCATCTTCTTTTTATACTTATTTCTATTATTTTCATAAATACATTTCCAAAAATTTCATTTGCCTTTCCAAATCCTTTTCAATTTCCTTTGCCAATTTCCTTACCATAATAAACCAAATGAACACCCACACTAGGATGTTTTTTCCTAGCATTCAACTTGGAATAAGTGTCCCATAACTTTGGTTATTATTTTTCATTTATTAACATTTATTACGTGGAATTTTCACCAGGTTTGTTACATCTAGCCATATCAACCTCAACCTCCTCAATGGGGAAACCATTCACAAGGATGGAGGCATTAGATAGCCCAACCTCATTCCTTAATTCTTCCTCTTGAACCTAAAACATAGCTACCCCACAACAACCCACCTAATCAACCTCAAATTCCTTCCCAACCCAATATGAACTCGAACAATAAGCAATCACAACAAGTTTATAGTGCGAAAACACCTTATCCTGCTTATGCTATGGAAATACAAGAGATCAACGTTTGGTCTGAGATGGTACTACCATATGCTCACCCACCTTCTCCACCTGAAGATCATTAAGAAGATAAGTAAGATGGTACCCCTCAAGCTAATGCACCTCCCTATCCTTAAATGTTGGTCCAACCTAAACAACACATCCCGAAATAGGTTGAAATTTTGGGACAATTGAAGAACTTGTATTTTTAATACCCCTTCTCTAAGACATTAAACATGTCTCCATATACAAAAATATTATCAAGGAATAATATTCCAAGAGTCCTGGGAGAAGAATAGGATATACCCCCACTATCAATGTTGTTGGGAAGTTGTCTAAGCTAACGCTTGGGAGGGTGATTACCCCAAATTACTTGGATCCTGATAGCCTAGTAGTGTATGTGCACATTAATAGAATTTTGGTCCCTAGTATCTTGATTTACCTTGGGGCTACCATCAATGTTATGACCAA